>CP136872.1:6486994-6954494 GCA_033000465.1 Sciaenops ocellatus | reverse complement strand
GCCAAATGCATTCATAGTGTGTTGATTGCAATGTTCAGGGCAATTAAACTAGTGTTCAAGCTTCAGTTACATTTGTGTATACGTGCCAAGGGGAAAGAGCTGGAATACTCTAAGTTACCTTAAATGACTTCAGGTTGGGTGGAACTAAGTACTGCTTATTAATAAGTATTTAACTCCTGAAAGTAGAGAAAGCGAGGATTATACTGGATGCTATACTCCTACACTACAACCTTGTGGAAAAACAAAGCTTTATTTTTGAGATCCCCTGTTGCTCATGAAGTGAAAATAATAATTAAAATGATTCCACAAAGCACCATTAAAAAGGAAAAATGGAGAAACCATATGGACGTAGTAAAGTAGTAAACCATACACTGCTGAGCTCCACTGCAGCTCTGGCTAGCAGAAGTGTTTATGGCGAAATGATTTATGTTAATTTTGGACTAAATGGGGCATGAACCCAACATTTTCACCTAAGCTTTGGCTCATTGGAAGATCTATGTGTTGAGACTGCTTAAGCCTGCAGATGGCCCGGGCTGATTAGGCGTCCAGTCAGGTAGATGAGCCCCTCTTCTAATTGATATCCCCATTGTTCTTACTTGGTCAAGCATGCATCAGTAATCTTAGTGGAGAGGGCCTTCACAATGAATGTGTTATAATTCACAAAGCATAAAAGCACCAGCACTTCACGTCTTTGTGATGTACATTCAGTGGAGCTGAAACGGACTGTGATTATAGTCCACCATGGAGTTATATCTCATTGGGCACGTAAATCTTTTTATAATTGTTCATTTTATGCATCACTTTTTGTCCACTGTTCCCTAAGTGCATTATTGCTTTGTTATTGCCTCAAGGGAATATTGCAGTAATGTAAATAAATCACTTTATATGGCAAACACATTACATGTACATGTGACACTGATGCTGAACTCAGTGTCTGAAATGCAGATAACCAATGTGAGGACACAAATTATGTGATGATTGCATTCCTGCACCACAGACCAGACTATGTAAAAAAACAAACCTAAACTAAATGTTTATATTAATAATGGATTTTGTATATTTGAATGAGTAATGTCACTCATACGAACCCACAGAGGGTTATTATATGACTTTGAGTTCCCCTCAGGTTTACTGAGTGTTTTAGTGTCTTTCGGTTCATTGTTTTGGTTTTACACACCACAGCTTTATTGTTTTGGTTCCCTTTTGCTCCTATCAACCTCATTCATTGAAATTTCATCACAAAGCTCTAATAAACCCTCTATGTCCTGTCTACAATGCCAGGTCCAGGCAGGCATCTACCTGCCTAGAGTGAATATTTGCTTAAAACAAGAATAGCAACTGCTAAAGAGTGTAACCTGTGCTGTTAGCATCAGAACTGGAGATTAGTTCTTTATTGAAAGAAGAGCAACAATTGGCACTGAAAGCTTTTCTTGATGGAAAAAATGTTTTCACTCCTCTACTGACTGGCTTTGGTAAGAATTTCACTACTTTATTTGGTTAGTTGATCTGATTGGTTCGCTTGTGACAGACGGTGATGGACAGATGGTTCATCCAATCACCTGGCCTGTATGTCTTGTAAGTGTCTTCCCTTTTCCAAACTGTTTCCAACTGGTTCTGCGTAACAAACCATCTGGCAAAATCAGAATAAGTAGATACCAAAATGCAGCTAAAATAAGAGTGATTATTGGGCAGAACTTCAAATGTTATGGGTTCTCTGAGTTTGTTCGACCTTCAACCTCAAAAAGTCGATAGCACATAATCACAGGGTATGCATTCATCTGAGTAAACACATGAAATCACTGAACCACTTGCACTGGCCAACAGACAAAGTCAAACACCTTAAAAACAAAGTCAAACCTGCAATCAAGCAAACAGACATACACAAACACACTCATATACACAGTTGCTTACACCATCTCAACCAATGTTGTGCATCCGGTATAAACCATCCAAAAACCAATTACAGCAAGCTCAGCCGGGGCCAAAACAGTGCCTTCATCTTGGGAAAAAAAAACAAGGAGCTCTTTTAGTGGGCCCAAAACGAAACACCCCTCGAGCAGAATGATTTTAATGTTGTAAAAGGTACCAGCCTAATGCAAAACAATCGGGTCAGAAAGCTTTCAGAGCTGGTTTATGTTGTTTCTGCAGACAGCTAAGGAGCAGCTTGTGGCGCTGGAAGGCAAGGCTGCTGCTTAGTGAGCTCAGTCAGGGGTGACTGGGAATGTGGCTGATACAGAATTAAATGGTTTGGAAAACATCCATACAACGGCATAATCCATTACGCACATACATACTGTTATGCAGCCTTTACTTCGTGACCTTGTATTTCATTCACTATAGTGTCCCTAGATGCATGAAATGTGGACCAGTTGAGATTGCAGAGCAGAGTGCATCTCTGAAGGGCTAGGAGACCATTTAGCCTGGTTCTGCTGGCAGCCCACAAATTATTCAGGGATGGATGCCGAGGTACATTCACACGTTGGTGTCACGGAGAGTTCACAACCTTAGCTGCTCTACACAGGTGGACTCCCACAGACAGCCTGAGGAGCTATTGGCACCTGTTAATTTGAATGTGACTGCGGGGGTGTGCGTATGAGTAGCATCAAATTGTTTGTTGGCAGTGTGCAAAGGATTTTAAGTTACATTTACATTTAGCTGACGCTTTTATCCAAAGCGACTTACAGGGAACAATTTTGGGGTTCAGTATCTTTCCCAAGGACACTTCGACATGCACTTGAATGGAGGAGCTTGGGGATCGAACCACCGATCATCAGCCACAGCCGCCCCATTTTGATTTGGTATCATTTGGATTAGCACTTTGGTTAAAACTACTTTGGAACATATAGATTGTTCTTCTTATCACTAGTAGTTGCATTTTCATGAAATCAAACCCAAGTTGTGACACTACTGATTCAAATTGCCTTCACGCGCACAAGGATTTCACAGGCAACAATGCATACATGTAATGCAGTGTTACTATAATTTCATCTCATTGATATCAGCTTCACCGTTTGCTCTTCACTCTCCTAATGTCATATCAGAGCTGTATTAAGTCAGTGCAAACCAAGCATTACTGCTGCCGCTAGTTCACATTAAAGACACTTAGTTGGTAATACTCTGAGCAGCTTTTATCAGGAAGCAAGAAATGCAGTATATTTTCACAGAATTGAGTGCTGACTGCAATCATTTGCCAAAAATGTGTCTACAAAACAAGACACTGCCATTTTTGGCATCGCAGGCTTCAGGCTGCACATGTCCTCAGCAAGGTAACCAACTGTACTGTGCCCTGCTGTTGGGTAGTCACTGTGTCTGCAGCATGTAATCAGATCATTTAATGTACATCCACTATGGCAAGAGGAAAGATGCTTTTTTTCGTGCAAGTTTATTCTTTGTACTCACCCCCAAACTATGATGACTGTGAACAATGTGAACATTGAAACAGACATTTGTGAATGACACTAGTGGATCTGTTTTCTTGTCATTCTTGGAACTTTTTAATAGCCGGTTTATCCTCTTCCTGTGGTAGATACTCATTAACATTATTTTACATAATGGCAATAATAAGGCTATACTGTATTACATTATTTTACATATGTGATATTTTCATGAAATCTGCCCTGGGCCATCTTACTCTCTTTTTTCCTTTTTTTTTTTCATATGCTATTGTCTTTTTTTTTTTTTTTTTTTTTTTGACGCCGCAGATGCCTAAAGGAGAGCACCGAGCTTGAAACATGTTGCCATCCTGTCTGCATGTATTGCTACGTCCTCTTTGATGTCCTGCCTTATGCTCTATGCATGCTTTTATATGCCTGCTTTAAAAAGTGTTTTCATTGTTTAAAAGGAAGCAGTAATAATGATAACAATAATTGCTATAAGCAAAGGGCTTTCTGTCTTTTTACCTGGGCCTGTTTTACTGCATTTCACAAGTGTACATACAGTGTTTAACTAAAAAATAATTGAATTGCCCACGACCTCCTTTGCTCCCACACAGCATTTTAATCAAAGAATTAGAAGCTACAAATGAATGAAGCTTTAAGCAGGCCCTAATTATTTTCTGTAACTTTCTTACCGCTGTTCTTTGATATGTTCCTCATCAAGTAATGAGTTGATAAGCTCGGGGGAAGTTATATTGAAAATATATTTCTTTTCAGTTTCATCAAGATTTTTTTAAAACTCCACCAACTACAGTATAGTATGGATTTAAAAAAAATATATGCCTTGGCTTTAAGTGCATGTTATGTTTTCTGTAAATCACAAAAAAAGACTATGAAGAAGCAGATAAGAGCAGATGAACAGTTGACTGATGAAGCTTTTTGAAACAAATTTTAGTAACAAGATTTAGTTGAGTCAACAGCATTTGTAGTTGTACAACAGAAAGGCACTTGACATTGTTTTGATTTGTTTTGTAGTTGGGAGAACAATCACTCTCTAATCAAGTGGATTATAATCTGTGGGAGTCAGTTCCAGGGGAAATGAGATCTACATGACAATCAATTTCTCAGCAGGCACAAATCAGCTACACAAGTCTAGTCACCCTTTAAACTTGATTTACCAAAGCTTATCTGCATTTCTAGAGAAAATAGGGTTTATAACTTTATAAGTGGATTGAATGAAATGAACTGAATTACTTGAGTTATTGTGATGAATGTTTTCACAACTTGAAGTGCAAACCACACTCTGTGCATGTTTACCTCTTCACAATCATGCTTGCAGCCTTGTTGAATGTCAACTGTGACACTTTGTGCCTTTATTGGATAGGACAGTCGAAGACACGCTACAAAGGACCACAGGCCGGAATTGAACCCAGGTCACTATAGCCAGGTCTCAGTCTCAGTCATGGGGTGCATGTTCTACTAGTTGAGCTACCACGCTTTTAATAGTATCTTAGTCAGCAAGTTAAATATATAACCTTCCTACCTACATTACCTATTTATTAACCATACCAACTGCAACATGAAAAATATCATAAAATATACTCATTTAATAATTTGCCTGCAACATCCATGTGCATCAGTACTGGTTCTTGAGTGTTGAATTGCTGCTGCTGCTATGCTGCAAGTGTGATGCTGTTATGTTGAAGAGATTCCTGTTTAGCATGCTGCTGTGTATCATGTGTTCAAATAGCTTAATAGCTAATTTGTTGTCTGTTAAATTTAAATTTCTAGCCTTCTCTAAGGCACTGGCAGTCACTGAAAATTAGCAGCTAACATTAATTTATTATGAGCTGAACGTGGAAGTATAGTAATGTGCATGTTAATAGCAAGATGGTTCATTACGTCAAACTAGCTACTTGTCATGGTGTTTGACACAGGGCATGGTTACTGCTGAACATACTGTCAGACTTCAAATTTAAGCTGGCTAGCTAGCCAGTCATCTCGTCAGTCAACTATTGCAAGGTAGCTAAAGCATGGTATTTGACAGGTTACAATTTATAGTCTGTCAATTTAGCTTTTAGAGCAGAATCAAGGTCCAAAATTGATGTAGGTGAATGGAATGGCTGCTAGCAGGCTATTTGCAGTTAAGCCATGCCTCCTAATGTGCAAATCCTTGGAGGTATAGTTTTCATACCAAAATACTTTATGTTAAGTAGAAAGTAACTGTAATAGTTCTATCAGTGTACTTGAGATCGGTCTTTGTCGCAATACTGGTCTCAAGACCATTGTTTGAAGGTCTTTTACTCGGTCTTGTCTCAGTCTTGGACAAAGACTCAGGATATTATTTCGAAACCAGTCAAGACCACAACTGTGTGGATATCACCAATCTTTCCCATTAACCAGCTAATAATGTCTAACCTGCCACACTTTCATAATTCACTGAAAATGCTATTACACTTCAGACAGAACTTCTGTTTCACTTTTACTTTATGGTACACCGCTGAAGAGAGTCAAACAAATGACCGTGAAAGTGGCTGAGAAACGGTTCAAGAGGTTGTTCTACAGTAGTTACAGAGCAAACACCTGCGTGGCACAGAAAACTAAACAGAGGACAAAAAGAGGACAGGAGAGTTCAGGTCAACGTTTAACCACAAAACCACGAGTCAACAGTTGCAAAGTGCCTCCAACAAATCAAACTCTGCATTTTATGAAGCAGGTCATTAAGGAAAGGAAATGAATGTGAACTGGTTCAGTTTTGCGACTGTGAACCCTGTGACCTGTGGCTGCTAGCGATCAGTGATCGGCCTCAAAAGTTCTATTAATTATCTTTAATATTAACCATCAACTATTCAGCCAAGCTGTAATACATATACTATTTCAAATATGAAAGTTTATGCAAGGAAATATATCAGACTTACTGAGAAGGCTGGGAGGCCCCCCAAAGAGTTTTGGTGAATATTAGCTACATGTTAGCTAAGATACCTAAATAGACTATATACGGTCCAGTCTTTCCGGTCTCTCAGGTTAGCTGGTCTTGACAGGTTAGCTGGTCCTGATAATATAATATTGAAGATGAACTTGCGCTGTTTATAGTCGTTTTGTGTCTTTTTGCTTCTCTAAAATTTTGTAGGTGGACTATACTCTCTGCTGCTGTTGATTCAAAAACTTCACCTGTACCGGAGATGAAGAGAAGCTGTCTCCCTCCTGTCCATTGCTTCCTGCCACAGTAGGTCCACACTCCTCTTTACAGATATCATACAAAATACTACAACCCAATATACAGATCATATCATAGGAAACCCTCAAAGAAAGTCTAAAATGCAGCTTCTATTTTCTATTTTTTGCAGCTGTCCTGCTGTAAATTGCTTTACTATAAGTAGTAATAGTAACTTCAGTGTGCTGTGCAGCTATAATTACAATAAACAAAAAGACTTTCCATCAAGAACGGTCACTCCAAATAGAGGCTGTGGCCGACAGGCCCCCTGTGTCCTGTAGGCACGTTATGCAGTAATCCATCCTTGCTCAGTTGTTAGAAGAGGGGCTGCGCATCACTGGGGTTACCAAACACACATGTTTCAGTGAATTACACACTGTAGCACCTCAAAAATTCATTCAAGAATCACCCCTTCTGAACCCACACTCAGGGCTGATCAGACCTACACTCACCCTTGATTAAGAGAGCATTCACACAAAGTACGTTTAGAATTTTCTAAGCGAACCCATCCACCGAATAGGTGAGGAAAATGGCATTGAAGTCAGGGCACCGGTAACCCGCAGAGATGCATGAAAACATCAAGTGAGTCTCAGTGCTCTTTCAAGAAAGCCGTGTGGTGCCACGTTTTCATAGGGTTGAGAAAATAGCTGATCAAACAGCTGGAAAGGATCGAGATTGCAAGATATTGTCGGCATGATGGAGTGGATTGCTGTCACTGACTGAAACTGGATGTGTTATGAATCATCCTGCTAAGATGACATGCAACCAAACATCTGTCAACATTATTGTGTTTTAAATTTTTACTGCTTTAGTCATAACTGTACACTGTGAACCATTGAAACCTTCAATCCTTTAACAATATAATATCCTCATTTCATCATATGACACAATTTAGACACAATATAATGAATTACATACAACCAGATGAAAAAGTGTCACTTCAGATGTTTCATTTGTTACACAACAGAATATATAATCTGATGTGATACTGAAGATACCACACAGACCAAAGTTTAGGGTATGTCAGGGAAATATGTCACCAACAATTGCATAGATTTTCATGGTAACATTCATGGTCAGAGGATGAATCCTACTGGAAGAAAAGTTTGTACTTTTGTATGTATTTTTTATTTGATGATGGATCCTAATTATTTTTGTGTTTTGTGACTTTTACTTTATCAACACATGAGGTTGACATTTCAGTTTGATCAATAGTTTTGATATACTTTTGGTTCCCTACAACTAATGACATTCCCATCAGCCTCAGCTGCACTTTGTCCTTATGGCAGCCTAGCAAACGTTAGCATGCTAGCACAATTGGCTAAGATGGCGAAGATTGTCATTGGGAGCATGGTAACATGCTGATGTTAGCATCTTGAGTACAGTACAGTCTTACAGAGCCATTATCTTGGCTGCAGACTCATAGTCGTATTTTCAAATCTCAACTTTTTAAACTGGAGTGTTATTGTCTTTCCACTGTCTCTCTGTTCTTACAGTGTTATTTTTGATCTCCACTGCTAGAACCTAGAGACCCTAACAAGTGCACTCTGTACAGAGACAAGCTGTAACTCCCCTAGGCTCAGCCGCCATCAGTGTGTCTAAAATATGCTACGCTGCATATGACAAAAAAAAGTTGAGAAAAGTAACAAAACAAAAGCCATATCTTACAGCGAATAAAAAGCTATCACACTCAGTACTTTTGCTTTGCCTGAGGATACAAATAACTTCAAAGATCTGTCAGAGAAAAAGCAAAGAGGTAGCAAAAACACATTTTCTCCTTAAAGTACTACCCTGCCTCCTTTTTCTGCTGCTTTCATTTCCAGGGATGAGGGCAGAGCTGAATGCGGGACAAAGCTATCATGTTTGGTGATTCCTCCACAGTCATGATTATAGAAGTGATCAAAGTTAGTCTGGACAGCTTCCAGCATAACCGCGATAACAACTGCAAAAGACAAGGAAAAACAGAAAAAAAGTTTACCTGGGGCAGTCTGCAGCTACTATCCGTCTATGAAGGCACTTAGTTTTTCATTCCCCTGGAAGTCCTGGTCTTCCTGGGGCCAGAATAATTATGATGTTGCATGCATATTATAACACAAATCCATCAAAGACCTCCACTCTGCATGCGCGCATTTGCATTATGTGGTGTGCATTGTGTTTTTAAATTATAGGCTAGAGAGGAGAATTATAGGCCCAGTGAAATGAGTGATAAACGTACAAGGAGTCCATTTGCAAAAATCCCATACTTCCCCCTAATCATAACTTTATTGAATCCTCCGTGAGCCATCAACACAGTTGTTTGCAGAGCCTTAAAAGCATATAAATATGCAAACACAGCATATTCAGAAGAAAGCCTTTACAAGCCATTAAATATTTAGATATTCTGCATAAAATGGTTACATACTGTAAACACACGCACACACACACACACACACACACACACACACACATATATATATATATGTACACACTCTGCTATCAATATCTGTGCGGCCAATGCCACTTTGATTCCCATTCCATGCATTACATATAGGCTCGGTATGCACCTGCCTGCTTTCTTTCTCTTCATCTGTGCCATTTGTCACTTGCAGAAGCTGACATCGTCATCATGATTATTAATGCAGCAAGGTTACAGGGGGCCTCTGACAGACTCCAGCTTCAAACCAGCTTCAAATCAAAAGGAAACTGTTGTCATCATTATCACAATGTGACAATGTACAGTATTAGCTCTCTTTAATGATCTTTCCTTTTAAAAATCACACCTGATTCCTGCTGCTTGTCTTATACTGTAAACACATCACATAGTTCAGGATTGACTGATTCATTATTAATTTACTTATTTTATAAGTTTGTCATTTGTAAAGGGAATACATGTTTTATTTCTGATTGCAATGATAGCCCTTTAAATGTCACCATGTAATGAAACAGATATGAGCCATATGGCCGGGTTGACTTTAAGGACTTTACCGAGTGCTTAGCAACAACAATGAAAAAAACAGGATTTTAGACTCTGTTGGGAATAAATAGTCTGGGATGATCTTAAATGAAATGATTGGCAATTAGCTTGTAAGAGATGATTGTGGAGTGAAAGCAGAGAAGATGTAGTGCTGTTGAGTAATTCCTAAAACAACTTGTTTTTACTTTGAACTGTTACCCTTAAACACTTCTACATGACATAAGGCCTCTGCACATATTTCATTTGTATCAAATCAGTCTACTGTCTACTACTGCTATCCATCCAGTGTATTTTTTAGTTCTGTATTATTTTGGTTGTACTACTCCCAACACATTTTTAAAACACACTTCCCTCCCTCCTCCTTTGATTGACCTACTTTTCAGGATGCTAATGAGTCAGCAAGGAACTGTTTGGTGTAGCCCTGTCAGATTTGCTCACCATGGGCCAACATCACCCTTCTGTCAGCTTCTTTATATCTTTATTGTTGACAAAGTCTCTCTCTCTCTTTTTTCAGGGTGGTGAGGCTGGATGAGGAGATGAAGTTGTGTCACGACGTAGCTGCCATCCAGTCGTTCTTTTTAGTAGCCTAGAAATTTAGAATGTTCTCAAGGATGTTTGTTTTTAAGAAGAGCAGCAAAATGCTTTTTAAAAACATAGCTTTCGTCAAGGTGGTAAGCTCAGGGATTTCAGTTAAGTAGCAGGTTCTCAATCAGGGTATTTTATCATTGGAAAAAAAAATGAACAGGAAAGCCATGCATTTCAGTCACTTCCAAATAGCATTTCTAAAAATACCCCCATCTACACTGTGCTCATGTGGAGAGGCGTTGTAGGCGAGTTAGAATGAGCTAACGTTAAAGTTAGGCATGTGTGGTCATCTTATTGTGCAGCCAGCCATTGTAAGGGAAGTTCATGCTCGTCTGAATGGGGTCTGAAACCTGCTCAGAGGTTTTGCTTTCTAACCAACACCAGGCCAAGAGCAGGATAATGAACTCCAGCAGCCAGGCCACGTTTCACATTACAGTCAAATGATACACTCCTTCACAGTTAAACCTCCAATTTCAGATGTCAAATACCTCGCTTGAATTGGTAATGTATTAATATATTTAAATGTAAAACAATACTAAAATGCTTATCCTCTGGACTTTAAAGATGTGAGTATTAGAGAAGCTTCTGTTCTGAATATCTGATGAGCCTATTTGCAAAGTGTTTTTTATGGAAGTAGATGTAATGTGTAACACAGGTTCTGGGTGAAAACCACATGGCAAGTACAGGCGGCGTATTATCTGCGCACACTTCACACAGTGGCAGGTGGTACATTGTCAGCTGTGAATGTGTGAACAAAAGCACAATTATAACTTTCCCACATCACCTGCTCCAAATTAGCTCAGCCGATCCTCAGATTCAGCTTCAGCACTGGACACAGAGAGGAAATGACAGCTAGGAAACACTTTCTGTCACACACAAAGTGAATCATTTAAAACCAGACGTTTCTTTCCTTTTCTGCTCTGCAGTTGGCATCTGGTCCGCATTTGTTTCACACTTATTATGAAATGAATATTTAGACATTTTAGGAAATACACTAATTTGCTTTCTTGCTGAGAAGATCGATACCTTAATCGATAGCGCTCTCATGGAGAGCTATCGATTTTCTCGTCTAGCTCAGCAAAAAGTGAATAAGTATATTTCCTGAAAGGTTGAACTATTCTTTTACGATGTACTAAACACTTCTAACCTAATATCCACTTCATATGAAGTGACAATCACAACTCTTTAAATTATTTTGATGCTTGAGAATATACCTCATAGGTCAACACTTGACTCTCCTCCGTTATTTTGTTGTGTTCACGGGATAATCAGAGCCCTCTGAATTTTAAACCCTCGGCAGTAGGTCAATGAGCAGTAGAGTGGGAGTTCACAGCTCTTGATCCCGTCCTCCCGGACAATAGAATATTTTATCCTCATGCAAGAAATTGATGGGGTGGTCACCATGGTGATTCAGTCACCTCATGCCCGGTGGTGGTTCCCACTCACAGAGTTGTTCGCTCCATACTCAGCAAGTATAGTGAGCAGTCACAATGAATGACCTGGAGTGTTGGCTTTTCATCTCATAGAAAATCATAGTAAAAACCAAGGCAGGAGTCAGGGCCTCTCATAAAGTCACAATGGAGCTGTGAACTATTTGAAAGGTTGACAACCTTTTTTACATTTTTTCATACTGCAGAATATTCTAAAGTTTCAGACAGAAACATTTTTCACACGTGGTCCAATGGCATAAAAAGGCAGAGGGTGCTGGCAGAATCAAATTCATTAATGGCAACCAGCTGTACTACTTGATCTTTTTAATATTAACAGTTACTTTAATAACTCAGTCTTATAATGCAGTGTTGGGGAGCAGTATTTAAACTAAGAGTTTAATTACAATTTCAGTTGCCCATAACAGGAAAAATGAGTCTTTATTTTTATTTCATCTTTGCGTCTCGAGGCTGGAATGTCAGCTCACCTGTGATACATATTTGCCTATTGTTTTTAATGTTTTGAATCTGATTAAAAACTTGAATATATTAGGTGTCAGTTAGTCACAAGTATTGAGTAATCCTGCTTGGTGCAAAACTCCCACCTGGACTGGAGTTTCTTGAAGGCTGGTGTCTGAGTAATGGATGTTGGAAGAATATGGATAGGGGTATTTTATTGTTTTGGTTTAGGTATGACTTTTGAACAAGTGGGCAATGTTTATGATTAACTCAATTGATTTTTGCTGGCATCTGACTTTTTATATTATATTTTGTTAGAATTTTGCATCACATGTACAGTGTTACTATGGTTGCTGTAGTTGTGCTGTAGTTCCAGTTTGAATTAATTGGTAGCTTGCAAAGTTATGCTTTCAAAGTAGCTTCCCAAAAGTGTAATAATGTAAAAGGTAATAAACACACAAAGTATTATCACCAGACTTCAAAGTTCCTATAAGGCCTATAGAGTGTTGTGTCTTTTAGCTTGTTTTGGTTTTCCTGCCCACAACTCCGCTTTTGTGTAATTTCGAGCTACAGCTTTTTTCTGTAAGGCTATGCTCCCTCTGCACGTCCCTTACCCAGCACCAAACGACAGACAGACAAAAATAACAAATAACTGAGAAACATGGGGGCGCTTTTATTAATTGCAGAGGGAATATTGGACTCGTAAGGCAGGCAGAAACACAAGGTTGCTCTGCATGTTGATTTCATTTGCTATATGATGTCCTTAAGTGCAAGCTTATTAATGTAGCTCAAAGATGAAAATGCATCTAAACAATTTGAAAATGTTTCAACCTAAGCAACAGATGTTGTATGGCTCCACATCATAAATCTACAAGAATGAGAATAAAGGAGAGATCAGTCGGTCACATAAACACACACATGGTCGTTGAGTACGTTACTAGCTAGGGAAAGCTAACATTTGCACAGTTGGTATATTGTCTGTTTGGGGGAAATAAACACAGACTGGGAAAAACACTGAAGCATTAATTCACTGTGCTTAAAGCTCAAGTATGTTGCAGATGATTAAGTATTTCATGTAAAAAGTGCCATACATGTAAAAACATCAAATGATCTGGACTTGGCAATGACATTAATAGTTGGAGATTAAAAAGCACCCTCAGTTTGAGAGTGGAAATGTTGTACAAAAATAACCGTCCTGACTTTTGTTGATATTAAATGTAATGGAAAATATCAGATTGGCCCAGTGTTAACCAAGAGCCTCCTCTGATTTCCAAATGTTTAAATAAACATGAAGCATATGGCACAGTTGCAACAGTTTGGCAAGGCACGCAGTGCCAAAAGCAATAGAAACATTTCATTGCTTTTACTCCCACATTTAAATATCTGAACACATTTCAGGCAACATAAAACACAGTTTTCAAAAGTGCTGAAACCAAAATATGGGAAATAGACGTATCTGCAATTTCTGATGTAATACTAAACAAGAAATGTCTCTCCTTGCTCGAGCCAAATGCGAATCTCAAGCATCTACTTGTTTAAATCAGCATTACATTTTTAACACATGCTTCTGTAAGGATCTTACTGGTAAATACTGTACATCAAAAGCAATGCGGGTGCTTGAATCCCTGCAGTAACACTTACAGATGTATCTCACTTTTACACTCTTTGAGAGAAACTATTGTCGTTAAGGTATCTGTATTCTGTAGTTCCAGCAGCTGAATCCCCATCAGGCATTTCTTCGAAGTTGATCATTCTTAGTAGTCACTTCAACCAGAAAGCATTGTTGTATTGACAGTTAAGGGACAACGAAGTGCTCTGACAGGAAAGTGTCACATTGATCCATAACAACATCTTAATCATGATGCATGTATTCAAAAGCCCTGACGCACCTTGGGAGGGATCATCCTCAAACAGGATAGGTCCCCTCAGCTATCGAGACATCAAATCCGCTCTTAGTAGGTCTTGATAGGACGATATCTGTACAAGCTGATGCAACTCGCCAGGGAATTATGAAACTACGTTCAGCTTCATCTGCTCAATGAAAATTTCATCAGCGGTAGTCTTTTCCAGGCCATGATGGGACATGTCAGAACAGCACTGATGCAGCTCTCCGGTTGCGCATAGTGCTGTGGAAGCACATTACACAACAATGACAAACAGACAACACTCAAATGATTTAAAAAGACAGTCGTGTTAGAGTAACTGGCAAGCACAGGGTCAGTGTCAGAGATGAGCTGGTGTACCAAATAAAAGCAAGGAAAAATATCATTGGAATGAATGTGAAATCTCTATTCAATAAATAATAGCTTGTGCTGCAGATTGAATGTTAGATTCTACCCTGAAAAGTTAACAGTATTAAGGATATTATTTTGAAACACTTTCTTTATCTATGAAAATATCATTGAGTCAGCATGAAAAGTTCATTTTGAGCTTGAGACCTCGTGACTCAAGGTGTCTTGCTGGCTGTGGGCTGCAGGTTATCACTACTGCTTAGAGACCAGGTGCCTGATAAATTATCAAATACATCTGCACACTGCAAAGCACAGCCTGCAACTATTCCATCTCTTACACCAGAGTGCTCCTCAAAGTAGGGTCAGAAACCCTTGGGGTCCTAGATTTCCTATTTCCTAACATTTTTTATCTAGCGCAGCACTATATTTTATTAAGAAGGACAGAATTTTAGTTTCCACTCCCCAAACTGTTACCCCGTCACTTGAAAGGGCTCTTTTGTGCTCAATTAAAACTAAAACTGACTCTTTTTTTCTCCAGATTCAGATTCCCCTGTCAGCCTCACTGCTGCTGACTAGGCTGCGACTTGTTCAATGTCCTCATTTCCAAGCATTATGATCTACATGCCGCTGCCATCTTTTGTCGTACAAACACCATACATTTTTAAGCAATCAAATATGATCTCTGTCGTTCTCTCTCTCTCTCTCTCTCTCTCTCTCTCTCTCTCTCTAAGTGTGGACTGTTGAAATATAAATGTGCCCTTCGCTTGCCCTCTCTGGCTCTCATTTTAGACATCTGGCTAAAACAGCTTGGATTCTGAGAAAGTCTCCTGTAGGAAGGAGTCAGTGTAGTCAATGGGGATGTTAGACACACACATACACTTCTATTATGAATGGGGATTTTGGATTCACATGTCCCTCCCAGGCATATCTGACCCTTTCTTTGTAAAAGAGCTTTGTCTTTTTGCAGACATTATGTCCCATCTGTGAGGTGATGAGTCTGTTTTTAGACCTGCAAACTCAAGTAGATGTTACAGAGGGGGAGAGACTGACTAAAGTTTGGTAATATGCATATGTTAATGAGGATGAGTTCTGCTTTAAACCAAGGAGTTAAAAGTTTCTGTTTCTTTTCGTTGGGTGCAGAAAAAAATCAATAATTTCTGGGACAAACATAACGGGGAGATATCTGGAAAGGGCAAAGGATACTGTATCCTACACTACAGTGTCTGTCCTATAGATTGTAGACACACTGAAGGAAAACTCAAATAAAAGAGTGAGAAAAGAAAGAATGATAATGAATGCAGATGCTTCTACATGTGGATTTTCTTGCCACTTGTCCTCTATGAGAAAAAGGGTCACTGCAAATCAATACAAAGTTATTCTCAGTTATCACCTTTATCCTGTGATGAGACATTTGTGTCTTGATGGGAGTGGTGTCTTCCAGGTTGACAGCTCCCCCATTTACAGGGCACGAGGGCTCACTGAGTGATGTAAATGATATGCTATGGCCTGTACAGTTGCCAAGTCCTAACCAAGGAACAGAAAGCAAATGTGTTTATAGCTGTTGGAAAAGCGACACTCAAAGACATGGTGAAAAGCAGCTCACACTTTCAGATGATCTTTCCCAGAAGGCTTTTGTAGTGTTGTGCATACAAACAGTGACAGAAATAGGTGTGTAAAGTCTGGAGCTTGAGAGAAAAGTTAAATGTTTTGCACCTCAAAAGTGTATAGGTGTGTTGGAGAGGGCATTTCAGACAAGCACTTTATTTGGAGTATATACGGACCAACAATCTGACAATCACAACTGCTTCGCACAATGTTTGGATAGGTGTGCAGAGGTAAAGATGAGGCCAGGGTTTGAACTTTTTTCTATTTTCCTTTGTTGCACAACTATTTCTGTCACTTTGAACACAAACAACCAAAGTACAACAGAATGGGGCCGATCAAACGCAACACTACAGGCGTAGCCGCTTTGCCTTGGTAAACTCGGGTAAAACAGCTGGTGTGTCTGTGAAGCGGAACTGTCTGTGCAACCAGTTGATCAAATATGATGAATGGCAGGGAAAAATGGATTCGTGCAGACAAGCCAATAAAAGACCCCCAAGTAGAGGTTTGGGTTCATGACATGCTGAAATAAAGGAAACAGTGTGTTGAATACTGTTGTCTCTTCCATGTGATGTGTTGTAAGTTGTGACTTCTATTATCAACCTCTCGTCTGCATTTGGTATTGTCCCACCATTCTTATCACATCTACTGGCATCAACACAGAAAAGAAGTGGTGCCCGGGCCAAGTGTGACATTGACCAGTGGTATGACTCCATGCCTTGTGCTGAAAAGTTGAGAACATTTTATGTTAGCCAATGAGTGAAGTACAGATTGGGCAGGATGTACAGATCAGGCAGTACAGCCAGTCACAGTTTTTTAATATGCCTTTCAGAGAGGCCGTTCAGAGCAGCTATAAAAACTTGTGTTTTCGGAGATGGTCGGCCCACAAATCATCTCAAGCACTTATTTCCCAGTATAACCTGAACTTCAAACCCTAAAATGTATCACCTCCAGAAACACTCAATCCTGCGTTTCCCATAATGTCATTCAATGGCATCTTTCATTAGATCCCTCTGGTCCATAAATGCCAACTTCTTCCAAAGCCTTCCAAAGCATTGTAATGCAGGTTTGATGTTCAAAATTTTAAGTCTTGAGTGCAACCTGGGACAACTCTAATGATGTTGTCAGGGTCATCACAGCTTGTAAAGACTAAAGTGAACTGTGTAAAATCACTGGAATGGTCTCTTTATCTCCAGGTATTAGTGATATAATATAATATTTTTTCACACTGGAGAAATACTTATTGTGGTGGTGATGTTATAGGATGATGACCTTGGCAGGCTTTTTTCTGCTGGCAGCACAGTTCGAAGAAAGAGCCTCTGCAGTTATTGTATATCTGATTTTCTCCATGATGAACTTTTGAATCGTTAGACATATAAGTACATATAATGATATTAATATAACCAGTCATCCAGTCGAGTTTGAACTAAGATGAAATCACAAATGATTAACTCCTGGCCGCAGATATACACACATAATATACAAGTATTTTGTGTAGAAAATAGATGAACAGGGATTATTGTGTTAAAGTCTGAACTGCACCTCTGTAAAACTGGGGATTGCAGAGTATCAGCGAGGAGAGCACCTTATGCCCTGATCATCTGACGGCAGACGGCTCCTCCCCGCTCCCTCCAGTCTGCTACGCAAAGCAGCGGCTCGGGCACAACTCTACCCGCGTTTCTATACACAGGCTCGTCTGCGTGAGCCGGAGACGGAGTCGAGTTATCCACTTTGAATAAACAAGGACTCCGTTCCTCCTCCTCCTCCCCCTATGCTGGTGTCTGCTTTCAAATGAATCAGTGATGAGAGTGGCCGAGAAGAGAGACGGACGCTTTTCTTCTATGTGGACCGGCAGTGCGCAAAAGTGCGCTCCGTGGCTCAGCATCCTCCGCTCCTGAGATCAACCCAAACCCAAGAGGCGCGCTGAGATCCTCACCGAACTCCCCCTCCGCTCGAGGTAACCAGATTTTCTCTGAAGATTTCCACTACTTTCTGTCTGTCAGTGTGAAATACACCGCTCCTAAATGGCACAGAGGCTCTCACACACATTCTTTTGTGCAACACTTGAATCTCCAGCGTCTGACAAAAGGATGTTTTATGCTTTTGAATTCACGGGCGATTAATTTATCAATTATTAAGCTAGAATAAATCCAGCATCGCCTTGCAGCAAGCTGAATCTCTGACATTTTGAAACATGACCATTCATTCATGTGAAACGAGCGCCTTGTCTGTTTCCTGCAGTGAACATTTTAAATCCTCTAATAGAGTATTGATCAAACTAATTAAAACGCTACATCCAATAAATTGGCTTTATAAGCTCCCAAGAGAGCAATTTCCAGTAGATCTGGGCTGTGCCACATCAAATCAACTTCACATTAAGACGTTTAATGCGTTAAAAGTTTTGGATGAATTGTATTGAGCCCGTGTGGTTAAAATAGATTCAAATATCAGGCGAGCTCAGGCAGCAAATTCATAGAAGTTCTACTTTTAGTGCTGAAGACTGAGTGGGTTAAAAACCTGAAAGGTCTTACACTGTGTCATGATGTTCTGTTCAAGTCAAAGGGCAACTAAATGGTAACCGTCACTTTCCTGCTTCTGGTGAAATGTAAGCAGCATCACATCTCCTGTATCTGGTATCAGACTTACCTTGTGAAATTCCAGCAGCCGTGTCTTAACGTCACTGGATGCAAATCGCCACAGGCTGTGCAATTCACCTTTAATTATGTGGGTGTTGGCTTGTGCTTGAAGCTTGTGCTTCTAGCTGCAGGATTTCTCAAAGGCATGACGCTGGTGTTTGACTGGAGCAAGTTCTCTGATGAAATTCAAATGAAACATACTGTTTTTTTCAGCAGCAGCAGCAGCAGCAGCCAGTTAATGCTCTCACAAACGCTCATTACACTGTGAGGTGCTGTGCTTCTT
Organism: Sciaenops ocellatus; assembly: GCA_033000465.1. Classification (NCBI taxonomy): domain Eukaryota; kingdom Metazoa; phylum Chordata; class Actinopteri; family Sciaenidae; genus Sciaenops; species Sciaenops ocellatus. Next base: position 6,935,730 of record CP136872.1, on the reverse strand, counting down.
CTTAAAACAGTACTCAGCAGGCTCTAAGCCAGGCTGAAAATGTACTTGAGTGCATCCCTTCTTAAAATAAATAAATAAATAATTTTGGATACACAAGATATTTAATAAATAAATAAATAAAATTAATAATTAAAAACCTGTGCTGAATTAATTATATGAATACACTTTTAATCAAAGCGTGGGTGTGTTAACAGTACAAATACTACAAATAATAAATATAAAGCAACAAATGCAAGTTTAAGGGCAGTTCATGTAGTGTGGAATTAAACTAGTCTGAATGCAAACTGACAACAAAGGGCAAAAGGTCATCATGAAAGAGGGGGTCGCCCTCGTTATTTTCATACCCGACTAATCAACATGAATGGGCTGACTATATCTGCAGCTAAACTGGGACAGATATTTTCTTTGCTTTATGTTATGTGGAAAACAAATATGTGAGTAAAGGTGAAGTTGAATGGAAGGCAGCGGGCTGGATGGTCTGTGGGATTTTCCTGACAGCAAGTGTTTGCGAGTCTGGTTGTAAAGACGATGGTGGTCCAGGGAGATGTCATGATCTATAAATCCCCAAAGAAAAGTCAAGGTGTCTCGATGATGTATGGCTCGACAAATATACAAGCTCAGTGGATGTTACACTGTAATGTCAAGAGAGTTTCATGCGGGAAGGATAGAATGAGGTGGAGGAGGTGGAGAGAGAAACTGTTTCTCGTGTACAATTTCTTGTTATTATGTTTTGTTTGATGGAGTTTATCCAGTTGGCTCCACTTGAGCAACATTGAGGGGGGGGATGAAAGTGCATTTTCTTTCCCTCAAGTTTTTCTAATCAAGAGCAATAGAAAATAACAAGACAATGGAATTAATATTTGATGAGGTTATGTTTGGTAAATTAAAGGATGAAAATTAGCTGAGGCATGCAGGGATGTTTGTTAAAAATGCAAATTAATTCCAGAGTTTTTCTCTTTTTGTGATTGGTGCATTGGTAGGTTCTCCCTCAGGCGATTAGAGAGCTTTTATGAAAGAAAGAGTTTTCTGTTGTATGTGTTTGATGTTATCTCAAGGCCTTAATTTGAGTGTTAAAGGGCCAGTGTGTAGGATTCAGTGCCATTTAGTGGTGAAATTGCAGATTGCAACCAACTGAAACTCCTTGACCAAGTGGCAACCACAAGCTCCATAAGCGCCGATATTAAAATGTCCACCGATGATCCACATTGTTGTTTTAGCCAGGAGGCGGAAGAGGCAGGGCAGCCAAGATGGTGGTAGCCTGAGCCAGAGATTCTGAGCTTCAAAATGGCGCTTTGGAAAACTATAGGTGATGTCACGCATACACTGTCCATTCTTTGTACTGTCATTGCTTTTGACTCAACCAAGCGTGAAAGAGAAACTACAGTGGCTGCCAAACTTGCAAAAAAAGCTTCTTTGCCTTTTCTAAACCAGTGTTTGACCCTTCTGGGCTACTGTAAACATGGTGGTTCAACATGGCGGACCTGCAGCATCTGCAGATATAAAAGGCTTCTTATTTTCAGGTGATTATACACCAGTGAAATCACACACTTTCTGCCATATTCTGTAAATAGAGTCCCTTAAATCTGACACACTGGACCTTTAAAGTCCGTGTAAAGTAAGAATAAATATGTGTTCTGAGTGTTATTTACCACAGAGCCAAATTTGAATGATTACAATTATCAACACGTGTATGAAATGAAGCGTCAAAATCAGGTAAAAATGTGCCGTATTCTCAGCTGTGGGAGGAGTGTCCGTTGAATGTGCTGAAGCCACGCCCACTCGTGGGAGCAGTCAAGCAGCAATTTTGAAGGGACTGAAACATGTCAGATGAGTTCAGAAAAGGACATGACTAACTTTGAAACACAGTGAGATGAATTAATGTCTATCTCTCTGCTAGGGGTGCAGGGGTATGTTCAGGGTGGCCTCAGTATGTCATCGAGCCACTCTTTAGGACCACCCAAAAAATCCTGGACTGAAAACTGGTTTTAACCTCTAACTCCACATTTCATTAATATATCGTTCAAAGTCTTTTCACATGTTTTCAGCAACTATTTTCCAACATATTTAATGTATTTTGAAAGAAATCTCAGAATTGCCTTTACATGGACTTTAAAGTCAAACTACAATTCATTTTTGCAAAGAAATCATAATATATATCCTCAGTGTGTGTTGTCTGCGTATTTAATCAAATTTGTAAATTGTAAATTGTAATTAGCAAGAAATTATTTTTTTTAACATTTATTTTTATACAGTGATCGCGCCCCCTACATTGGTGTTCTCCAGGCCATGTGAATGGTTAGTTCCAAATTACGCTGTCTGTGTTTGATTAATGCAATATGTGTGTGGGTGGGCATTAGAAATATTTCATATAATATCACTGTAATTCCAACAGACACACAGACAGTTAACCAGCTGGAGACTGCCATACATTTCTTCATGTCTCACGTGTCATGATTTGAATCCTAAAGTAAGTGCAGAGTGCTGAAGTTACAGGACTACCCATTACTGTGAGTTTTCACAGTCTGCTCATTAAACACAACTGAACCCATGGCAGACAGAAAGCTAATGCAAGATAGCTTTATTCCTTTGTATAATGTGAGACAAACACATGACTCAGCAGTCACTGGCCTTGATTTTTACCACAGTCATGTCCAAAAAAGTTAAATTGTGTACAATAGCTGCAAAATGTTATAGTGTTATAAAAAGTGAAGAGAATTGAAATTTCACTTCAACTTCAGTAAATATTCTCTTATAAAAAGCAGGACTGTTGACTATGGGACCGCACAAAGGAGTGGCTTCCTCTTGTTACCATAGCGACTGGGTTCACAAGGACCAGGTATCATTATTTCCCAGGCACCTTGTTAAATAGAAGTTGTCAGCTGTCATGTGCTTGATGATTGACTTTGATCCGAGCTAATGACCGCCGCGTTCATCTCGGAGCTGCAGGACTTATTCATTATGCTGCTGAGCAGAATATGTGCATGATTTCAAAAGTGAGCCGTTTGACCTCATGCATTCTCAGTCCTGCTGGTTTCATGATTTTTGGATATTTACACCGCTATGATTAGGTTACCCGAGTACAATCACTCATCCAGTGTTGTGATGGTAATGTCATACAGAGGCTAAATTTTGTGTGCGTGTCTGTCGAGTTGGCTGGATTTCCTGTCTGTCTCCCCCGTGGACTGATTACTGATCAGACTAGCATTTCATATCAGCCTTGTGGGGGGAAATTAGAGGATTAGCAACAACTTCATGCTTGTTCCCCTACGTAACTTCCAGGCCTCCAAATCCTGTGGAAGCCATTGTTATTTTAAGTAGCTTGGCAATTGAGCGTGGAAGCAACCTCTAATTCTCTCAAGTCTAGTGAGATGCGGAGGGGCAGAAAGCTCACGATTTGGAGCTACCTCCCCTGCTATTCGTGTTCTTTCATAATATGAAAGTGAGCAACTAAGAGTGGGCAATGAAGCTAGCTGCCAGTACCTCTTCTCTCCAATCTCTGGTTCATACATAATAGATAAGTCACTGTAACTTACAGTACAGGGGCATAACTAGGCTAATGCCCAGATTTGCATATTTGTGCCGAATTCCATAATTCATGAGGGTGCAGCAGGCAGCGATCCACAGTGCAAGGAGCCACCTTAGTCCATACGCCATATCTCAGAGGTTGATACCCACCATGTGCACCAGCAGCATAGTGTTGAAAAGCAGCACCAAAGCTGCCAGTGCCAGACGCTTGGGAGCTGCATCCTCGTCATCAAAAGCCTCAGAGTTTGAACTCAGCCTTTGGAAAAAGCCTTATTAAAGGAGCTCTGTATCTGATGACAGAATCAGACAACAGGCTTTTTCCTGCTTAATCTACAGCCGTTCTGAAATAATGGGATGGTGTAGGAGTGGGTGGAAGAGGGGACAGCGTAGGGTGGTGACACCTTCTAGTGAACAGATTTCACGGGCCACTTTTTCATCAAGAGGTTCAAGAAAGCCTGACGCCGCCATCACCGCCAAAGTGCTGTGAAGTAGATTCATCATTCCGCTTGATGACGAGCTAAGTTATTTATTCATTACCTTTGTTCTCTGCCTCAGATGAGTAGGTACATGTCAGCCACATCCCTCATTACTGCTGATTGTGTGTCATACGTCCTTTTTTTTTTTTTTTGCATTACACCCATGTCTGGTCATATTTGTCAGTTTAATGGCTTCTGTCGCTTCTAAAAGATCATGACCGCGTCATTTGGAGCGAGATTTGATTTAATTCAAATACCCCTGCACTGCCATATGTATTCATTTATTTTGTGTGGGCATGTGCTGTTTTTTGTGAGGCTGAAGAACGAAAAATAACAGATAGTGATATGAGGTTTGCACTGGTTTTTGTTTGTGAAATATGTTCCTCGTCCGTTTGGTAGCCTGAGAGTTGAATATTTTAAAAAAACATTTTAATGAAATAACTTCATTGGAACAAGGCCTTCCCCCATGAATATGGAGATTTTAAGATTATCAGGGATGAGGAAAGACACCATTTTGAGGTGGCTTTATAAATGTTTTGCACATTGAATGGAGTCAGATCAACGTCAGGATCCTCATTAAAAAAGATCAAGTGTTTTTCATTCAGTCATTTAGGGCAACATTTATTCAGCTTTGCTTTACGAGGCAGCTGAGGCCGTTTGTTTTCCTCTTGTGCCTGCCTTCCTTTTTCTTTACACATCACTGCTGGTAATTTTAAAGGAGCAGATGAATACTCATGAGAACAAAATGTCAAGCATTGGTCGCTCCTTCTGGCTTGCGCTCTTGCCACCACCAGAAGCAAAATTTGACATTTTGTTCCGAAGACGAAGATCTGGGTTTGTCTAAATATGAAATTTGATCTTTAGAGACATTGATTAAAGTGTATTGTGGGAAGGTCACACCTAACAAAGGCAGCACAGACAATCTGTGCTTTGATTCCTGAGTTAAACACAGAGGAGATGAAGGTAATGACCTCACAGTGTCCTTCAGATCAAAACCATTAGACCTTGTTAAGCTTTTAACACAACTGAGCCGTTGTTGAAGTAGAAAACTGCATCGGTCCAATAGGTCTCCTACAGGTAAATTATACCGTATGACAGCATAACAAAGACTCACACATATATGGATGAAGTAGTCTCCAGAGAAAGCTATCTGACCGGTGAAAATGGTGTCCTAGTCGTGCCTTCTGAAGGAGGCTGTGCAGGGAGCTGTCCATGGTGCTGAATGAGACTGTTCATCTTGGTTTCTGGAAAAGAGAATGCCCGGACGAGCACCTCTCTTTCTCCCATCTCAAAGGGGAATACTGCTTATCTGAAATTTGAAATTGAACTTTGAAATATGCCATTCCTCTGCCTCAGATATTCTCTTCTTTGGCCGGAGGCTGGCACAAATCGTTGTTACTAAACGATATGTATGTTAAACGGCTGATCTAAAAATAGTCAGCATTAAAACAGCACTCGGGGGTTTGATGCCATGCAATGATTGTGTATTTACAAAATCAATAATTGTTTAACGCGGCTGGTAGCCACATTGCACATAAACGCTGTTGCTTCCTGAGGAGTGTATTGCTGCTTATCACCCCTTTCCTGCACCCACAGGTGTCACCTTACCAAAGAGAATAAAAGGGATGAGGAGCAGTAGTGACCCTTTCTCCTATTTTGGTATTTTGCTTTTCATGAGGTGACTCAGCAGATATCCAGAGTTACACAACACAATGCAATTTAAACTAAAACCCTGTCTTAATCACACTTTAATGAAAGTTGACCTTGTACTTGATCTGTGCTCTCTTTAGTCACTGTCAAGTTACTACGTGCCTGTGTGTTGGAACAGTATATGAAAAGGTATTTCTAATATTTTTTTCCACATTGTTGAGTATTTGAAACAATATCATGTAAAAAGGTAAGTTAAGTTGATTGTTTTTTTTTTTTTCATTTGGCTGACAATTAATCAGCAACTATTTGTAATTTCAATTTAACAAGTAATTTCGTCTTAATTGTTTTGTCTTTTTCATATATGATGGCAAATTGATTATTTTGGTTTTGGACTGTTAGTTGGACAAAAAAAAGCTAAAGGCCTCATTTTGGGTTTAACAAAAAAGCTTTTTGACTGACTGAATGATCAATGGATTCATCTAGAAAACAACTTACCATTAATGAATAATAGAAACAGTCACAGACCTATAAATATCATGCAATGCACAACTATAAAAATATAAATAAATCATAAATCATCATAAAATCATAAATACCAAAGCGTCTGTACAACTCGACACATGATAATTTGGAAACAAAACAGAATTAGAAATGAAAAAAAATCAATAACTATTCCGATAATGATTAATTCAGTGAAAAGAAACTCTCTGGTTTGAGCTTCTCAAACGTGCAAGTGTAATTGGAAAATTTTGGGGGTTTGGTGTTAAAAACAAAATTTGTAAAACTGTGCATTTATATTTTTGACATTATATTAAGTAGAGGATTAGATGATTATCTTCCCACTTATCTGGGTAGATAATAAGTTGATTAATTGACCATTTAAAAAGTCATTAGTTGCAATTTTAATATAACACAATTGTAGCCCAAAGACTAATCACAGCTTTAACATACTGAACACACTGACTGTTGCGACAGTGCAGGAGTTTGTATTTGGTCACTCAGTGTGTGTGTGTGTGTGTGTGTGTGAGTAGAGGCCTGTCTTCTAGAACACACCCTTTATCTCAATTCCAATGTCAAAGATATTTAAAACTGATTAATTATTTGTTTTTGTTTGTTTGTTTTCATTTGTTTGTTATTGGTTTTGGTCGTCAGTTCCGTACGAGTTACTGAAGTGTTCATGACAGTGTGTCGTCTTATTATCTGGGGATATAAAGACATAATCAGCATGGATCTGTTAATGCGACCATAATTTGAAGCTCACTCAGATATTGGAGACATTCAGATTAGCTTCTTTTTGATTTATCCATGTCATTTGTTTATTTTTCCCCATTTTCAGTTGATAACATATTTGTTTACTCGTTTCTAATCTTGTAATTATACCGTTTGTTGTTTTGCACTAATCTACAGTATGTGTGTAGCAGATGCTCGGCATGTTTATCATTGACTGTTTATTGTTTGACCAGTTAATAATTATGAGCAGTGATAATTTGGGTAAAAGAGGATAATGATGAATATTTTCATATTTGCTCTTCGGTCTTTTATCATTGTGGCAAACAAACTAAGAAGCCACATTATCTCATGAATGGGATTGAAGCAAATGACAGTAATTCATAGAGAGGCTAAAATGAAATGGTTTGTATGTTTCTCTCTGTTGTTATAGTAAAAGAGGACAAATCATTTGGTTCAACTCTGTGCTCCAGTATCAATGCCTCACTCTAAATTAAACAACTTACTTGTCTTCATTTCATCGTCAGGTAAATAATTCATGGCATGCAAGCATATGTTCAATTTATGTGTGTATGCATATTCCATTATTAGAAATGCTTTTGATACTGGAGCTCGAATTTGGGGGTAGATAAACAGATTTGTCTGAATTCGTGTTCTGCAGTATTTATCATACAGCACACATCCACACTAAGTTTTCACAGGGCTAAAAAGACGTTTTTACATCATATCTTTATATTTGATAAGATCTTTTTGTTAGTTCGAAGAGTGAGCGTGTGATAAGAGTTGTCCCAGTTAACAGGATAACTCTGGGCTGGCTCGGGCCAATAAAAATCACAGATTTTGGCCCTCACCTTCAGAATGAGTTTTAATCACACGGCTTCCTCTTTACATCACACCCTCTTAATAAACTGCAATAGGATTACAAGGTGTAGGCTGTGATCTGCTCCAGAGGTCTGGAGCACAATAGGGATTAGGTATGGCATTTGATATCAGCTCCCAAGGTTTCAAAGAATAATATACCATCCCTCATTTCATCACTATATGTAAGAGTACACAGAGGGTGGCTTTGGCAATTGTCCGCGACTGCACTGACATTGAGCTCAGGTTTTCTGATTTATTGCTTTGAAAGGAGGCATGAGTGAGAGGTTGAATGTTCTCTTATGAAATATGCTTGTGCTTTAGGCAGCTTACATGGGCATTTTGCACTTTTTTTTTTTTACATTGACATAGAATACATAATGATAAAAAATTGTTAGATTAATCAAATATAGATTTTTGACAAGTCCAGCACCTTGAACTATCATATAACCTCCACTCTTAACCTCTATTTGGCCAGTCCCATTCCGTGTTCCTGTGCAACAGGTGACATACGTTGGGATGTATTTCTATGTTTGCAAAAAATCTGTTGTTCTTACTTTTCTTTCTAAACCACTGTTATTCTGTTCATCAGAGGCACTGTATGCATTGTACAGCTGTGCATTGATAATTTTTCCAGAGGAACAGATGCAGTTGCATTGGCCTGTGAATAAATGCAAGGTGCACGACACATGGGAAAACTCATTGCCCAGCAAATTAAACCATTACCTCCCCAGTTGGAGTTAAATATGGAGAAATGACTCATTTAATGTCTGATTACTCGCTAATGCAGCCATCTAAACAATGGCCACAACTCATTCCCACAAGTAAACTGCATCTTTGCAAGATAAGGATGGCAATTGCTTGTCAGGGTCACAATGAAGTTTTATTAAAAGATGCACGCAAAGAACGCAAAAGAATTCATCTGTTTGGATTCATTATGAGATGGCTCTCTGGTCTGGAGATTCGTCTTCATTATCCAGCCAAGCACCAGGCAGATAACACTGCCTCATTTGCTTTCCGAGCTTCAATTTTCCCTGAACGATAATGCAGCTTCTCTTTTGTGTTGCTGTGGTAAAGACAAGCAAGCCATTTTCAATATGCACGCAGGATTACAAAGGTTAATCATCAATTTAAAGCTAATCTTTGCTAAATACCAATAGAAGCATGGTGTGTGCTCGAGACAGATATAATCAGGCAAACCCCAAAACAATCCTCCATCTAAATGAAGTGAAAGATTGTTAATCTTGGCTTTACAGCAGGGGCTGATGAGCGAGGGAGGAGGAGGATTGCATCATACTTCTTGACTAATGTTACATTGTTCCACTGTTTTATAAATTTAGTTGTCATATCTTCGGGCTAACATCAGAAACTGTGCCAAGAGGGTCGAGAGGGTCACCAAAAAAGCACGGACACTTTCAAGCCGAGGTTAAGTGTGCTCAGTCCCAACCTGCTTCAGCTTTGAGGAGTCTGCAGGAGAAAATGTAACTCATATGTATCTACCCTTGTTGCTATGGAGTTGAGATAATTATGGAGTTTTAAAATTACGCAATCAAGGACAAGATCCCTCTCCCCCGTCTGGGAAATGAGTAATTAATTTTCTCCTTTTTTCTCAGTTAATATGCAGGGGACTGGGAACACAGGATCCTCGTCATTATCAGGTCTGGTCTGGTGTAACATGTCTGCCAAGCTGGCTAATTAAAATCTGAGCTAGTTCCCTTCCATCCCACCCTGTTCATATTTGTCAGAGGTGGCACTTCATGATACCAAAATTAGACGCACTTTTTGTGTGTAAGTGTCCAGCTATTTGGCCTTGGCACAGTTTGTCCTTAAAGTGAAGTAGTTGGGTTCTAAAAGGATACGAAATAAAAGTTTTACATTATTTTTGTCAAACTTGTTGCCTCATAAGATAAGCTCAGGACAAAACATTGGATTTCTTATTAACCTAAGCCATTGAAATCTCTTGGGCAGGAATTTACAATAATGGGAAATAGAATCAGCTCACCTTAATGGCTGAGGCAGTAATTCCATTGACAAGGTGGACTCCTTTAATAAAGATAAGCCCCCAAGAAAATCAATAACCTGAACTAATTTCGAAAGGACTCAGGGTTGTCTAGACAAACACAGCATTCACACCTAACCAAACAAGCATCGCAGACCTATTTTAAAAGGCCTTTTTCAATGATATTGCTCTGAGAGCAAACCAAGGATGTTCTCATCTTCACTACAAGACACAGTAACAAAGCAGGCCAACAAGCAATCCTGCAGATGCCCTTTCTGTGATTCTTTTTATTCCCCCATTAGGCCTCTGATACTGGGTCCACAAACTTCTCTAATTAAGAATTCGTCTTCAGCAAATTCACCCATAAAATGGCTCTTGCTGCAGAACGTGGGGTGATAAAAGGAGTTATTGGGCCTGCGACCTCCTTTGCCTCTTATCTCCCATAAACACTTCAGTTGGTTTTACAGGGCCATGCAGGCGGCAGAACGAGCAATAAGCCAAAGGGGAATAGTGGGGGACTGATGACTTATTCATGAAGAACGGCGGAACAAGACGACACGGATGAAGTTGACAGTGAGAAGTCTTCGTACAAGTCGTTATGTAGTTCTGATAAGACTCGTCTTGTACTTGAAGCTGATTAATCTTTGGTCCTGGTTTGTACCACAGTGACGGTTATAGGGATAAAATAGTGATCATGCTCTTTTTTTGGGGGGGTGGGGGGGGTGGGGGGGCTCTAACATTAGCTTGTGGGTCTACCATCACACCAGCAGAGACAAAGCTCTGCTCTGCTATGAAAGTCACCCTGCTGAAATGACATGATGTTTTATTCCCTCTATCTTCTTAACCTGATTCTGTCACATACCCAGAGCTGCACATGCACAGATATTGTCATTAAGTCGCAGACAGGTTTTTTCCAGCTATTTAAATGAGCCTGAATTCTTCACATGCATTTCATCTAACAACTCTGCTTTTCTTTTTCATGTGTATTAAATTCAGTTAAAACCAGGAGTGTTTTTTTCTAAACACCCCTCATCTCAGTTTGTGCATGCTCTAGTGATTTGAACTGATGGCAAATCCCACCTCGCTTTGCAGCCTGAACACTAGAAGTGTACAGCAGGATTGCATTCAAACCGCTGCCAGTGTTATGTTCAGCAGAGAGAACAAGAGGAGAAAGTATAAAGTAACAGAGAGTGCCAATACTTGTGGTTATCCTTCCTTGAAAATGTCTGTAAACACAGCCTCGCTGCTAGAGGAAACTCAGCTTAGAAGCAGATGTAAAGCCCAGCTGGCACAAGAGTCTTCATTTCCTCTCAGGCAGAGTGTAAATTTTGCACTGAGCTAAGACCGACTAGCTGCCCGGTGCTACATAGGCAATGGTGTGGAGCAGTACGAAGGCAAATGCTGTAAACAATGTAATGATAGACCGAGCGACAGCTGTGTGGAGCTATGATGGTTTACATCCTCCCCAATCTCTGCCCAGTCAGACCTCTAAAGCACTCTCTGCCAGTGAGGCACAGAGTAGGCACGAGGAAATGGAGCTGGAGATTGTTATTATAGATAAACACTTCCCTTACAATATAGTTTGCCCTGCAAGTAAGAAATTACAAGGATGTTGCTCAACATTGAGCACAGAGGAAACTCATGTTATTTGCCTCCAAGGTGCCACTGTGCCACTCAGCATCTCGGGAAATGATGCTGAGCACAGTTTGTGTTCAGTCAAATGGTCATTTTGAGAATGCGTTGTACAGGAAATTAGCTAGAAACACTTTTGATGATCTATTAATTTTCAGTTGTTTGATTAAGCAAAAATCCGATGTTCAAATACCAAGATATGCTTTTTTGTGTTTCCTGTTATTTTAAACTGAATATTTTTTGGTTTTGGACAAAGCGAGACATTTGGATGCAACCCTGGGCTCTCAGGACTTGTGCATTTATCTCAAATATTTGACAACAACAACAACAACAAACAAATTGTTACATAAAATAATTGTTACGTGCAGCCCCATATAATTTAAAGTCTTATTCCAAAAGGTGAGAGTATTTTCAATTTAAAAGCAAAACTTTGTCTGAATCATTTTCTAAATGCACTATGATTCATACATGCTGTTTCTTTTAAATGTTAGGCTCACAATTTTGCAAAGCCCATATGAACATTAAGCCGGGTTTGGCTTGCTGTATATTCCTCCTGTTCATACTGGACATGAAGAAATCTCTTTCTAATGTGCTTCCAGTATAAGTGATGCATGGACAAAAGCCACAGGCCTCATTAGGGTCCAATTTTAGTCCTATATTAGAGTCTTTAGTGTAAGTATTCTTCTCTCTGTTTCCCTGGACAGCGTTTCCCTCTTGAGCTGCAGTGGAAGGTTAATAACAAAAACTGTTGTACTAAAAAGACTAACTTTCGAAGTTTCCACACGATTTGTCTAACTTAGAAGCTGAAGCATTTGTATTAACTTTAGATAAACGCCTGAAAACATTTCTGCACAAAACAAGGCCTGTGGATTTTGTCCTTCATCACTTACATTGAAAGCACATTAGGAAGAGATCTCTTAATGCCCAATGTGAGCAGGAGGAATGATGACAGCAATCAAAACCTGTTATACGTCTCATCCAAAACGCAATGCATGAGAAGAATGACTTAGCAAACTTCAAACTTTTGTTTGATGATAAAAGGCTAATCCACCTCGACCCACACAGTCCGATCCCTCCGATCACGTTACAATCAATGACCAGCATGTGAAGCGACAACTTGAATTACTTATGCAGATGAGGCAGCTTGATACTGTGAATGTTCCAGTTCAAGGTCATTTGCTGTGTCTAAATGACATCCCAGAAATGTGTTTCTGTCAGTGTCAGTCTATGCTCTTTCCACTTCTGATCTGCATATCTCACAGTTACGCTCGACTGATTTGTCATTCACACGCGCTGCACAAACAAATGAAGCTAATCCTGGCGGCGCGCTCATGTCACAGTCAAGTCATGTACACTGGGGGTCAGTTGATAGCTGCTCCCTCACTTTCTCCAACTAGATCTCACTTTTTTGATTGTCTGTCTGTAAGAAACAATATGTACTCCTTAGTTACAGCTTCTCTTCGGGCATACCATCCTCTGCTCCATGGGCATCTGACTACATAGTGTTTGTTTACTGTATGCATGCTGGTGATATCCCGCTGCTACAGCACCTGGTGCACCATAACCAGTACTGACACATCTAACTGTACAATGTTTCGACCTCTGGTGCAAGCAAACACACGACGGCCCTGTGGGAAACGGCTTTAAGTTGAATGCATTATTATCAGCTCGCTAACTGCAGCCTGGTGTTGAATCACTTCAGAGCTTGGCAGCCAACAGCACATGACAGAAGGTCCAAATACTAAAGCTCTAGTTCTGCAGTGCTGAATACATATTTGTGATGGCGGGAAAATACTGGCAGCTCTGTGGCGTGCGTCTACCAATAGGATGTTGCTGTGCCAGAGCAGGGGAGGTTTCCAAGTTATGTAGAGCTGCACACACCAACTGTAGTTTTGGGAAATAAACACGAAATATCTAAGTTGACTTTGAAGGAAATACCAAACCCCTAGTGTACCTTTGTTAATATGTATTATGCGCTTTGCCCTGGAGTATAGCTTGCACAGTACATAACTCAAGACTTGGCTGAGGTGGGAATACGCTCAGTCTATTACTTTATGCTGTTTATGAGCTGTAGGATTGATGCCATTTAATAAAAAACATTACAAGATCTTGAAATTCTCTAAACATTGTGCTTTTTCCTGCTCTTAACTCATCAGAGCTGTGATCTTTCTGTCAGTACCCAGCAGGCCTTTCCATAGTTTTTCCTCATTAAACTATTCATCAGATAGGCCTCATCAAAGATTAAGAGTATCCTCACAGTTCATTACAAGATGCCCTGCTTTTTATTTGATGAAGTAATTCATCCATAATGTATGTGTATATTGAGGTTTGCAGGATGCCTGCAAGACCGGAGCACAGCATCGGCTTTCCAAAGGATTAGACCCAAGAAGAGAGAGCAAAGTCGGTGCATTTGTTTTGATTAAGTCTGAATTTCAGAGCGCTCCCTCTGCGATGAACTGTAGAGCAATTACTTAACATGGAGAAGATCAGACTCATTGTGAGAATTTGGAAAGGCTTGATGGGAAAAGAATGATAAGAATTAAATGGTTGGAACAGAATTAGCTTTATCTTAGTGTCGGTGATGAGGATGCTATTGTGGTGTGGAGACTTTGATGCTGTTGAAAGCATAGGTGCTTTATCAGGAGTGACAGGCGGAATGAGGATCATCAGGCCAGTCTGATTGAATTCCTTCTCATGGTCTGTTGTTGTTTCTGAACAAGTACGGAACACTACCCTGAGTGAGTCAGCGTCCCTGGGATTGGTTGCCTCCACTCATCCAAGGGTGATGAGCAAGTCAGCCTATTTTATCTGCGAAAATGCCTCCTGGGAATCCAGACAATGTCAGTTGATGCTTGAAATAAATCTCAGAGCACTGACAAATGTCAAAGTTAAACTGGAGAAAGCCTGGCCCAGGCTATGCAGCGGGCCAACAGAGATTGCTACAGCGATCCTGTGTCAGTTGAACAATGTTGTGTTTAGGTCGGGTAACTGGAGGCGTAATGACAGTTTGTGGCTGGATGTGGCATTGTTTGACCCCTGTAATTTCTGTGAATATCAGAACCACCCTCAATACCGTGTAAAATGGTGTGAGGTGTTGTTTGTTGATACATATCTTATATGCATATTGTGCCAATCTCATATAAACATATATTTGTTTATGAAGCGCAGGCCTCCATCAAGTTGTGTGGCTCATGTTCTACTTGTGCACAGATGGCAGTGGGCAGAAGGATTGGTAATTGGAAGGGACTGCATTGCACACTGAACCACTCTGCGGAGGAAAAAAAAACTGAAAAGATCGCTAGAGCGAAGGTTTAGCTTGATGTATAGAAGATCACAGTTAAAGCACTGTAATTAGTGTCTGGGGACACGTGTGTCTGGGTGCACCAGCAAGTGGCACATTCCCTCCTCTTGAAGTCCGTAATGAATGCCTCTGCTGACATGTGGGTGGACATTAGGTCATTGTCTTACTCATGTGCTCCCGAAATAGCCAAATATTGCTTACCATCAGAGCTGCAGTGTAATTTCCTCCCAAAACAAGTAAATGTTGTCTCACCATCCTCTGTGACACTGTGTGAAACGCTGCTGAGGTGTCAGAGAGAACCGTCTATATCAATATTAGATAACACATGTCCTAATTATGGCCCAGATCTTTTCCCAGACTTCTCACACTCAAGGTTGAAAGTCTATTCCAGGTTTCTGTCATTCATCCAATTTACAATAAATCCTATCAGACAATGAATACTTCCACTGCTGCAATTGATTTGCCAAAAGGAATGTGATATTACTCACTATAATACATTTCACTGATGAAAGCCAAGCCATTTATGTATTAGGGTCTGATGAAACGGGAATCGATAATGGGCCAGGGTTTGTCGCAGAGTGAGACTCAGGGTTCATCCACCCAGAGGAAAGAGTTTGGGTTGTGAGAGCTGGGATAAAGGTGAGAGAAGAAGCACACCTGTAGAGGTAGACACAGGAAACTGAATCTGAGTGTAATGTGGTCCTTGGTCCTTGACAGGAGAAAAACATGAACCAAAGATTACTTTTACATCAGTCACTGTACAACATGCTATAAAACTTGAAAATCGATGCCTGAAGCATATTTCATCATATCAAAAAATAGCTGTTGATTTGCTAAAATGGATTTTTTTTTTTTTTTGCACCCAGGGAGTGCTAAAATTCTATTAAATTAGTTTGAGATACTTATCCACCAGGTGGCCCCAGAGGAGAGTATTATCATAATACAGGTTCCAGTTGAGTTACTACTTTATTTGATAGACCTAGCTAAAACTAATGTGGTCTAATACAAATGTTCTGCCTTTCTAGTGTTATGATGGTCTGTTTTTGTTGTTTTGTGGTTTTCTATTATTTTGTCCATATATTTTGTTCGTATCAGTGATGATGGATTAAATAACAGAGACATCTCTATATGCATTATGGTTCAACAGCTTGACAGACACCGTGCAGTTAAATCAACACCTCTCAGGAAAAACTTCATGAAGGGAGGATTTACTGCAGGACGCTGCATTAGACTGCATCAGCTTTAGCTTGGTGTATCTAAGAAACCAGCCACTGAGTGTATTTTTATTACTTTTATCACCTTGGATCTCATTATCAGAGTGAGACTGTATTTTCTCCTATTTGGTAGATAATTATTTTAATTGTCAAGTTGGCACAGACAGATTCTGTTTAACAAAGGAGCTTGTGGAAGGGACACGTTCACAGATTCACTTGTCTAATACTAACATGCTGGACATTGTAGTAACAATAGATAAGAGCCTTCATTCAGAGAAAGGTGACACGAGATCCTGGGAGCAGTGGGGTTAAATGCCTCACCTAAAGTCAAGGGCACCTCTGTTGGAGTTTCCTTGTGAGGTGAGAGCATTACTCATGTCCCAGCTGCATTTTCCTGACCAGCACCGGTTGAAAGAAGCAAGTCTCTGTTCTTAAACTATAAGCCTCCAACCTACGTATGCTCACCAGTAAGTGCTGTAATATGCCAGTAATGTGCATAAATGGGGACTACTCATTCATTATTTCTTTCATGGTCAAGATAGCTTTGTGGGAGGATTGAAATGCTCAGCAGTGCTCAAGGTGTCGCTTTATAATCCATCGCATGCTGATGCAGAGCATTTCCTCAGTATTCTGGATGCTCTAACACGGCTGGAAATTATAACTGTGTTGAGTTCTCTAAGTAGAACTATGAGGAGGATGAGAAGAGAAGAAAAGATCATCTCTGTCCTCAGTGAGTAGCTAAAGTCTTATGTTGTTGTAACAGAAATTAATAAATTGAGCCAGGAATCCCACTGTGAACCAAAATGCATCCATAATTTAAAGCCCATCCTGTATGTGGGAGTACAGTCTGAGACTTACAGTTGGATGTGTGTGGGTGGGAAATATATTGTGCTGATTTGTGAGGGCCTGTTGGAGAGAATTGCTGAGAAATAGAGGAAAGAGCATAGGGGAAAGTGCAGAAGAAACTAGAATGTAGGTGAGTGTGTTTCTGCTTTGCAAGTGTTTTTTGGGGGGTGGAGGGTGGGGGTGCTTGGGGGGGGGGTCAAGGCATCTTACAAAAGATCATGTAACAATGGTGTGAGGCAGTGAAACAGACACAGAGATGAGAAAAGGCAAAGAAATAACCAGGAGATAAGGAGGATTGTCTCTGCGCTCAGTTCTCCTTCACATTTTTATGTTCTTCGTTTGCTGAAAACAAAAATCTCCAGATTCTGCTGCAGCTGCCTGGATGTGTTTAATTCTTTAAAATGTATGACCACTATATAAAAAATGAATCTAACAATGAATAATACTTTTAGCTTCCTCTCTTGAAATCAATCAATTTAATAACACAAATGCCACCCTTTGCAATCAAGCTTTATTGCAGTAATAATTATTTTGCACTAATGTCTCTAATGAGCGGCCATTAAAAAAAACAAAGCTGCCCTGTTCTGGACCTGCTGCCCGCCACAGCTAATAGCAGGGGGCCCTGCTGAATATGAATGAGGGTTTGTTCTGTAGATGTATGGATGCTGTTTGGGTTAATTAGTGAGAACCTGGTTTCCTGTGGCACAGTGAACCTGTGGAGCTCTCCTCTCAGCCTGGTAGGATATAATGAATAGTGCAGATCTGTTGGCTGCTCAGGCACCAGGCAGCACTTTTGCTCTGGTGCCCGACAAGTTTTAAAGCCTCGATAATGGTTGGCAAGTGCAGCTCTTGTGTGTGGAGGCTCTGCATCACGGGTTCAAGTAAGAATGTGGTATAGTTTGATTTAGTTATATAAGGGACCATGCCTTTGTCTGCGCTGAGTTCAATTTCCGTTCCCACTTATTCATAATCGAGGTCAAAGAGGGGCTGGAGCATAGCCCGGCACACAAAGCAGGGAGACATCTTGAGCATATCACTGGCCAATCACAGAGTTAATGCACATAAAAACGAATACAGTGTGTCACTGTGGTCAGACTGGAATTCACTGCCCATTGATTTAATTTCGTGGGCAAGAGCCCTTCGCTTCCTCTCTCAAATTGATTCCCAAAGTTGAACTGCAAACTGAAAAAAAAAAATGTAATTCAGGAGCTACTCATAGCTCATATGAGGGATGGAGTGATCCCTATTCCTCCAGATACCAATTATAATAAAATCAGTATACTTCGCCGTGATTGGCATCATTTTCATTTAGGCTAACATGAGGCCAGAGATTGCTGTGGCAGTAAAAACTGAGTTGGCACCCTGCTGCGAATGAAACGATTGCAAGTGATTGCAAAAATGTTTTAATGACACTGATGCCTGATCTGCTTAATACAGTTGGTATCGGCTTGTGTATCAAGTCTGTTCATGTCTTTTGGTTTCTAATACTGCTTAGTACAAAAATCCAAGCGGCAGAACAGGAGGGATGCTATGTAGCTATAGCGATCATTTCACTGCAGATAGATTTCTAAATAAATATCTGCACACATCGTGCAGATGTTGCACCTGCTTCTGAAGAAAATGCACAGAAGCAAAACATGCAAACTCCATGTAAGCAAGATTTGGATGTGAGGCAGCAGTCTACACACTGAGGAACCACCACACACACACACACACACACACACACACACACACACACACACACACACACACACACGCTATATCCTATTCCCTTTCAGTGTGAGCGAGGTCACAGTTCTTCCCTGCTAACCTGTGCTGTGTAACCTCTCACTGGCCCCACAGTGTTCAGTGGAGATACTCTTGGTTAAGGGGCCTGCCAGATAGCGTGCTCGCCATGTGGCGAATGAAAAGCTGGAAAGATATGCATCAAGTGCCGAATAAAGCAATAAGGCCCAGTGGAATGTGAAACAATGGCTCCTTCCAGGTGGTGGTATGCTGTGAGAGGAGTGGGGGGAATTGGATGAGACAGAAAGCTCGTCTGGCTGCCTGGCTGTTAGCATTGGACTTGGCAGCTCTCTGCCAGGGAAATGCTGACAGGCAGGCGCGCCTGTCACAGCACATAAGTGCCTCCTCGCAAAACCCCGGGCCCTGTAGGGCAGGTCGGCTCTCCTGTGTTCAGCTCAGAGGCCCAGTCCCACACTGAAGCCACAGATCGTAGTGTGAATCGGGGGGCATGTGTCATAGCCTTTATATGGTTGAAAGACTCTGTAAGGTGAGAGAGAGGCCACTGGTGACTGGCTACGCACATTTCTACACTACACATGCATCGATTGTTACACTTCTCACGTAGCTCGCTTAATTAGAGGGACATCTTCTGTGATTAAATTGTACTCGAGGTGGAGTATTTCTGTAAGCAGAGGCATAATTAATAATAACAGTTGGTCACTAGAAACAACTCCAGTACACAGATTTGGGCAAAGTTATTTTAATGCACTCCTCACAAATCAAGGATGCTCGAGACTAATTTACCAACAGTTTTTAAATAAAGATGTTAAATTGACTCAACTCAGTTTCTGCTTCACCAACTTATTATTTCAAAATTACTAGGGTTTTTTTTTACAATGGTGAATCATTTTGGAATTAATTATTGTATAACTACCTTGGTATTTTACTGTACAAATGAGTGAGGATTAGGTAACATGAAAATGCCTCAGGAAGATATTTCATCAGGCTTCCTCTGGGAAACAGAACAGATCTATACGGGTATGTAAAAAAAGGACTGCTAAGAAGAAAAGATGCTATAAAAGCAAGAATATCAAATGCATTTCAGATATTACTCTTTTTCCCTTTGAGATGTAATTACAGTCAAACCTGTCTGCAGAAAGTGATGCAGGAATTCAGCGCATTACTCGTAGGAAATATTACATTGCGTGTGCTAAATGGCATCAAAATGTGTCGGCGTTCAAATGATCTGTTATCTATGTGCTGAATATCCAAAATAGTACGTGTGTGTGTGTGCGTGTGTGCGTGTGTTCCCAGGCAGGGAATATATTCGTTTGTTTAGATTACCTTACCGTGACCTTTGCTGTTGAAGCTGGATGTTTGCATAGCCCAGCCCTGATGTTTTGACTAACACAGTGTAAGCAGCAACTCTCTCAGCCTGTTTCCCCCATGAAGGTATCTAAAGAGGTTTGTTTTTCAAAATTAATTCCATGACATTTGCAAAAAAAAAAAAATAAAATAGTTCTGCTTTTTTAGCTCTCGGCTTCTTGCTACAGAGCACGGGAACATTTTTATCATTATGTTATTTCTTGGTTAAGTGAAGGCAACCTATTTGACAAGTGCCTGTTGAAGGCAAGAAAAACAAGGCAAATATTGAAATATTAAATAGCCCTTGTAATAAAAGATAAAAAGTTACAAGGACGAGGCAGCAAGTTTTCCCATGGTTTTGAAGGGCTCTTCAGCAATATTAGAAGTCTCATTTAATGCCCTAAATCCCTCTCCTTGTGTTTGCTGAATTCATTGCCCTAGTATCGATCTTCCTTGGCATGTATTGGAAATCAAAGTCACCTAGAAGTGGGAACTCATCTGATTTCCAGCAATAAATTTGTCTTTCTAAGTCTAAAAAATGCCTCGATCTCGATGCTCCAATGGGGGGAAAGATGTTAAGCCTATTGATTCCCATGTGGATTTTGACCTGGTAAAGGAAGACAAAGCACTCTGGCCTTGTCTCCTGGCCTTCAGCCACACTTGCATATCTCAGACACATTTTCTAACGAGCTGTCTGGCTAAATGTTTTTCAGCTGGAGAAATTACAGTATCAATTGAAAGTGACTTCATAGAGTTAGAGGAGAAAGCAGATGGGAAGAGGGAAGATGAAAAGAGACTCAAAGAAAGATGAATCGAGATTATCCTTTTGAGATGATACACTTATAACAGACATGGATTGTATTTATGGCTGGATTGCTTTTTCAGGAGATGAGGAAAGTGCCATTTCAGTATAATACAGACATTCATTCTGCTTTATATTCCTGAAATCTGAAAGCCTTTTCTTCTTTTTTTTGTCTTTGTTCTTCCCTACAGATGTGCTGTGGACTGCCGATGATTTCTCCTCCTCCTCCAGGTCAAATTCAATGGCAGACAAAGACTGCTCTTCCCACTGCTCTTGTTACCACTGAGCTCAGAAAGACAGATCTTGTCCACAGCTAAACCACTCTCATTTTCTTGCTTCTGTCTCTTGGCCAATCTCCACTCTTCAGCCCATCACCATGGCTTGTTTCCTGGCATCCGCCTTTCTTCTGGTTCTCCAGACATATGCTGCCCCTCCTGAGCTTGACCAGGCAGGATTTGGCATAACACTGGATCCCATGGACCTTGATCCTGGACTACCAGCCAATGTCTCTGAAGATGTGCCCTCATCTCCACCCCCAGGGACTAGTAAAAGAGCCCCGCACAGTATCATTATTGGGGTACGCAAGGGAGGCACGAGAGCACTGCTAGAGATGCTAGACATACACCCTGAGGTTGCTGCTGCTGCCACCGAGGTGCACTTCTTTGATTGGGACGAGAACTATGCCAAGGGCTTTGAGTGGTACCGTGAGTTGATGCCCTACTCTTACCCACACCAGATCACAGTGGAGAAAACCCCAGGTTACTTTACGTCAGCCCTCGCACCAGAACGCATCTGCGCCATGAACTCGTCCATAAAGCTGTTACTGATCTTGCGAGACCCAGCTGAGCGCGTCATTTCCGACTATACCCAGGTGTACTTCAACCGGCTGGAGAACCACAAGCCGGTGCAAGCCATTGAGAACCTGCTAGTGCGCAATGGAGCCCTGAATATCCGGTACAAGGCCATTCAGAGGAGCCTGTACGACATCCACATGCGCAACTGGCTGCGCCACTTCCCCCTGGAACAGATACACATTGTTGATGGGGATGCTCTCATTCGCGACCCCTTACCAGAGCTTCAGAAGGTGGAGCGTTTCCTCAACTTGCCCCCAAGGATAGTTTCCACCAACTTCTACTTCAACCAGACCAAGGGGTTTTACTGTATCCGAAGTGATGGTCGAGAACGGTGTCTGCATGAGTCTAAGGGACGTCCTCACCCAGCTGTGAACAGCACTGTCCTGCAGCAGCTCCGCTCTTACCTGCAGGAACACAACCGAACCTTCTTCAGGCTGGTGAAGCGCACCTTCGACTGGCAATAAGGAACCCAGATCATAAATCGGACTCAAGGGAGCCAAAACTTTGTCTGTGAGGACAAAAAAAGGGGCAAAAGCACTTTACAGAACTGACATTTCAAACCCCCTTTGAATAGCCTCTTAATAACTACTGTTGTGAACTCTGTTTTTAAGCAGAGCAATTCTATATTCACACCATAGGGCAAAAAAATAAATAAAAAATGAAAACTGTAACTAGAGGCGTAAGATTAAATGGAAGAATCTCCAAGCTTAATAAGTCATTCTCTCTGTGCTGGAAGCGTTTAAGTGATCAAATTGCAGCGAAAACAAATTTGTGAAACTGATGAACTTTTTTTCCTCTCTCTTGTTTGATATTCTTGTTCTTGATAATAAATTGTTCCGCTTTCAAAAGTACCATAAAAGTGGCATGTTTCTGTCTCCCTTCATTTCACACTTGCCATCAAAAGCCCTTGAGCCCTCTAACCTGTGTTATTTCAGGGGTATACTAAGGTAGGCAGAGGCATTAGAATAAGCCTTTGATTCGCTGTGGTGGAAGGTAGACATTAATGCAAGAAAATAGGTAGCCTGGAGCAGCGCTTTAGTAGTACAGAAATCACTAATGGCTTTGGACATTGAAGGTAGCCTGTGCCTGAAGCTAAATCAGTCAAATCTCCATAGTCAGCAAGCTGAAATCCTGAGAGCTGCTGTTGCATTTTGTTGCTGCACTGTTCAACATTTTTCACAGGTGTTAGATGTAGTCATTAAATCATATGCCTAGCAGTGCTGTAAAACATTTACAAATGTTTCTGTTTCTGTGTAAATGTGTCTTCTACTTAATATCTCATTCCTGAATCACACTTGGCATGCAGTTTTCCCAGAAACATTTTGTCGTCCTGTACGCAACAGATAGACATGGGTCATGTTTCTTTCATTGATTAGGCTTTAAACAGCAGCCAAAGCTACAGCTCCACTGGGATCTGATGTTCATGTGATCTTCCCGCTCTGTCTGCTGGAATAAGCACTATAACTCTCCTGAGGCAAGTAGTCATTGATGCAACTTTGGATCCATATCCAGAACAGAACATGGGAGGGGGGAGTGTAGCTGTGGGGCTTTACAGAAATATGCTGAATATTTATATGAATAGTGTGGTTCATGGGTGATTAGGGGTTTAAAATCACAATTAGAGTGGAAAATTGTGTGATTTTCGTGTGTGTATACAAGTTCTGTTTGATGACAAAGGCAATGCTAAATCCCCCATAACTCATCTGGCTCAGGGACCTTTCTCTCCTCTGCTCACCAGGGGGCACTTGGACTCCAGATTAACTCACGAGGGAATGGTGTAAAGAAATGTGTCTAGACACACTCTTGCTAGGTTCCCCTCTGTCAGTGCACACACAGGTGAAGACAGTTACCTCTTGACCTTGGCCGACGCCTGTCTGCTCTGGTATGTATCACCCAGCCGCTCATCAGGAAGAGAACAATTTGTCCAACGGCACAAGCGGCCTTGCTCCAGTGCCACAACACACACATATACACACACGTAACCAATCATTCCCGAGGTGTTACATTGGCGTAGCACAGTGTTTCCATTAAGCAGGTGGGCAGGAAGGACAAAAGGGCATGTTTTGCTTACAATATGAGAGCACACACTGAACAAATTCCCATTTATAGCCTCTATTTATTTGAGGCAAAGTTGACTGAGTATGCCTGCTACTTTGCAGAAACACTTGGAGCTGTGCATCTGTAGCTGTCTAATGTTGGACTCCGAGGAACTGCAGTCAGCAGTGGGTTGTTTAAGGATAAAGATGTTTTTATCAGCAAATTCCCTCTTCGTTCATATCATTGCAACAAATGCAGCGATGTGACTATTTTATGGAGTTCTGTAGGCATAAGCTTTTATACTGTATGTCAAGCTGTGACTACTCCAGCTCTTCTGTAGGATCATACAGCACTGATTTTGGTTTGTTCATGGGATTTCAGTGATGGTGATAATAAAGTGATAAAATAATATTGCCATTACAGATGTGTTATTCTTACTGTAGGCTACATATATATATCAAGACCACGATGGAGATTTATTGTGTTATCCTTTAAGAGAATCTACAGCCATGCTAGGAGCGCTGTGAGACTGTGCTAAAATCTGTGCTCATGATTTTAATTTAGCATGTTAGCCACTTAGCGTGCTAAAATGAGCTAATTTGCACTAAATATGGTACATCAGATGCTGATGGGAATGTCACTGGCCTACTTTTTATGCATTTTCTCATAAACAAAAGTATTAGACACAGAATTCTTGACGTGATGATGGTGCTGGATGGAAAGTTAACAGATCACCAAAACCTGTAAAATTTCTGTACCAAATTTCCAAGAGATGTCTAGAAACTGCAGTACAATGCTACAAATATAAAGTTTGTGGTGGTGTTAGAGGGAAGGCTAGGGGATTGCCAAAGGCAGTCAGTCTCCATCCTCTGGCAACTATAAATGTCTGTACAAAGTTTTATTAGATCCATCCAAAAGTTGGATCATATTTCAGTCCAGAACAAAAAGTGAGGGACCGACCAACTGGCATCCCTAAAGCCAAGTTGCAATCGCAGCTAAAAACAAGCTGAGATGTAAATCTTTTTTTATTGTCTACTCAACTCAGCTGAAGCCAGCATTATCTACATCATCTTTCTCTAAGTGCCTTTGCTTAAAAGCATATCGACTGGGGACTCAACCCAGCAACCATCTGGTTATAAAATCTGCCACTTAAAGCTGAAGCAAAAAACAGGTGAACAAGAGCTCTGTTATTAAAAGCAGCACTGTGAGTATTACTTTTTTCTGTACATGCACATGTTGCTTTGGGTCTGACATATTATAATGCAAGTCATTTACACCTCTTGTCACTAACAAGTTGCCCTAACTAATGGCTACTATTGAGTGAGTCACTTATCACTGCATGTCTTTGATAACTGCCAACCTCGGGCATAATTAAAGGTTTGAGGGGTGGTCTGGAGCAATCTGCTGTAGATGTTTTGGCTGGTCTTGTCATCCTAGAAGCCTCTAATGATCTGTCTGGGACTGTGATTGATGAAGCACTTAGCATCGAATCAAAGCACAAGGAACGCTTGCTGCTTGCTAAGCTGTTTGCAAACTAACAGCCACTGTATTTGCGTGATACAAGTCTATTACGGAGGTGTCCTTGATGTGAATTAATGACCTCTGTGTCAACATTAGAGACAGAGCCTAATGCACATTTAGAGTCAACTGACATGGCTCAGCAGGTATACATAAGCTATAAACAGCACGGGTCAGTGAATCGGGCGACAGCTCAATAAGATGCAGGAACTGTTTCCTTTTTTAAATTCATGAACACTGCAGCATCTGCAGTGTCTCTACAAGCAATTAATTACACTCTGAATGGTTTACTGTTTTCATGATGATACAGTCCTTTTTATAGGATTTCAAAGATAGCATTATTGCCAACTGAATGAGTATCTTTTTGTGTTTATTTCTCTATTAAATATACAGCTATCTCACACAGCTGTGCACACAGGTGTGACCATCTGGACGATGCCTCTGAGCTCTCATCACTATGAAGCTATTTCTAAAACATCAAGTTAAAAAAAATACTTTCATTCAATTCTAGCAGCCAAGACATCACCCAGCAGCAATGAATGGGGGTGTTTTCAGTTCCATATTGCTGGCTCAAATACGCAAAGCCTGTGGGGAGTGATGCATACTATATAGCCAACAATGCCGTGCACAATACCAACCCACAGAAGCCTTTTTACATCTTGCTTGATCAGGAAAAGAACAATGAACATAAATCTAATGAGATCAGGGACCAGGAAACCGACATGTTTCCCAAAATACGCTTTGGATTATCACAAACACAAAAGGCTGAGAAACACAGGAACTGTTCAGATAAACCTGTTTTTTCGCACATAATTTAAAGGCTCCTTGTCCCCCCCCCCTTTGTGATTACTTATTCATTTGTTTGTTGATTTATTTTTCATTGCCTCAGGTGCAGAGGGCATGTGTTTGATGTGCTCTCATGGCAGTCTTTACTAAAAGGGGAGGAAGGCTGCTGCTGCATTCAGGTCAAAGGGAGGAGAAAGAGACATGTCTGCTTATTTGCGGCTGCATTCTAAAAGCCTCTGATTAATCCTTTGAGGCGATGAAAAGAAAGTGATATAAAAGAAAACCCTAAAGTGAGATCAGGGCTACGAATGCAGAGCTCGTTGTAAAAATTGTCTAGGCATGTGTGAGTGGTGGCAAAGGGAAGCACAACTTCCACATGCCCGTGGACCTCTTGCTGTTCTGCAGGAGACAGAATGTCAATAGAGTGTCACTGGTGCAGCCTTTCAGAGTTCCTCTCATCAAAAACCTTTTTCAATTTTCTCAATAAAGCCTTCTCAGTTAGTGTAAAAGAAAAACTGTTTCTGGGCAAGAAAATGTACATGCAAACATGAAATATAATTAATTAGACCAGACTTATGGGTCAAAAGAACAACCTTAACCATCAAAAGATAACTGAATATTCTTTAATTAAAGAAAATTATGTTTATATTTTTCTCTCAAATCAGCATATTGCATGTGAAATACAGGAAATACTGTTTCAGGCTTCAAAAGACTTAAAAGCTCACAGCTCATATGCAGCCATATGAGCGGCCATGAGCAGGTACTTCTTCACTAGGGAGTTACATAGTGTATTTTCTCCATAGGCCATGGGAGGTGACTGACAGTTGGAGTATTTCAAGAATCAAGATGTTTTATTGTCACACTGGTTGCACAAGAACACTCATGTGAGATTATTTGGCTCTAATACATAAAAGATGTATGTATGAGACAGATAAAAGATCAAATAAAAATAAAATATATATAAATTAAAATTTACAACTGAATATAAAACGCAAAAAAACTACCATGAATATATAGAAAGAGCATAGTGGTGCAAAAAAAGAAAATACAGTTAATAATCGGATATTGCACAGATGGGCACCTCTCTGTGTGTGTATATGGGTGTGGTTTGGGTATGACAGCAATAAAATGTATAAAACAAAATAAAATGAAATAAATCCACATGTTTGGATTCTGGGTCAGTTTTGGATGGTTGAGAAACTATGGTGCTGTGTTTTGTTCTCGACCGCAACAATAAAGTGTTATGAATTTTCAACTGCTCTGATTTGTGCCACAAACAACAGCCAAAGCTCATGGGTGTTGTAGTATTTATAGCTGCCCATGTAGCCAAACTGACACAGTCACACAAAACATAATTTCAGAAATGAAGTTGGAATAATTGAAACTGTTGGTCAAAACATAAACCTACAGTATTGTTACATTATTCAGCAGGGACACGTGTTTCTATTAAGTAACACTGAGGATATGTTAAAATGAAATTTTAAAATGGGAATACAGAATGAGGGTAAAAACACAACAGGGACTCTCCAACTTTTTCACTCTATAAAGGGTCGCAAAAAGGTTGGGGACCAAATAGCAAACAGCGAAGACAAGAAATCCACAAACATATTTTTTCAGTTAAGACCTAAGAAGACATGCATCCTCTTTTTTAGTGTCACTTCACACTCAGTTCTCTGTTTCTCCATATGTCTGAGTGCTGATACAGCATATAGACTTTTGTGTCTGTTCTTGAGGCTCTAGTCACTTCTCTCCCTCAGCTTCTTTTATCCCTCAATCCTCCCCAGCAGCTCTTGTCTATTCAAATCAAGGGCTGGCGGAAGAGTGCCAGAAGGCATTTCACTCTGGAATATGAAATCTACTCTCCTTTGGGTGTACGGTAGAGCCCTGAGTCCCAGCTCTGATTCCTTCACAGCCAAACAACAACAACAATCGGAGTGCGCAGCCATGGCAGAAAGCATCGCATTTCACTGCTGGCTTGTAGCAGCCCGGGCCCACAGGAGCAACGTGTCATACAATTGCTATTTCCTGCCATCGCAGAAAGGGGCAAGAGGGACCAGACAAAAGCAGGAAGGTCTCTCTGAGCTCTCTTCAAGTCTGTCAGTTTTTTGCCTCACTTTCTCCGTCAGCAGGGCTCCCAGCCAGTGTTGGATGCTTAGCTCCTCTTTTGTTCATTCATCTTCTCTTTCTGCATTTTTTTTTCTTTTTAATGGTTGCTTGGCTGCTGTATCTCAGGGGGGAAGGTGACATTTTGACTCTGCAAATTTTTCAGTGTCGTCCCTCATAACTGTCTGGATTTCTTTCTTTCAAGCTCTGCGTGAGCCCACTCAAAGGGTGGAGGAGGTTCTTATTTTTAGAACATTAATTTATGTTATACAAATGAAGTGCACTTCACAAGTGACTCGGGCACCTTCCTATTGCTAATTCATTTCAGAGCAGTCCCTGCGTGTTGCTCCATTTGCGGGCGAGTACAAAGATGTGAAGATAAAGTGTGTTCAAAGAGATAGCACAGACTTCAGAGGAAACGATAACATCAGCTCAGTCCCCCTGAAGTCCTCTGCAAAGTGAACAGCCTACCCCTTTGGGGTCGTCGCTAATCTACCAGCCTTGTGGCATCTAAAACAGGTAAATAAGCCAAACAAAAGGACGAGAAGGAAAGAAGAAAAAAGGAAATAAATAACCTCTCAGCATTGCTTCTTTTAAATGATACTCAAAATTATATTTTTACTTTGAACGCAGAGCATGTGTTTAAGAATTATTAAAAAATATGACTCATGTAGCACTTGAACAGCGTGTGTTTACAGCACACAAAGGTGGTCAGAAAGCTTTACACAGATGCATCATATTCCTGGAATTGCTCCATATCAGAATGCAATAAGAGGACATATTATCCAAGAAATACCCAGAGTGTTGTATGACAGGAGAGGAGGTAAATTTAACCAGCCACTAAAATTACATGCAAGTTTAGTGTCATAAAAGCTTAAAACTATTTGAATTTATTACAGCAATTGCCACTTAATGAAAGCTGCATGAGTCAAGATAGTTACCCCACGTTTTATCAGAGTACACCACAAAGTGGAGCAGCAACAGAGAAGAGAGTCCCATCACCCCTCTGCGGGCGGCACGCATTTATAGTATTTGCCAAAATTAAATTCAGGTGTCAGGTTGTGGTGACTGGTGTGAAATCCTCTCTGCCTGCCGGAAACAAATGACTAAAAGTTCACAGTGAAATAGATACTGACGCCTTCACAGCAGCATATGTGTGATCCATCTACAGAAAGCTGGACTCACCAGTGTTAGACCTTTTGCCTCCCAGTCCCTTTGGTATCATTTGGTATCATAAAGTGTCTCCGACCAGCCAGGCAGTGTGGTGTGCAGTTTACTAATGTTACACTGCAGGGTTTTGGGGGCTACTGAAGTGCAAACTGATGCCACGTGAAGCGGTTAATGTGTAAAGTGACAGATTCTAGCTTTATGATATGTTGTAGGTCCTACAAATACTTCATTATTAAATAATGAAGCAGACTGCTGCACCAGAATCAAGAAAGATTAAACAAAATCTTTAGAAAACACTTGATCCAGAGCTTTCAACCACATCTCATGGGCTTCCTCAGAGGAGGGAGTTCAATTCTCATTGAAGACAGGTCAGTTGTCATCAAAACCTAAAGTGAGATCAGGGCTACGAATGCAGAGCTCGTTGTAATAACTGTCTAGGCATGTGTGAGTGGTGGCAAAGGGAAGCACAACTTCCACATGCTCGTGGACCTCTTGCTGTTCTGCAGGAGACAGAATGTCAATAGAGAGTCACTGGAGCAGCGTTTCAGAGTTCCTCTCATCAAACAATTTCTCAAACTAGTCTTCTCATTTATTGTCAAAAAACAAATTTCTGGGCAAATCACTATAATCACTATAATCAGACTATATATCTATATATATATATCTATATATATATAGATATATATATAGTTTTTTTTTTCTCAAATCAGTCTTACATCTGAAATACAGGAAATACTGATTTTACTTTTACTTCGAAAACTTTAAAGCTCACAGCTCATATGCAGTCAGATGAGCAACCATGAGCAGACACTTCTTGGTTATAGAGTGTATTTTCTCCATAGACCATGTGAGGTGACTGACAGTTGGAGTATTTCATGAACTAAGATGTTTCATTGTTACTCGGGTTGTTCAAGAACATTTCAGTGAAATTCTTTGTCTCCGTTACATAAAAGATATACAGAGGGTGGAGTCCAGTTCTCATGGAAGTATTTCAGTTGTCATCACCATCACTATTGTCAATCCATACAGGGACCCTGAGTTACTGTTTCATTGTCAACAATTTATTTTCACCTCAAACAGCAGAAACACTGACAGATTTGTTGGTTCTTTTAAGACCCGATTACAGACAAAAATGACTTGTTATGAGATTTTTGCAGAGTTATTTGCCCTCCATAATCAAATAAACTGAATTATTTACATGTGAAATGTCAATGTTTATTTCTTATTGCTTTTTAATGTAATATAATAAAGGATTCAGTCTACACCCAGTTAAGGAAACGGTTCATTTTCTGTTCTAACCACCCGGTGTTTGCTAGATTACTGTTCTAAATTATGCTCCAGGTGCAGGTTCTCACCAGGACTTTATGTCAATGGCTTGAAATAATTTGCTCCAAATCCACCCAAGAGGGTGTTTTCATCTCAGTCAGAATACATTATGTATTTTGACCTCCTCTGACAGAAACCGGTGGGTCTGTATTATCATGCATATAAACATGTTGTTCATTTATGCTCTGCTCTGCTCTGATTCAGGAACTGGAAAGCACTTTGAACACACATACACATACAATTTTAATGAGTTTCTCACCACAGCCAATCAGAGATGTGATCGGGAATGAAGGGGTGTATCTGGTCAACTTGAACACAGCCTTGTTAAAAAGTCAATTAAAGAGAAACAAAGAAAGAAAGAGAGGAAGGAGCTGTTTCTCCTCGCAGCAGTTTTTGCTTGCAAGGCAGCGGGCAGAATGACTGCAAGGATTATTTATAGTCAAGGCCTGGCTCTCTGAAGGTAAAGGAGTCTGAGATTATGACTTTCTTTTCTGCGGAATCCGACATCAAATCCAGCTGTCACAATTTACAATTTCACACTTACTCTCCAATCTTCCCCAGTCCTCATGACGAGTTTATAAGTGTCTCAAAACTGGCAGGTTTTGTAAAATGTATGGCAGTGGAGATAATCTAAAACAAACACACACACACACTTTAGTTGCTAAAGGTGTGTGTACAGCACTCTAAATTCAACCAGTGGTGCCCGCGGACACTATTCAGTGGCAGGGCGGGTAGCAAAAAGGGCAAGTTGGACAGAGCGAACAAACAGGCCATAAATCTGTCACGTGTTCTACTCAGTCAGTAGAGGCATGATGTGTGAGCGGAGTGTGATGTATAATCTTACAAACATATATTTCTAACAAATTATTCTTAATTATCTGTCAATAAATTGGATTAGATAGCCTTTTTCTTTCTAAAAAAAAAAAAATCAATATCTGGACTGTGCAGAGAATCCATGCCCGTGAAACAAAAGTGAATTCATCTCTGCTGCTGTTTCCTTCTGCCAGCTGTCCACTACCTGTTCTTTCATCCTCATCAGCCTCATCAGCCTCCTGTCAGGCTTCAGCGCTGACACGTCAATAGAGCAGAAAAAGACAAGAAGTAGTCAAGAGTCAGACCCAGCTGTAATAGCTGGCCTGTGGATGTCTGCTCCGCTTTATGGGCATAGAGGGCACTGGCAGGACACTTTTGTTTATCACACCACTGCTCGTCCTCAGTGAATAAAGTTATTCTTCTTTGATGTTTTGATCAGATGAAACAGTCTGAGGCTTCTGATTTATTGCTGACCCAGTTTAATTTAGCAGACCATAAACAATTGCAGATCATTTTATTTATTGATCTGAATTTTTAACAACAAAGATGAAGGTAATCCCCAGACTTCGTCTTTGAAAATCCCACAGTTAAGATTTTGAACTGGAAATTCTTTTCATATGTCTGTCATCCTTGACCTTAGCAAGGGTGTTTAGACAGAGCTCCAACATTCCAGGATAAGTTGGTAAAAAGTTACATTTCTGTCTCGGCTTCTTGAACTTTTGAATGTGGCTCTTTGTATCATTCTGGTGTAACATTGTTTTGTAGCATTGAAGCATGTGTGTAAGCTGTTTAGTGGCTCTACAGCTCACATCTATAACAGTAAAGAATACCCATGACAACACATGTGCTCTCTTTACTTTTGTTTAAGTTCTTCTTATTGCAAGCCTGTCTCCTAACACCAGCCATGCTAGCAGCTCTGTGAGGCAGTACCATTGACAGTATACAAGTAGTGGACAGAGTCTCTGGATCTGTGAAGTGAAGCCAACATGAAGTTGCTTAAACCAGTTGCATTATGTCTAATAGCCAGCAGAGAGCAGCTCCATTGGGTACAATAGTAAGGTCTGATTGTATCAGGCCTTATGGTGGAATGACTGTACTCCCCCCACTGAGTTATTACATCTGTGAACAGTTTCCTCAAGAGTTTATGATCTCAAACACTAATTTCAAGTCTTCTTTCATACAGCATGATGTTCATTTTAAGTTAGCACATGTAGAGTAAAATAGATGACAAACCAGCGTATGCTAATGTTCAGCTAGCAGGCTCACAATGCTAACATTCGGTTGTACAGCGGAGATAATGTTTACTGTTTTCATGTTCAGTTTAGCGTGTTAACATGCAACATTTGCTAATTTAGCACCAAACACAAAGTCAGGCTGAGGCAGATGAGAGTGACATTTTGTAGATATTTATTTTTTTACATATTTCTATCCAATTTATATAACTGCTTATACTTATCAGGGGCTGGAGCTGATCCCAGCTGACATTGGGCAAGAGGTGGGACCC
This sequence comes from Sciaenops ocellatus, assembly GCA_033000465.1. NCBI lineage: Eukaryota > Metazoa > Chordata > Actinopteri > Sciaenidae > Sciaenops > Sciaenops ocellatus. The sequence goes on along the minus strand of CP136872.1, from coordinate 6,902,999 downwards.
TGGACAGGTCACCAATTCTTCACAGGGCTGACACATACGGACAAAAACAACCATTCACATCACATGCACACCTAAGGGCAGTTTAGAGTCACCTATTAACCTGCATGTCTTTGGACTGGAAGCCGGAGTACCTGGAGAGAACCCACAGACATGGGGAGAACATGCATACTCGGCACAGAAAGGCCCCAGCCGACTGCAGGGTTTGAACGAGACATGAGGCAATAGTGCTGACCGCTGCACCACTGTGCCGTCGATATATATATATAATTCTCACAACCAAACTGTTAGACATAAACAACAGAGCCATCACACGTGTAGCACTCACTGATTACCCCGTCAATCATGACTTCACATTACTGCCATCTGGACAGAGGTACAGGACCTTATAATGGAGGAGAGCTCACTTCAGCAGGAGTTTTATCCTCATTGCTGCATTGAATAAACCCCTCTGGGACAATAAAGTCTAAATCTAAACCACAAATGTTAAACTCATGGTGGCTAAACATGTACTGAAAAGTCATTTTGATCATTTTGGTCATGTTTTCCCCCAACAGCTGTTTGCAAATACTTAGCAAGTTATTAAAAAAGCTGTGATTTTAATAAGGCTGTGTGTGTTGTTTCACATGGGCTTTAGCCTGACGACGTGCTTAAATTGCTTTTCCACATATGCATGTTTTTATTAATTCCATCTTATAATAGCGATTGCAAAAAGATTTTGAATGCCTCAGAAGAGCACCTTAGTCGACAATATTTCAGAACTTTTTCAATTAGAGGAGGGATATTCAAAATTTGAATATTAAAAAGGCTTTTTGGCATGAAGAAGCTGCACTATTCAATCTGTTAATGAATAAGATATTATTAAGAGATAATTAATGCCCTATAATTACAAACTCAGATTTTGGCCCACAATTTGAATTAATTGAATAGATTAAGAATTAACCCTAACCTCTTTGGGAAATGTCTTGAAAAGAAAGTTAATGAAGAGGGGTGAAAAAAGCAAGAAACAGATTTAGTGTCAGTGCTGAAGATGAGAATATCCACATTTTAATTGAAGAACGGATAATAACACAGAGAGCTACTTCAATGGGAAGAGTGTGGCATTGCCTCTATGTACTGTAAGCTGTTTACTCTCCACTGGAACCACTGGAGATGTTTTAAGAGGCTTTGGAATAAATGGCTGCATTAAACGGCATAAGAACCTACACTTTCACAAGATGGTTATTATGATCAAATCTGCTCCTGTGCTGCTATTTATGAATCATAGAATTTCATCCATAATGGCTTCACAGTGAACAAATCTCACAGAGGGTCGGGGTTATGCAACATACTGCATATTCTTCCTTTTACTGAACTCCACAAAGCACATAAAAATACTCATTATCATTATCCTTTTTTCAACAAAGTTGCACAAAATATAAGTTTGCCATTATATTTGGATAGGCTTCCATTTAGGCTCCTGAATATCTTTTGATAGCATATATGCATTTAAAGTTGTTACCTTTAAGATTTCAGTCCTGGTTGATTTGTCAAGACCCATGGTTACCATGGTAACAGCAAGTATGGATTAATACTAACACTTGTTGAGATGATACTTTGTTACATTGTTTTGAATAAAGAAAGATTTATAATAATTACAACACTGATCTGATTTCATGCTGCACACAACATGAGTCATTTTCCACACAACAGCAGAACACAGTAAAGTTTGTTGGCGGTATGGAGCCGGTCTCCTACATCTCTTCATTTACCAGCTCACCGTGGCTTCCTCCTTTTCTTCTTCTTCTTCTTCTTCTTCTTCTTTCTCTTCTTCTTGTTCCATTACTCACTTGCAAAAAACAAGACTTTGAAAGAAATTGATGCGTTTTTGATGAACAATTGTGGCTAGTGCTATCCGCAATGACAAATACAATGTATTTTCTGTGGCTTTTTCACAACAAACACCACCTCACATTTCACCAGTTGGATGCTTTTAGTGTGAAGCAGCAACAGTGGGGGATTTGGGTTAGCATTAGTAACTTAATACAGCACTTATACTGTGTTATGGGAGTGAACAGTAAACAGTGAGGTTGATATCAATTAGAGCATTGTTTTCTGTGAATCCCTCATGCTCAGCTTGGAAATTTGATTACAGTACAGGGGTGGTGGACTTGGTGGAGTGCCAATACCACTAACACTAATATATAGAGAGTTTTTGGATTAGTCACTATATTGTAAACCTGTTGTTGCTAGAATATATTATCCAAAAATATGAACTTAAAGGTCCAGTGTGTGAGATTTAAGGTGCTCTGTTTATGAACTATAGCAGAAATTGAACACAATGTATATAACTGTTTTTTTTACTAGTGTATAATCACCTGAGAATAAGAATCAGTATGTTTTTGTTACTTTAAAGCTGTCCTTTTATATCTACAGACAATGTGGTTCCTCCTCTACTGAGTCTGACATGTTCCCTTTCATGGTTTGCATGCATTTCATGGGATTACAATCAGCCACTACACCACTAGATGCCACTAAATTCTTCACACTGGTCCTTTAAGTTGACCTAAAGACTTCAAAGATATTCCTATTAAGAATTAAGAATTAATTAAGAATTATTCGTCTTCTGTGATCTGATACAGTGCCTGTTCTGCTTTAAATGGTATGACAGCTAAAAAATAAATAGAGGATGAAACAATGTAACATGATTTTGTATTTACTCAGATTCATGTTGCATGAATTATATAGTATAGAACAACAGAAGCTCCATCATATGTACAATATCATGCTCTGGGATATTTGTGTCTGCGAGTAGCAACAGTGCATGGTCAACATGGCAACATAACCGCCAGGCATTTATGTAAATGTATGAATAAATAATGTATCCAGAGGTTCTCTTTTGTACTGCTGTTGTACTGTGGAACAGCTTTAAGTTGATAAAAGAAGAGGTGCTTTTAGAGGTCAGGTTAGAGCCTATTTATGGAGTAAAGGTGGCAGGTTATTAATAAAATTTTGCCCGAAATTTTGAGCTATTTTTGTTTTATTTATTTAGCGTTCGGTTTAGGTAGCACTGATATGGTTTGGGTTTTAAGATTTTATTGTTCATCTTCATGTAAAATCTTATCAAATGTCAAATCTGTTTTCACATTTTATTAGCTAAAATTCTTTGAGTACATCTTTTAGACAGAAATATTAGACCGTATTGCCAAGAAAATTTTCTCCCACTTTGTAAAGCTGAACTTTACCCTCACACACCTTCCTACCTTTTACACCTGTCCTCATCATCTTGATATTTCACACAGGCTGGACAGCTATTAGCTGAAAAGTTCTGAAGTTTAGAAGTTCAGACCACAATCTCACACATCCTCAGTGTAGTAGGCTGATAAAATTATCACATCTGTCCCCTCCAGGATCCACCTTCATATGTGTGTGTGTGCGCGGGTGTATGTGTGTGTGTGCATGAAGGATCTTGATTGGGGGTGTATGTATGACAGCCCCAGCAACACCTGGCCTCCCCAGCAGGAACTCGTGTATCTAATAATGAGAGAAAGTGTCAGGGACACACAAGGTGTATCCAGCAGAGAGGTGCAGAAAGACGACCACAGACTCCTTCCTCAAGCCGCTACCTAACCACACGCACACACACACACACACACACACGCACACACACACACACACACACACACACACACACACACACACACACACACGCACACACACACACACACACACACACACACACACACACACACACATCTTGTCACTCTTTTTCTACCTTATAACCACATGGGGGGAAGGGAGATAATCATATTTTCTGTCACTGAATAGGTGATGGCAGCTCCAAGAAAAAAAAAAAAACTACAGCGATGCAAATGTGTCTGTTTGTTTCTTTTTCTGCAAGCATCAGATGTCATCGCCGCACAGGTTTCACTGGAGCAGTAACTCTGCCCTCCCTGGAAGCTACCCATGTATCAAACCCTGGTCATTTTGACTGACAGCTCATTACCCTCCCCTTAACACAGACAACAACCTTGGAAAATAGAGGTAAAGCTGGAGGAATGAAGCGGAATTTTGCATTCAAGCTCGGCTGAGACAAGGAGGGACACGGGCACAGAGGCGGAAAATATCTGCATGATTTCACTTCTTGGATAATTGTGTAGGCTTTTATGTTCTGTAACTTTAATTTGCTTAAGATAAGAGATAAGATTAATGAGTATCCTCCCATGACAGATTCTATATTTTTGTTAATAAAGCCATAAAAGGGTCTGCTGCCAACTTTTTTAGCTTCCAACAGCCACTTAGTTATTCAAGGGCAAATCTCTGAGGGATAAATCATGATGACAATAAATCATCATGATTTATCCCTCACTCTGACTTGAGTAATTACTTTGACTGTTCCTATGACTTCAGAAAAATGTATCAGAACTAGCAGCCTTTTTTCCTTCCACAATACATTTCAGTGCAGCTCCTGACAAGACTAAAAGCTACAGTAAGATGATGAGTGAAGGCCAAGGCGGTTTCCTCTGCGCTGGGTCAGCATGACCGGTGTTTTGGTTAACTTTCATCAGATATTAAGTGTTATTGTGCCACCACAAGATTCCCAAGGATGCAGAAGCAATATGACAGCAGACAGTGTGTATGTTATGTTTTGGGAAGCACACATTTGTTTGATCAAAACTTGAGAAACTGTTAAGAAACCTGTTTCTTAACAAGCTGTGATAATGTTACATAAGGAAAACACCACATGCATTCAAGGGTGGAAACTAAAAAGAACGCAGGCCATCAAATACTAACTGCACAGATGTAAAAACACACCCTGTGACCTTCATCCCCTCTGCATAGCAGTATCATAGGAGTCTGAAACTCCCTGTTCCCTGGAGAAGGTCCAGCAGCCACCCAACCACCCACCTTATCTCCGAGTTCTCACCACCGGCGGAAAAGAAGGTCTTTCATACAACTGTTATCACTGGACTGGAAGGGAGAGGAGGAGGTGGGAGGAGGATGAGGGAGGGGGGAGGCAGGAGGTGAGATCCCCCGTCGTGCAAGGCCACAGCCTCACTTTCTCATGCCTACATCGGATCATCGGCCACGCCAGGGCGCATAATACAGCAGGCAGAGAGAGGAATCTCACCTCACTTGTGTTGAGACATTCACAGAGAGGAAGAGAGAGACGAAATGTCAAAAAAACTAGCAGCAGCTTGACGACCCTCACATCTCCCCTCTGCAGCCCCAGCACAGCACGGGCACCGCATGAGGTTAGACACAGAAAGGCAGAGCCAGAGCTCCGCATTTCCATTTCCATCAGCAGCTCTACTGTGATACTATTTGTGTCTGAGTTGGCTCACACCTTAACACATATACCCACTGTGAACACGTTCAGATGGCCTTAATTTAGCAGCACTAGGAGGAATACTATTTGTGCATGAGTGTGTGCATACAGTATGTGTCAGCACGTAAGAGGATGGGAAAGTGTTTGAATAGAGGACGGCTGGAAGAACCTGGATCCCTCATGAAACCTCTCATGCACCCTCCACAAGAAATAATGTTGAGCTAGTGATATCCAGCCCTAGTTTTTATCATGTCCAAAATTACATCTTCTGCCAAGAAAAATTTGAAAGTGTGCAAAGCTGCTGTTTTGTCGAGCAGTGTAGATGACTGTGCATGTTTGGTCTGGATTATGACTTAAATCATTTCCCCTCTCATCCGAATCATCTTGCAGTTACTTCAACAGGTTTGCACAACAATGTTAGATTGATTAAAACACAAAAAATTAGCCGATATTGTCATTCTAAATCAAGTTTTTCCAGTTATCAATATCCCTGCATTATGAATTAGAATAACAGTGTATGTTTTCATGTCAGAGTCTAGACTAATGCCAATTATTTTCTGCTAATCTGATTAATTAAAACTACCATGCAGCAGCCGAATCAAAAGGCCCAGAGACGCACACCAGGAGAGGCAGGCCTGATGGGCTGATGATGTGAGAACACTTAAAATTTCATAAAAAAAGTACTTGATCTTTAATAATTGCCATATTAGTGCACCATGATCAAACTAAACAGAGACATTCAAAAGCAGCACGCCACATTAAGGAGTTGGTGATGCATGGTAAGTCGAGGACTGTCAGTCAACTTAGACAATAGTGTGCCTTCAGTCTCTGTCAGCTCCCTGCCAAACACTGTGTCTGCTTTACTCAGTGCAAGCCTTGTTACAATCCCTCCAGTAATACGAGAGAAGCTGCTGAAACAGGGACTGTCATCATTCATTTACCAAGCAAAACAAAAACTCACAGGGTGGAACCACAGAAGCATTACTTAAGTGTCTGTTAACATAAGTCGAGCTTCTCACTGTATTAAGGGAGCTAGTTCTTCAGTTCATGTCTTTGTGATGCAGTTAATAGCTCAAGTCATTTCTATTTCATATCACACCTGGCTCTTCGCTAATGTCTTTATCTACAGTGACTTAGAATGAATAAGTAGAAAGGATTTTTGTGTCTTATAACTCTTTCACACATGCAACCTGGGAGTGTCATAGCCTCAGGGTTCATCTTTTCACATCAACCCTCATGCACACAAATGTCTCAGTGTGATTTTAATGATTCAGATTCATGATGGTATGGCAGGAAGAAATATACTGAAATTTATTGGACTTTCAACTCTGATATCTCCTCTCAAAAACAACAAGAATATTGCATAACTGACTCATTTGTGTGTCAAATGTCTCTTGGCCACTAAATGGGCTACAAAAAGTAAATACTTGATGAACAAGCCTTTCACTCCACAGTGTAAATGGATAGCTGTATATAATAAATAACAACTGCAAGCGTGAACTTGATGCATTGTGGGTGTTATTAAATTGAATGCCAGTTAAAAGCTTTTGTCAGCTATAAAAAGAAGTTTGACAATCAGCAGTTCGGTGTGTTTTGTGAGTTTTCAAAGCAGCATGAGACAAAGAGAGCTCTTAGGAGACGATGTCTTTGTCCAAATTACAGATGCATTGGTTAAAGGTATTGTTAAATTGTTCAGTATGACATGATGAGTAGTCTTGAAATTGCAAACAGAAGGCACAGCCTGCACCGACAAAGAGACACAGATCAATAGCACACATTTAAACCAGTGAGTGGTGTGACAGTCAGATTCGAACAGTCAGAACACCGAGTGTGCTAATAACTTAATTCAGTTGACTTTTGTTGCAGTTTTGACTTCTTAACTTTTAGTTGGTTGTTTTGTCTACTCCTGCACATCACTCTGATAGTCCAGTATGTTTGAATTAAGCATGTATTAACTGTTACAAAAATAAGATAAATAAAGGAATAGTTGGAGATTTGGAGAAAAGTGATTATTCACTTCCTTGCCAAGTGTTAAATGAGACAATTAACATTACCACTCTCATGTCTGTAGGGTAATTATAAAACTAGAGCCAGCAGGCACTTAGCTTAGCTTTAGCATAAAGGCCGCAGGGGGAAACAGGTAGCATGGTTCTGTCCAAAGGTAAAAAAAAAAATCCTCTTACTGGCACTTGTAAAGCTAGAATGTGATATCTTGTTTGTTAATTTGTACTGAAATAATAAAAAAACAACGACAACAAAACACTAGGTTAGCTGTTTCCCCCTGCAGCCAGGCTTTGCACTAAGCTAAGCTAACTGCCTGTTTTCTCTAGCTTCATGTTCAGCATACAAATGTGAGGGTTGAATCAATCTGCTCATTTAAGTCTTGCCAAGAAAGCAAATGGACAAATTTCCCTAAAAGTCAAACTATTTCTTTAAAGTTGCATGAATAGAACTTGAGAATGTCACAGTTTTGTGACTCCTTGGTAGTCCTATTGAAAAGTATACCATGGCAAAAGTGTGTTTCATTGGAATAGTTTTGTTTTTCTTTAAACAAAACTTAACTGCAAATTTAAGCATTTCTTTTATAGGACATATGGCTGTTGAGCTCAGATTTGGCCTGTTAATTCTTTTAAGTCACCCAGTCAATTGTATTAGCTGCACAATTTAACAACTTAATGAAAAGAATGTATCATTTGTGCAAAAACTCTGAGTTGGTGTGATGTATTGCTTTGCAACACCCTCAAATTCATCCCGAAAGTTCATGTATCTTCTGTCAAAACTTCTATTAAGCAATTGCAGCATTTTTCCCATTTGCTCATTTTCAGTGGTTAAAAAGCTACCAACACATTCCACCGAGCACAAATTAAAGACATTACACTCTTCATGCAGAATAATGAAGCATGCTCCCTATTCTCCAGGAGAGAGTTTTGTTTAGTATGGAGGGACAAGCATGCTCAAGGGGGCCTGGGCCCTCATCAGTATTACTGAGCAGTGGGGTGAGAGAAGTAGAGAAAGAGAGAGCGAGACAGAGTGTACTGCACGGACCCCACTGGGAGCGACCTGGGGAGCCGCAGCCTTTTGAAGTGGTAATTTGCCCGAACCTGAGGGAGGGTCGCCAAATTGAAATGTCTTTTGACAACGACAGCCACTGCTGTCATCTGATTGAGCCACCTTCAGGGAGAGAGATAGAGAGACATATGGGCAGAGAAAGTGAGAGTAACAACACTGGCTGTTTTATTTAATCTCACTGTAATTATTGTTAACGTTAAAAGAGGGCCAACCAGCTTAATTCTATAATGGTAGCATGCCCAAAGGTGGCACTGTGCTGACATGAGCCCTTATCAGTATTCCGACGAGTGTTTCGTGGATCTTACCCCTAGCTAAGTCTTTTAATGGTGTGATTTTCACATATGTAAAATGTCCGACCTTGGATAGTGATGTCTCCAGGATAGATGGGAACAGCTTATGTATGGCTATAAAAAAAAAAAAGACAAATCTTGAAACATGCAGTATTTTGTCTGCAGTCAAAGCTCATGCTGCTGTTTCTTCTCTTCACGGTAACAGATACACTAAACGCCGGCAGTCAAAGAGAAGAAGAGGAGATGGTTTCGAGCAGCGTGGTCTACAGCCTTGAATGATATGAGCACATGAATTAGAGTCATGAAAAGTCCTGAGGTCAAACACTGCCTGGTCCTGATTTTCATTAAAGGTGACTCAGAACTACAAATGGATTCCTTCACTTTGCAGAGAGCAGAGAAAGACAATTTACCAACATACAAGCAGTAAAATTAAGCCGAAGAATTTCATTTAAATGTAAAATGAGGTTATGCACTTCAGATGTTCGCAGCAGACAAAAAGTAGTACAGCTATATTGGCTTCTGCTGCTTTGCATTTGTTCAGTGTTCTGTAGCTTAGCTGTGTTTCACAAGCAGAGACTGACAGTGAGTTCATAGATGCGTCTGACCTCTTCTAATTATTGTTTTATTCAACTGCTTTTTATCACGCTCCATCATTCCCCCCCATCCTCATCCTCTCTTCTCAGACGAACACACACACCTACGCCAAATAGATGAAAACAGCCATAATCGCTCAGGTGGCAGCGTGATGGCCCGTTCCCCAGAGGGCCTGGTTGAGGTGCTTGTCTCACCTCCCCATGGCCTTATTCTGTCAGCCCCCCTACCTGGTGCAGATTGCCCCCTACATGAGGGGGGCCCATGGAGGCAACCCCTCCCTTCCCCATCTGTTTAACTGCATCTCCAGCTTCCCGTACTAGAGCAAAACACAGCAAGGAAAATGGAGGGAGGGGATGTTAAAATTCACTAACCGCTGGGAGAAGGAAAGGAAGAGAGAGACACAGGGATCCGGATCCACAGCCTCCCAGAGGTGTGCAACAAAGCCACATTTTCACATGAGAAAGAATGTGATAATAATAGCGAGCACTACCATTGGCTTATCTATTGAAAGCATTCTTTGTATCTGAATGACCTTAGTTCACATAGGAGATTAAGGGAGTTATCTTTCACTGTTCAGTGTGTTACACAGCACTGAATACCATGCTTTGTTCTTTGTTAACTGTTTATTTTTTGTTTTACATGTTGAAAATTCAATATTTAATACTGCAACATTTTAAAGCACGTCTCCCGGCCAACTTTAACCACAGAAAAAATAAAAAGACCAAGAGTCAATGGTAAATGCTCTGTGAGGCTGTAATGCTCATTATAAAGAAGACCAAACAGTTAGATAAAAGTTTAAGACCAAAATTTGCTTTAGATCTTTAGCAGTAAGTGTCTTACTCCAGCACAAACAAGTCACACATTAATAATTTACAAATAGGCGATAGAAATTGTTTAGCTCATGTATTCCTACTCTTTAGATCCTTTGTTACCTCAAAACACAGTCCTTAGGTTTAAAAGACAATTGATATACTTGGAGAAAACATCCAAAGTAGCACTAAACATAAACTCATGAGAATATTATCAATTGCAGATATTTTGCCAAAAAACTGAATATTGGATAAACTGGGTTGTACAGTGTAAAGCCAGTTTTGATATTGTTCTGAGAATAATCTCATGCAAGTTAGACAGTTTCAAAAAAATAAAGACTTTTTTAAGCCTAAGAAATTACCCTCCTTCTGTACATCAGGTTTCCATGGGAATGATCGATAACACCTGCTTGCCATTGGCATTAAATGTCAAAAAATAGAGAAACATGTCTCATAATTTATGGTTTCACAACAACATTGTGGAGTGTGGTAACCTGTTGAAATAAATAGCCATCATCAGTCAGATTCATTTGTCCAGAAACTGTGTCTGAGTCAGCAGAAGAACTGACCTGTGTCACATTAGGAAGCTGAAAGCGTCTCATCTGAAAGCTTTTGGAATTATTAAACTCTAAATTATTGGATTGAATTCCTCCAGAAGGCAAACATTTTCTGCTGGAGTGAACAGAGCTGACCAGAATTCATAGCAAATTAGTCTTAGCTGAGTTGGTTAACAGCTAGACAGCTTTGTGCAGTGGATTCATTTAGACATCTATCTGAAGTCTATGACTATTATTATTATTTTTTTTTTAAAGAAATGTATTTATTGAATTTCTGACAATGATTCACAGACACTTGAATGAACATTCAGACAAACAAACATTGACATTAATGTGCCATCTAATTATACTCCGTTTCGATGAGGCAAAAGAGCAAAGAGATTAATAAAATAGCAATATTGAATACAGAAACTGTCAACTATGACAAATTATTATAACAACAAATATTTTTTGAAGACTGTCCTTTGCACATTTCTCCTCCTCTAGAAACTCCATATCTTCTCAAAAGTATATTTTCTTGATCAGCATTTTAAGTTTTTCAAGTGCAGGACAGAGTGAAAGACCCTCAAGCAAAGTCTGTATGTTTTCTCTGGTTACTGATTTTCTTCGTGTCTTCTTATCTGTGTTGCTTACTTTACAACATGAAGGAAAAATTCAGAGGATACATAGTTTCAGGCATACTGACAACATTACACATGTAACATGAGGAAGATTATTCCAAACCTCAGGCATGAAATAGCATGCCCTTTGTTCTAAATTTAATACATATATGAGGGAGGGGCTTAAATCTGTTTAACAAGCTTGGTGTTATATACAATCTCATTTTCCATTTATATCTGAATAATATAAAACAGATATCTGCAGATTGTATTTGAGCATTTGCCAGTCCCCGGCTGTAATCTCATTGTTTCTTTGTTTGGGTAGTGGTGGCCTAAAGGTTAGAGAAGCAAGCCTGTGACAAAGCTTGCCGGTTCAATCCCTCTGACCAGCAGGATAAATGTAGGTGAAAAGTGGGGAAGGTGAACCATTACCACCACTGAGGCGCCCTTGAGCAGGGCCTTCAACCCAAACTGCTCCCATGGAGCTGCTCTGTGGCCAGCAGACTGTGGATGTACTGGGCAGCTTCCAGGTCTGAATGTGATCATGATGTTCCTTAAAAAGAAAGCGTCGCTCTCAGTGAAAACCGCTTAAATAAATAAAGGTTTTATTTTCTGAGAACGGGAATCTTGCTATTTTGCTACTGCTATCTTTTCCAAAAAGCTGAGAGTAGGTAAAGATACGGGGTTTGTGTTTTAGATATGATTCTAATCTGCAAATACAAAAAAAAAATGTTTCAAATGAATACACCATACAGTTTTTTTTATTTCTGATGATCAAAAGTTTTGCCTATGCCTTTGTCTGCCCAGATCTTGAAACCCAGGTGTGAAGACATTGTAACCCGAGATCTGGGGTAAATTCTGATAATTCTTGGGTAATAATTCTTCCTATGTTTCCAATGTACCTCATGACAAACATGTATCATATTTTTAATAAATGTATTACTTGTGGATTTGTTTAGTTCTTGCCAAATGAAATTACAAAACATGTTTCAATCTTGTGAAATAAATTGACGTCCAAGCAGATGGACGCTTGATAAAAAGCTGAAAAGTCACCAAAGTGGTTTGGATTCATCTTCTGGATGCCGAACATATCTGAACCAGGGTTCATTGTAATCCATCCAAAAGTTGCTGAGATGTTTTTACTAAAAAACAAAAATGTCAACCTATTAGTGATATTAAAAGAAAAACAGGGAAACCACCATAGGCCGAAGGCTTTGTGCTCTGTACTAAAGATGATGGCAGTCCATCCAGTAGCTATATTAGAGATTACATTTAACTATAACTAGATACTACTAACCAGATATATTACCACCAACACACCAACAGACAGACTAGACAGACTGGAGCTAATTTGCTTCTTCACGCACTGGCTTGTATTAATAAATATCTAGAAAGTTGTTTGTACATTATTCTTTCCTACAAATATACAAAAGTGCACAGCAGGTACTTTTTGAGTCAAACATGGTGTTTACTGAGCACACTGAAACTCTGTTTGTTACTAATGAGCACAACAGATTCCCCAAATTGCCAATTCAAGCCTAAAGACAACTACAGGTGTTTCTTGTGTTGCAATTCAGAAAATATCACACCCTCATCCTGTCATAGTGTCAGATTCTTAAACCACGTTTTGCCTCTGAAATGTTGTGCTGAGTGAATTTGCTCCCGCTCTGTGGCAGATGCATTTAGATGAACAAGCGGCTTTTGTTGCCTTTCTTTTTTTTTCTGCGGAGTGAGACGTTTCTGCTTAACTCTGCAAATTTGCCCCGCTCAAATGAAACACTCTGCAAAAAAAAAGAAAAAGAAAAAAAAGAAAAACAAGACTGGATTTTAAAAGCTGCATGTTAAAGTGTATCCAATTAAAAGCGCTCCCTCATGAGACATAAAGGAAATGAGTCCAACATTTTGATGTGGGGGAAATACTGCAATAGAGTACACTTGTTTGCCATTGTTGGTTTTAACCATTTGTTTAACACACAGATATGCACGCAGAGGAGTACAGATGTACAGAAGTACATACTGATAACAGTAAACACAGTGTATCCATGACTACTGCATACTCCGCCATGTGAGCACAAATATGCCTCTCTTCATCAGACCTTGATCAAATAGTTTTCTGTTTATCTCACCAAAGGGGCACGGCTCACAGCGTCTGTCAGTGTGGGTATTTGTCTTCACAGCGGTCTGTTTGTGCCGCTCATTCTAGCATCGTACACTGTAAACCTTACTTAAATGTGATTCTGAGTACATTAAAACAAATAAATACATTTATTCTGTATACAAATAGTGTTTGACCTCAGTCTGCTGCCAGTCAGGGTTTGAAACTGCTGCCACCAAGTGGTGGTTTTAGGGGGGATTTATGTTTCTGTCTTGACTGGCTGGAAAACGGTCTGAGCTTCTGTGTAGCAATTATATTGATTTAGTATGCGCATTACAAGTAAAGCCACTGTCTTTACACTATTAAAAAGAAAACACTGTAACACTGTAAACACCGCTAATAATGCATTTATTGATTTTTTTATTATTCTGTCATGTATACAGCTATGCCCAGCCGGCATACAAGACCGCACAAATGAATAAAAACCAAGTCTGTAATACAGTATGTGTTTTACAACCTGCAAAGGAGCCAAAAAACAAAGAAAACCAGTTCAAATATTTTTCCAGTCTACAGCGCAATGCATAAAGTCCTGACAACACGTGTTCTGTATAATCACAGTCCTGGTGAAATTAGAATACACTAGTTGAATAGTCTGGCCTACTTTTCCAGGCTTCAAAGACAAAGTTAAACACATCAAAATTGAACAACCGTTCAAAAGTTGTATCATCTGGTACACCAGAATATTTCAGAGATGTCACCCCGTTTCAGAGAAAAGACTTTAAAATCAACAAGTATGAGCAACATAAAAGAAAACTGTGGCTTACTTTCCATTTCTCCCAAATCAGACAGCACATTGCAAACCAAATTCCATCTCCAGATTCAGAATCACACTTGTTTTATATGCATATATGTCCTTCAATTGATATCACATCTTCCTCCTACATGGGTGAAGTTTGGCCAGTGCACGTTTAAGAGATACTTTATTAATCCCTCAAGGGGGAAATTCTTTTTTTCACATGCATTTTAACCCCGAAACACAACCACACACACACAAAGGGCTCATAGACATGCAATGTGGAGAGAGATGGTGGAGTGATGGGCAGCTCCAAGAGGAGTGCCCTGCGAGAAATTTGGGGGTTCGGTGCCTTGCTCAAGGGCACCTCGGCAGTGCCCAGTGACCAGCTACCAGTCCACCTTCCATACTATGGTCCACGCTGGACTTGAACCGGCCACCCTCCAGTTCCCAAGCCAAGTCTCTACAGACTGAGCTACTGCCATTTACAGATAATAAAGTAAAACATGTGTATATGGACCAAAACTCAACACCCAAATATGGAAAACACATGTAAAGATTTGATTATTACACAACTCTCTTGCTCATCATCAGCGTCTTTAATAGACACCCAGAGTTTTGTAATGCTATAGCGTGGTGTGAGATGACCTCAACTGAGCCACCACGATCATCTAAGATAGATCTACCTTCACTAAACCCCGTGATGTATGACTGCTGCTCTTAATGGTGCAAACTCAGAGGTTCAGAGAAAAGAGCACAGTTTCATCTTCGGCTGGTTGCACTGGCCTTGACATGCCATAACACTCCCTACACAACACAGCCTGCGCGCGTGTGTGTGTGTATGTGTGTGTGTCAGTGTCTCACTTCAGCACACCCTGAGAGTCCTTGTCTGGAGACCTTGAGTGTTAAAAAGCAATGGGGCCCCTCTTCTGGGAGAGAAAAGGGAGTGAAAAAAACCCTGAACAGATAAGAAACTTCTCCACCGGCAGGAACGAGCCGTCCTGAACGTTTTCCCTTCTTCCACGCTCTGCCTCTGACGTCTGCAGCGTGTGTCAGATAGCAGATAATAACTATAACAAGTTCACTGTTAACTGGAGGCGATTTGGACATAATAGACAATGAACTTTGCGTAGGCATCCGAGCTATGTGTATCTGTGTAGTGTACAGTTTTTCTTTTTCTTTCAGACTCCATCTGTGGGGTCCACAGGTGTGTCGCCATGGCTTGAAACCAAGAGGGAAGATAAGTGCTGAGTGAGCACACACAACAGCTACTTTGTCTTTCTCAAACATCTTCAAGGTCCCTGAGGAGGGATAAATGGCCAAGAGGAGGTGCCTTCCCAGGAGAGACTCATCTGGAGTGTTACAGGGTAAGTCCTCTTCACGCTTCATTCATTTTAGAAACTGATTTCTCAAATTTCTTTAAATAATTGTTGGAAAAAAAAGAAAAATATCATCTGAACATTGCCCTATGCATTGCTTTCTTAAAGATAGAATATGCATTTTTGTTTCATTTTTAGATTCAGCAACCACTGTCTGCTGTCTCTAGATGTCAAGCGATCTCACAAAGTCAGAAAGTGAGAGAGTATATGAGTTATTACTTCTGTTGTTCATGCATTCATGCAACTGACGAGCTCTTCTCATCTCTGCCCTCCAGGCTCCAGCATGCGGCGGCAGAGCAGCAGGGCTCGTTGCACTCGCTGTTCCTTTTTCCTATGCATATACCTTTTTCATATGTAACTTTAAAGAGGCATAGGGCATGGGAAAATGGGGCTGCAGAGGTATTCCACGGGGCAGACAGCCGTTTCATCATCCTCTCTGCATGACAGCTGACCTCAACGTGCACACACACACTCAACATACTCTCACACACACACACACCAGGCTCCAGCCTGCCATGGACTTACTGTACAGAGGAAAACTACAAAGTGCAAATCCTGACACATTGACCACAGGTGATTTTTGTGTCTCTGTGATTCATTTTTATGTAATATCATAACTCAGATTTCATCATGTTCATCCGTGATGGCATTGCGTGTGTGGAGTGTATTTTTGCTACTTTATTGTTTGGCTACTTCATTGTTCATTTAAAACATGTTTGCTTCTGAATCATTTGTTTGCTGATGTTTTTAAATAAAGAAATGATTACATTAAATACTGGATTTGACATTCATGCTTATGTTTATGCTAATGATTTACAATTCATAAAAGACTTAGGGTGGTGATACACTAGGCAATTTTTTGGGCAACTCTGATGGGCAACATTGTCCAACAAATTGCCTCAGTATTGCTGCTTTAACCCCATAAAAACAAGACATTGTTAACAGACTCTACAAATGTATTCACCTTTTTGTTTGCGCTAAAAGTGTTGTCATTGTACATTACCAAAACTGCCCAGTGTGTCACAGCTTTTATTTGCTCTTATATGTTTTTTCAAGCATAAGATGAGATGTATACTATTATATACTTATATTTTTTTACTCTCACTAAAAATATTAAAACAAAAGGTAGTGGTAATAGTAGCAGTTCTGTAAATCAAAATACCCAATATATAAAAATGCTCACAAGTAGCACTCAAAATCCTATTTCAGTATTAGCAGCTAAATAATATCAAATGTCAAAGTACTCATTCTACAGCAAATGATCCTTATGTGTAAGTGTAACTGTTGTAACTGCTCAAGGTGGAGTGTATTTTAACTACTTAATAGACAGTTATCAAAGGTCAGGCCCCTTCAAAGGTTCACAAGAGAAATCAAAGATGATTAATATGAGAGGAAGAAAAGAAAAACTAAAAGCTCTGCCACACAGATTTGTATTAATTTTCAGGGGACAGGATCTTTGGTTTTATTGTGAAATATAATTTTACCTTTTTGGGCCTTGAACAATTACTGAAATTAAACCATGTGAGAATTTGGTGGTGCTGCTTTTGAGGGAGGCAAAGAGGTTCATCCTTCAGCAATGCATTGTATTATATGCAATAACCCACCATCACATGTTTTTTAATGTAAGATTTTAACCTGCAAAGTAACATATAACTACATCTGTCACATAAATGCAGTTGAGTGAAAAGTACAATGTTTCCATCTGAAATGTAGTGGAGTATGAAGTACATCACATGGAAATACTCAGCCTGCTTAGTTACTTTCCATCACTGTCACTGAAGGAAAGCCAGGCGCTGTAAGTTTAATTCCATCACTACAATCATGAATTGGTGCGTCTCTGTGTCTCTCTCTCACTGAACCTTGTAAACAACCTTTGGCCTCTCCCCATCATCCAGCCTTGGCTCCAGTCTGTCTGCTGCCATCCAGCTGCAGCTTTAGAGAGACTGTTAGCACCTCTTCACCTAACCACTCACCTGATTCAAAGGGATCAGTGAAACTCTCATTGTCATTCAAGTCACTGATTTTTTTGCCCTCTCACAATGGATCATTTATTGATGCTCATGTTGCCATTAGTGCCAGGAACCATCCCAGTTAGTGCTGGGGCCTTGCACCGTCTGGCAGTTTGTATAGAGCTGCATAAATGGATATATGGTCTGGTAAGCCTTTAAATGAATAATGTTCTTCTCATTATGGGCGTTACTGATGCATGGAATTCTAATAGTCTCCTTTGGTAATTGTGCCTCCTGGTGGGAGGTGTCAGTATTTATTTTTTAAATGTATATGCAGGAAGTAGTGAATAACCCCAGCTCACCTTTGAATTATGTGAATGCTGAACATAAAACCTGCCAAAGGAGCTCAGATCTAAATGACACAGCACATTACACAGCTCAGTGTCAGATAATCTGCTGGGATTTTCTTCTTCTGAATCCAACCGCAAATCATAAGTGAACAAGGCACAGCAGCTTTATGACAGAGAGACTCAATCAGTTACCTATTTAGCTGGAGCCACCTAATGACTTTAACGTGGGGCAATATACACCTTGGGCAGACTAGAGGGCGCCGGTCCTGCGCGTCTCTCGAGTAAGTGCGAATAGTTCAATCTGGAGACAATAGAGCTCAATGGATCTCAATGATCTAGCAGTTACCTCGGCTTTGAAGTCCCTTTGAAGATGCAAATCTACAACGAGCACAGGGCGATCACAGCTTGGAGCCATGCCACCGGACGCCTAATGAAAATATTTGCCTGCAGCAGCCGGAGACAGCATCTTTTGAGCCCCTGGCTAACCCAAAGCCTGAAGATGCCCCAAACTGCGCATGGGCTTTCTTTTTGTGTCATGTGTGCCTGTAGATATCCTCATAAAAAAGGCGACCTGATTGTAAGAGAACTGGCCTTTCTATGATGCTGATGATCCTCCATGGCAGCTATGAATGAATGTTTCTTCCAGGAAAAAGAGGGAGGGAGTGACAGACAGAGAGAACGGGAGAGCGGGAATAAAGCGCAACATGATCGCAGTCTGGTGAAAACAGGAACACCAGACTGCACCGTTTGTTCCTTTTGTTACAGTTAACATCAATGTTGCAACAGGTGGCAACAGAATGGAACTCTTGATTTATGGCTATGGAGATGTTTGAATTCAGAGCCACTCATGTGTTTTCACTGACACTGTTGCCTCAAAAATCAAATGCTCCAGTTTAAACTGTCTGATGGATGCTGCAAGACGACAGTAGGCTGTGTGAACTTCATATGTCATAACTTCATAACTCTTCCAACTTCATAAGAAATGTTAGATGTTGTTAAAATGTTAGATGTAATGCTTGTTTAAATATGCAGGCTGCAGATAAAATACTTAATATCCCAAGCGATTTTGATTGAAGTACAAAAAAGCAAATAAGCAATTTGTATTCTTTAATTCTTTTTTATTTACGACATAAAACATTTTCAGTAAGTATATTTACATTATTTAAATCATACATACAATATATACCATAGTGCTTCAGACATATAGTCTCAATTTTTAAACCCCTCTTATAGAGAGCAATAGGGACATATCTAGATTCTAGACAAACATTTTTTGTGAGGAAACAATAAGGAGAGGTTAGTAGAAGTGTGCAGACATCATGACAGGATGGTGGTGGGGGTGGTGCTGGTGCTGGTGAAGAGCAGCCGGCAGGGTTGTCCGATGGAGCGGCTGCAGCTGCGGGTAGAAGCCGCCGCCCCTGGCGGGGAGCTGTCCGCTCATGACGGGGTGCTGAAACAGCAGAGGCGGCAGCAGAGAGGCCGGGACAGACAGAAACTCAGGACGCAGATCCTGAACCTCCCGCTTCAGCTTCATCCTCCTGTTTTGAAACCACGTTTTCACCTGAAAAATACAAAAACCTCTGTTAATGAAAGATCTATGAATATGAATTATAATCACTGATTTTACTGACACACACCAGGAGCTCACACTTTTTAAGCAGAGATTCAAACGCACCTGAGTTTCGGAGAGGTTCAGCTTCTCAGATATCTTCCTCCTCTGTGTGGCACCCAGGTATTTGTGCTTGATGAAAGTTTTCTCCAGTTTGTTGATCTGCTCGGAGGTAAACTTGGTCCTCATCCTTCGCTGCTGGCTGCTGGCTTCCCCCTCGCTGTCACCCCCCACCTCGCTCTCGGAGCCCGAAGTGTAACCGCAACTATCTGAAGGAAGAACAGAGCATTTAATTCATTTAGTCAAAATCAATACCTGCACAAAGAGCCGTCGATCTTAAGACAAGGTTTATCAGTGAACTTACTGTTTGGTGAGCTCGGAGAGTATTGGATTCTTGGTGTCTTTGTAAATTCCTCCATTTCTTTATGGATTTCTGAATGAAGAGTCATCTCCTCATAATAACTTTTGGAAAGCCATTCCACAGAGAAGTTTGCCATGCTGGAGTCAAGTAGGGGTCTTGAGGTACTTGTTGGTGTCTCTGGGGTGACTGGCCACTATATAGGAGGGACACACGTCTTTATTTGCATATGCAAAGAGCTCTCAACGGAACGATAGAAGCTTGATGGTCGTTGTAATTGAGGTTAATAGAGGCTGGGCTGTGGTTTTTCTCACGTTCATGGCTGGCTGAGATGCTCTGGCGCCAGTAAGTCTGAGTATCAGTTACCTGGCATTAATGATCTCTGCATAAAGTGAATCAGGGTCACATCCGCTATGAATACAGAATGTCAGATAGACCAATTAAAGAAGCATTTCCAGTGGGCTCCTGAGTTCTAATCCTGCTCTATAGAATGACACTGTGGATCAAACACTTAAAGTTTCCAATTTTAAAACCATTTTCCATCAAAATGTTCCTGCTGTCAAATCTGTGATTGAGTCTTGCAGTCGCAGACAGAAGCGCCCAGCTGTCTGAGCATCAAGCAACCTGCTGATTAAGCCTTTGTTATGGTGGGACCGAGTGGGTGTGACTGCACTCAGAAAGTGAGAAAGTTCCGTTTGATCCTTGTTGACTTGTTTGAATGAGACATTTGCTGACGGGGATCAGCTAACCCGTGGGACTCAAAGCAGGATCATAGTTTATATTATTTATATTATTTTATACATTTTGAATGTAGCTTTTTACACATTCAGACAGATTGTCTGAATCAGTTATTTCTCCGCACTTCCATAAGATGTATTTAAACTCTTAGAATAATGTCCTCAGCTAAACAATCTACAAGTAAACTGATCTGCAACTTCTTTGTATATAAATTAACTTTTAATTATCTTTGGAGTTGTCGTGAATCGAGTTTGCTATCTTCAAATCTCATCACTTAATCGGGTTTTAACCGGAGGCCCCAGACTTCAAACCAGAGGTCAGATTCGATAGTCACACAAAACCCCAGACTCTCTGGAGCCAGGCCGGAGAGCTCCTGCTGTAAGTGTAAACTCATCAATGAGCGGCTTAATTAGGACTAATTGTCGACCATGATCTCCCCTGTTAAGTAGCGTTTGAAGTGCAGAGATGGGGACAAACAACGCATATGAAAGCAGAGCCTCAGGTGACAGGTAAGACAAAAAACAAACAAACAAAAAAAACCCTACAATGTCTGGATGAAAAGCTCTTTAGGAATTTAATATTGTTCCTGTATATGACTCATTTTGGCTCTGTTGGACGTGCCACACGATGCGTAACCCTCAGTGATTTAATTTAGCATGATCTGTTTATATGGACTGGTTTGACTGGTTTCATATCAGCTCAATATTATGAGAGAATCAAAGCAGGAGATCCATACAATGAGCTCTGATATGACATTTAATCTTAATGGACAACTCCCATCTTTATCACCTACCTCCTCCTACCTCGACATCAAAGACAGGATGATCTGTTCATGTTAAACTAATCCCACAACAAAGATGATATCAGCTTTATCTCTAAATATTGGCACCACAGTGGCTTAAATGTTGTTTATGCAAAGCAAAGAAAAGACAGAGACCAGTGCTGCATTATAGAAGATAAACTTTATTCAATCATAAATACTTTTTTGTAAATTCTATACATTTTTATATAAAATATAATAAAAATCACACAACTCTGGATTGCACTTCTTTTGGATTCTAAGTGTTTCAGTCGGAAAAGTCTCTAGTTGACAGTTGTTCAGTAGAAATGTTGGCTGTGGATCATGTGATGAGGAAGCATCTGCTGCTGCTGGTGGAGGACCAGCTGCGGAACGGGGAGCGGGTAAAAGGCCCGGCCGTTCGCCGGGTAATGGGGTCGCTGTCCGGCCATGCTGTGGTACTGAACCGGGGCCAGAGGTTGGAACATCACCGGTGGGACTTGAGGAGCGAGGTAGTCCTGCACCTCCCGTTTAAGTTTCATCCTCCTGTTCTGAAACCAGGTCCTCACCTGAGAGAAAGCAAAGAATAAAAGTTAGAGTCAGAGTAAAGAGGTGCACAGTGGAGACTCAGTCATGTAATGTTTTTGAAGTGGTTTGTTTGCGCTGGAAGTCTTATCTCACCTGAGTTTCTGTGAGGTTGAGCTTCTGGGCCGTCTTCACTCTCTCTCCAGCGTCCAAGTATTTGTGCTTGTTGAAGATCTTTTCCAGTTTGCTGATCTGTTCTGTGGTGAACTTAGTGCGCACACGGCGCTGTGGTCCGTCTTTCTCTATCTCGCTTCCCTCGTCCACAGAGAGACACTCAGAGGAAGCCGCTTCGCTCTCGTACCCGGAGGAATACCCGCTGATTTCTGAAACTGAAGAAAGGAAAGCTCTGGTTAGACACTGCGTTTGCGTCAAGGCTGAATTGTTGGTGTAATGTTCTCAGTTTTTAGTATACTTACTTGGTGAGGCGCAGCTCGTTGGATGCAGAGGTGAGCACAGGTTGGAGTCTTGCTGCCCGTTGCCCTCCGCGTGTTCAACGGGCGTTGATGCTTTGGGTTTTGGCTGCAGGTAACTCTTGCCAAAAGTCGGCGGGCGCGGCTGCACCATGCAGGGAATATGAGGCCTGCAGGTCGGCGTAGTATCCATGCCAGCTCCATGGTCCTCAGTAGGCGCGGTGTCGTGATGGCTCTGGGCCAGCCAGTCCACAGAAAAGTTTTTGACCATGTTCGCAGTGCTGCTCGGTGACCTGTAAATCCACCAAATGTCAGAGGGAATGTGTGGTTGCAGCTCCTGTCTACGGACGGCTTTTATAAAGGCCCTGGTCCTTTGCTCTAATTTGCATATGTAGAGGCCCTTGTTAACGCCTGATCGATCCCGATGATTAGGGGTTAATGGCTCGTTATTGAAGTCTTCACATATCCTGTGAGTGTGTGAAGACCTGGCGCCACCGAGTCTGTGAGAACCCCAGTGAGCTCATACATTTGTCCGCCCCAGACTGAAACTGGGGGCCCTGCAGAAACAGCTGTATCTCCTGCAGAGGTGAGGACTTTCATGTCGCTGCTGCATACAGTAGCACCGGGGGAAAGGTGTCAAAATGACGAGTTCAGATTCTTATTTAAAACAATAAAAGTTCATGTCTGACCTAATGTCAGTCTTCATGTAAGTGTCTCATTATATGAGGATCACAGACGGTATTGATAGCATACTTCATCTTAACTACATTTCAGGAACTCATATTATATGTGTTTCACAAGATTAAGATGTCACACATAAAACACGAACTGTTTAAACTCAAATCTGTACACAAATCAGTCATCCTGGACCAACAACAACTTTAAAGTACAGTTTACTCCTTGCCAATACTTGAATGTAAAATGTCAGTACTTGTGTAATGTGTAATTTTTCTTTTACAGTAAATGAATATATCTTTTAAATTTAGTGCTAATGGAGCCAAAGTATTTAATCATAGTAATATGTCACATCAATATTCTTTTGATTACATGTTTTTGGATTACTACCTCTTGATAAATATCTTACTATACTGTGAACTTTTCCACATTATACTTTGCACATTTCTGCACAACCATTCAGCTCTTTTCATTAAAAACATGTTGTACATGTATTTATAATATCTACTTAGCCTTAATAAGCCTGTTTCTTAATAATGAATAATGATCTAATAATAATCTATTAAAAGTCCAAACGGGACTCGGTCTGTGGTAAAGAATCGGTGCTGATAATAACATTTAAAAAACATTTAAAGCAAGAGACACTCATGAGAATCATATTCTTTGGTGCGTTACAGCCTCCCTTAATCCAACAGATTTCACTTCAGTGAAACAGAGAATCACAAGTAAACCTCAATGGTTTGGTGTTGACATGTCTTTGAGACCCTGGTGAGTGCTGGCGCCAGCGTTTGGCACAGGCGCTTCAAACATTACAGATCAAAGGTATTACAGTAGCAACACAATTACGGCTGATTGTCGAGCCGTTCAAATGTAAATATGTTAAAACAAGCTGCGAGGAAACTGGTGGACCCCTGTGAGCGCAAACAAGCCCAGAGAAAGATGAGGTAATCCTTAAATCGACTCTTTTAAATACTAACGTCTGCTCATATTAGTAAAAATCAGGTAAACCGTTGGATAAAAACTCACTGACATTATTAAAATTAAACACTTTTAATGAGGTTGGCTTTAAGTTTCCAGTCTTTGGCTGACAGTATCCCATCACGTGTATGAAGCAGACACAGCCCAACCTGAGGGATTTGCGGCCGTCTTTTGAGAGTTCTCCGCATGCAGCAGCTCAGGGACAATGGCACTAAACTGATCGTTTAGTTATATGACAAAGCAGATAAGAGGCTGGGCCTGGTTGTCTCTTTTATCGGTGATCTGTCGCTGTGGAGGCAGGAGTCCCTTCAGCCTTTTGGGGCTCTTTATCTGTGAAGCTTTGAAGATGCGCCCTGATCCCGTTAGATAACAATAAAAAAGCGCCCGGGACGTCGCCTTCACACTGCGCCTATTTCCTCAGCTCTGCCTGCATGCATGTGCTCTGTCTGTCCCAGAGGAAAAGCTGCTACAAGTCACTGTATTCTAATTTTTACTGGGCCGACAGAGAGAGCCTGGATGAAGCAAAGTATCCCCTTCGTGTTGTCTAGAAGTGGCATGACAATCCTGTATCTTTTATAACTCACTAGTAAATAAAATCCAGTCAGTGCTTTGCTCAAATGATAGTATAAATACCACACTGTAAAAGTCCTGCATTTATCATTATGTAAGTTTAATTGGCATGATGCTTTACTCATTGTGCATTAGAATGGCCCCTACCAGCTCTGTATTATTACAAATTATTTATTTTTATTATTTATTTTAATACCATACGCAAACCTGAAAGCAGCATTTTAAAGTGTTTAGCGAATTTAAGCACTGCAAATTATGCACTGTTGATTATATATGGATAGAGTCATATATTACAGTGCATCCTTTATGACATGATTACAGGTTTTGGATGTAAACTCTTCATCTGCAAAGCAACCACAGCTGTCTGTCAGATAAAAGTTGAGGCGTAAAAAGTCCCAAAAGAAGTATGAAATATGAACTGAAAATACTCTGCTAGTAAAGTACAAGTAGCTCAAAAGTACTTGTGCGTAGTTCTGTCCTGGACCCTCACCTCAAAAATATGCCTAACATTGCTTCATCACTTTGCGACTTCATGACTTCATATTTTTTTGTGAAAATTGCTCACAAACATGGTTCTGACATGGTGACATGTTTCAAAGTCTGCCACAGAAAATGATGCATTACTTCAGTTTGAGGTTTTTAGAGACTCCAGCTGTGAAGAAATTGATATTTATCTGTTCTGTAGTAAAGTTGAGACAGCACAATGTCTCCAATCACAAATAAATCTATCGTATTTGACATTTCATTCATATGAGATCTAAATAAACAGCATAAAAGTTGGTGTAATAATGCTACTTTATGGTAATTTTTATATTTAGTCCCTTCCATGAAATGTACAAGCCTAGTTTTAATTAAAGGGAAGGGTTCAAATAAGGTCAGAAGGAAAGAAAAAAAAATATTGGTTCATTTTGTAATTATTAGTATTATTATTTTTACACATACAGCTGTGGAGTCGAGCGATGAACTGTTCTTATGGTTGGGTTTTGCAACAGGCTTAAAATATGATGGTGCCATTATACCACAGCAAATCCTCTGGTGTTAATTAAGAGGAGGAAATGCCAGAAAGCGCACTAATTTCACTGTGAAGTCATTACCATCCACTTTAAATCCCCACAGGAGGAGAGGAAGACCAGCCTCAGCTCCTCCCACCACATCTCCTGACAGATGTTAACAGTGCTGTAACCTGCCACATAGCCAGTGTAGCACAGATATTGTCTGAAAATAATACGCCTCGGCAAGACAGGGCTTATAAAATCTCATTTATTTGGCTAAATTAAGCAAATCTTCATAGCACGTCACATTCCATCTCCACGGTGTGTTTCACGGCAGAAGTCCATGGGAGAGAGTGAGCGGGCAGGGAAATAGAAAAATAGACACTGACTGAACATCATTCCTCAAATAACATTTTGCACACTGACACCTCATTATGTTCTATCATTTTCTGTATAATGGTAAGGAATTGTCATGGCAGTAAGCTCATCTAGCTTTTGGCTTTCACAACACACTATTGATAACAAATGTAATTATTTCACGTTGTGCTCTTTAAATTGGATTAATATGAAATATTCATTTACCAATCTAGTCATATGAACCTCATTTGGTGAACTCCTAATTGGTAAACACAGAGAAGCTACGTGTCGTTGTTTAAGCAAAGTATATTGATCAATAAACGGTTTGGTAAATTTAATGCATTACTTTGTCTCGTTTACTATGAGTCAAACACATTTCAGCAACATCAAATGGGTGTTATTTGAATGTTTGACATGGCTGGATTAACCTGCTGGGGGTTCGGGTTATAAATAAGCTGCTGTGTCCCTATTTACCCTCCATTCCATCTCCTTTCTGTGCATGGTGCACACTACTCCTCTGCTGGAATGACATTGTTTCCCAGGTTTGCTATGATTAAATATAAATAAAATAAAATAAATATAATTTACTTCAGGGATATGCACTTTCTAAGCACAGCATCAACTGGAATAATGAAGGTATTAAAAGTATTTCTTAACACAACATGCTTTAATCCTCGTATATCATCTGATACAAAATTCATGGCAATTCATCCAAAAGTTGTGGAGACATTTCACTGAAAACCACAAATGTGAATCTCATGGTGGCACTAGAGGACATGTCCAGGGATCAATATCAATAGGATTCATCCTCTTGGGAACATGAACCTGAATATTCAAGTACAAAATGTCATGGCAATCCATGCAATAGTTGCAGACGTTGAGACATTTCAGTCTGGACCAATGTGGTGGACCAACTGATTCCACTGCTGATATTGTGCTCATGTTGTGGTGCACATTTCCAGATAAAAGCTAACAGTGAGCTACACAAGGAACCTGTGACTTTTGGTGGCCCCTAGGGGTCTAGAGCTCTGGTGCAGCTGCCCATTTTGCCATGTTGTTAATCCAGCCTTGATGTTGGACACAAATTATGTATTGTTGCCATGTTCAGTCAACTTATGACTATAAAGGGGCCTTAACAGCTAAATTACAGGGTCAAATCACAAATAATGATTTAAAAATGTCAGTATACTGTGTGAGCTGAGGAAGAATCACTGCAAATTACAAACATTACTTCTCTTTTAGGAAGAAAAATGCTAAAAAACAGATTTGTGGTAAAATCTACATGTAATCAGCAGAACCTGTGTAATCTTAAGACTGTAAGTTACAAATAAAGTGAAAGTCTGAACTGATATTATTGACTTAAGTTAAGGGGCCTCTTTAGACAAATAATGAACATACAACAGCAGAAAATGTTTTCCAGTCCACAGGGCTCTGCTGCCACTACAGCAGAGGCATCTGTGTGTTGTAGCTTTATGCATGGATTCTCAGTCTGGACTCGGACACGGGGTGTTGACCTCATGGTGGTGTCTCGCTCTGGGCTGTGAGTTGTGACTGGGGCAGGACTCACTGGAAAGTGGCCTTAACCCTCCTCAGCGTGTCCTGAATCCTTCGTGTTTGTCGCTCGCTGGACTGCTGGAAATTGGCATCGTTGCCAGCAGCCAAGAGGTGGATGTCAGAGGTGGCAAGCCGGGCAATTCGGCGTCGAAGGTAGGCCTGAAGTTCTCGGTCGGGGCTGTAGGGGAATACAGCCTCCTGGAAGGCGTGGACCTGACTCACAACCTTTGCTATGCTCCTTTAGCCAAGGACAGAATGGATGAGAGGACGGAGCAACATGAAATGGGAACAAAAGGAAAAGGGAAATCATGAAAAGAATTTTTATCTAGGCGCATGTTATACCTCCTTTTCCTCCTATCAGCATCATCAGCTCTGTCTGTGACCTAATTTGGAGAGAGCGGGGATAACCCTGGGTCCACAGTAACCAGCTGTGTCTCTGCCTTTCCCTGCTAGATCTCCTGACCTCGGCATCTGGATACAGCCAGTCGCCTCTCATCATCTGGCCCGAAACCTCTTTTCCAATCAAACCCCATCCCACGGGCGCCATCTGGTGCAACACTGGCACCCCTACCAACAACCTAAATTCAACAGCTGTGCCATTACCATCCAACCGCCACTTGCTGTGACCTCAGCATCTGGTCAGCCATATTGGAGTGAAGGAGAAGGACACAGGAAAATGCGTCCTCATAGCGAGTTGGCCGACTTTGTCATAGATGAATACTTGGGATGTGGGGAGAGAGCTAATTATCAGTTAATGACACTAACTGTTAATAAACTGTGTCACTGCAAGGATAGATATCAGGCTCATTTCACTGGGCTGTATGCACATTTCATCAATATCACACCTAACAAAATTCCAGCATGCAGTAAAATTATGGTCATAATATTAGTGGAAGGGAGGGGCTGGGGCACTTGGGCGCATCATGGATTTGTTTAAGTGTCTCTCTGCAACACTGGAGTGCTTTTTTAATTTCCTGTCTACTCATAAGATAAGATAAGATAAGATAAGATAACATAACATAACAACATGCAGCGCTGAGGGCCACATTTGGAAGGCAAGGAGAGACTTTTCTTTCCCGGCTGTCTTATAAGCGTTAAATTGCTATTATTAGTTGATTAGCTGTCATATTATTCACTAAAAGTCATGGTGATTGGCCAGAATGCATTGGTATTTGTGTTTTTCTAATGTGTATGTATGATATCATAACAGAAAGTGTCTAAGTGTGGCGATAGTGAACACGGTGTAGACTCATTTGGTTTTTAATGCCATTAGACTGTTACACTATACAGGACTTCTTCCATTATTTGTAATGATGATCATTATCTTAATATATTTATGATAATTAATGATTGGAATAAGTCCAGAAAACTGGACAGATGTTGTTTAGATTTATTGAACCTCATACAGACATTTGATGGTATGAAAATGAGTCTGCAAGAAAATGTTGAGTAAAATTCCAAAGTATGGTAATAATACACATTATTCAAAATATAATTGGAAGGCCAACTAAGCAAACATCAAAATCAGCTAGTTTACTGGTCATTTGTAAGAAGTCCTGTTCAGAATTCATAACTTTGATGCACAAATCAATAATTAGTTGACTGAAGTGAGTTGACTCATTTTTCTTCCCTCTGTTAGAATCAAAGTCACAGATTTTTGACAACTTGTCTTGTTAGCAGCCAGATCAGAGGGACTACCGTAAGAATGCAAATAACATTAATGTTAACATCGCCACCCTGCTTCATTAACCATCAATTGTCGACAAATCTTTCATGATGGAAACACTGAGCTGAGCTGATCTGACAAAATAAGTCTGTAAAGATAACATCACTGGAAACAGCGCTAAAGATAATATTTTAATCAGATATCTTAGTAGATGTGGTCTTGTTATATCATATGAATACCTCATAAATGTGGACGTGTGTGTTGCAAGCTTTGAGGAATTTATAGTAGACAGCAGACTAATGATCCGGATTTCCCCCTCACCTGAGCTTGGTCCACTTGTAAGCTCCAGTTGTGAGTGTGAACGCTCCGATCTCCAGTTGTTGGACGTGCATGGCCAGGATGTGTTCTGACGGCAGGGTGGGCCTCCTCCTCGTGTGTTCTCCCCCCATCAGACACAGGTCGTCACTCTTTAGAAACACCTGAGGGGAGAACAAGTTATCCGCAAAGTAAATAAATTAGTTTTTACTGGATTAGAAAATTTAGAAAATTTCCAATTAAGCCAAACTCTCAGGTGCATGGAGCGGTAATAAGCATGTCCAATGTAGTGGTGTAATATGATTGAAAGACTCTTAGAGGATTTTCAACAAAATTTCAACAAATTTAACCACTTTACATTTCAAAACCAAGAGAGCATACACTCGTTTCCTCTTAATTACAGCTAAATAGCAAAGTTGGTAAGAGAGTGGTGTATAATGTTTGATGCATCAGGTTCTTTTGAGGGTAACCATCAGTACACAGGAGTTGCTTGAAGCTGTTTTTATATTGATTTGTTTGCCCTGCAGCCCAGTTCCACAATATGTAACCAGCCTAGCCTTCAGTTACAAACAACATACGTACGCGCTTGCTTAAACACACCCACACACACATATGTACCTGCACGGCTCGTAGCTCCTCCAGGATCTCACACACCTTGGAAGACAGATGTTTCCAAGCCTGTTGGCAAGAGAGGAGGACGTTTTATTTAGTAGCTCTAAAATGAAGACTAATTATACTCTATCTTCAATGCAACAAAAGAGTCAATGAATATAACCTGCCTTCAGATGGAAGTGTCTTATATTTTCTCAACACTGTTGAGGGTGTCTTTTAATTGTGAGTTTTCTAAATTACTCCTTCATGGGCCACATTCCTCCCCACTGCGCTCACTCTTTCTACATCTTATTTGAATGCATTAATGCTAATTTATCATTCAGAAACTAATTAAATGCCACCCAATTCTATCACAGCTGAAGAAAACATTTAGCTTAAGGGAGTCTGGCTTATTACAGAAACTCAGAACTTGTGTGAGGAGGAATTTATGAGATGCAGCCTTACTGGTAATTGCCTGACAATCATGTTCTCCAGACCTCCGAGGACCTGCATAGCTGTGGCAAAGTTCCTTGATTCGTAGCAGTGTTTTCCAATCCACAGATACTTGGTCAGCAAACCAACTTGTGTCTGTAAGAGAGGAGAGCTTGCAGTGAGAAAAAAAATGAGAAAAATGCTAAACAAGGCAAAATGCAAATGTTACAGTGGTCTGCTTGTCTACAGGAGGCTGCATAATGAAGCATGTCCAATGGAAATATATAGGAAAATACTATATGGAGTCAGAACTATCAATACATTGTGCACTGTGAAATGCAAGTGGGCTCAGTTATCCTGGCACAGATGCAAACATTGTGAAAATGTCCTAAAACTGCAACTGCATCTGAGATTCTGAATGGGAGTTGTTGAAATTAAAGGACTGAAAGCAAAACAAGTGTCTAGTTCAGTTTAAGCCATGTAAGCAGTATCATTGTCCACTTGTATGTAAACACTGAAAGAAGTTGAACTGCCATCCAAAGAGTAAGGGTCGATTCAGACCAAATCAGGCGCTGCCTTTCATTCATTTGAGAGGGGGTAGGCGGTTTAGGATGCAGCGGAGCGGGTTGAAAAAAAAAAAAGAAGCAGCGACCTGCAGTGTAGAGGTTGAAACAGAATCAATTTTAGAATAAAACACAATCCGATGTCACGCTGCGATGGCCAATCTGGCCATCGACCGGTCAAACTGCTCCACAGTCAGCCTGAAATATCGTTGAAACCGGGCACTATCCAGGCGGAGCTGATGGGCTAGACTGTGCTACTCTCCCAGTTGTGTCCTTGCTTGGTCTGTGTCATGTATCCAGCGTCGACATCTGTGTCTGGCCTGCAGTCTATGCTGCAAAATAGTGATACCGAGAAGCTTCCTTTGGTTTGTACCTGTTTGTTTGAGCGAGAGAAAGACTGCGGTGATCGAGCGACATAGAGCATGAATTAGAAGAGGGATTGCAGGTAGCAAGAAAGCTTGATTTCGCAAAACAAACACGCCCATAGCACTACACCTTGCAGCAAAGTGCCGCTATGCCCGATCTAGTCTCAATATAATGTAAGAGGTGAAAACATCTGAATTGCCAGCTTGTATTAGCACTGAAAGTAGTTGAACTGTGAAAGATGAGAGCAGTTAAACTGTCATTTAAAGAGTAAGAGGAGAAAGCAGTTGAAACATCAGCTGAAATGAAAATGATGACAGCAGTTGACACTTTAAGCTGAAGCTGAAGCACACTGTGAATAGTTGAAGTGTCAGCTGGAATATTTGAGCTGTCATGTCAGAATAAAGATCTCAAAAATCTGAATGGATGTTGTAAAAGAGCTGAACATTTTAAAGTTTGACTGAGAAGCAGCACCCAAAAAAGTACCTATGATTTCTCAGCGTTTTGTAGGACAGCTTGTGAAAAACGTTCAATGAAGAACTGTTTCAGGTTTTATGTTGTCACTCCTAACTGTCTGTATAAACCATTCAACCACAGGATGCAACAAAAAGCACATATGTGACTGACATGAGAGTCCACATCCGATGAGAAATCAAAGTCCAGGCTGTGACAGTAATGGCTGCCTCTTTTTTTGCCCTGACCCTGTTATTTTCATCAGTTATGTCTTCTCTCACCTTGACGGAGTCACAGATGACTATTTCAGCAGAGATCCAGTTAGAGACACTGTCAGCATATGTGAGCAGCTGCTGCAGGTAGCTGCCTGATGGCATCCCCTCACATACAAGCAGACTGCTGCCCTCTGCTGGCGGGATATGCTGAGACACATTCCTGGTGGAGGGAAACACAGATGCCGAAAAATGAATACTGGAAATGACACAAAAGAAATGGATTAGTTAATTAACAGAAAATCAATCACCAGAAACACTGATAAGTGATTTATTGTATTTAGTAATTTATCAAGTAAAAATACTGGATTGGTTGGAGATTCTCAAATGTGAAGCTTCTTTTTTTTTATTTTTTTCTATTTTGTACAGTTCTTGTTTAACTTTTGTTAAAATTTCTTGTTAAAAAAACATTAGCCAGTTCAGCATTATTCATTTTACAGGCATACATTTGCTTAAGAATAAAATGGATTGCGTTAAGAGTGTATCTGAGATTCTGAATGGGAGTTGTTGAAATTAAAGCGACTGAAAGCGGCTGAAGTGTCTATTTAAGTTTAAGCCATGTAAGCGTCGTCATTGTCCACTTGCATGAAAGCACTGAAAGAAGTTGAACTGTCAGTTGAAGTGTATGAATAAAATGGATTGTGTAAAGATGGTATCTGACAGTGAAGAATGATTCATATGCATAAATCTTTCATCTGTGTTGCATTACATACTGTGCAGAAAGGGAAAGAAAGTGTACTGTAAGTACAGCAGACTCTGTACATATGTATGTAACATAAGTAAACAAGCTGGAACATAACACTCACTTGTTTGGGGTGAAGACTTTGTCCCCGACTCCTTGTATTCTGGAGTTGAGGAAATGAACTGGGTGACATCCTTGGAACATTTCCTGCGTTATAAAAGGCATAACTCCAATATTAGATGATGACTTGACTGTGTTAATCTGGGTCATACCATGCATTCATAAATGCATGTCTCCCTCTAGTGGTAAAATGAGACCACAACAACTTGAGTGCAAGATGGGGAGTGGACTGTGGAGTCTGTGTGTGTACCTGCTGCAGGAGGGTGAGCTGTTGGGCTATGTGCTGTGCGCTGTATTCATTCTGACTGAAGGGAAGTCTCTCCTCACTGTGCAGGCAGACGTTGGACAGGTCATCCAACATGGAGCCGTAGCAAGGCATAGGCAAGGCAGCTGCAATGGAGAAGGCCTTCTCTTTAGGCAGCGATGCAGAAGGCTCCACTACCCTCGAAAATCTCCACTAAAAAGTTGAGAAAAAGATGTGACAAGAGAGGATACATGCTGTGAATTATCCAAAGACACTGACAGTACAGTAATAGAGGAAAGAATGCTGTTTAGTATTTCATGCAGGGTGCTCTTCAACGGCAGCGAGACAGTAGAATCAATAAATGAGATTTATATCTAAAAAAACTGTTCGCTGATCACGAGAAAATCAGGCAGCAACAGATGCTTCAAATAAAAACCTATAATAGATTTTGTAAAGTGCCAAGATAAAATTTAGCTGTCTGCGTGAATTTTGGCAGTAATGTTTGCACGTTTGTTGTCCCCAACAGAAGTAAAAGCTCAGTCCTGCTGCATCAAACTGCAAAATGAACAGTTACACTATTGTAACTGACCGCTTAAGAAAACTTGAAAATATTAGAAAGAACAGAGTTGTTTGTTTTTAACCTCAGTTGCATTTTTTGACGACAGAGGTAAGTAAGGACAAAGTATTTGCAAAATCCAAACAAAGCATTGGATAACTTCACCACATTATACTGACCTTTCTCCCAAGATCCTCCGTAGATGAGTGCACACACGCAGAATCATCTTCCTCCTCAAAGCTGATCAGACTTCCTCTTCCTTGGCTTGAAGTTGGAGACGGGGGGCTGTGGAGAGCAGCAAGAAGGGCCTCCCCTCGGCTGTCTACAGGAATCACCTGTTGAAAAAACAGATTCAAAACAGTGTACAAGACGGTAAGTGAGCAACCACAGCTTAAACTGCAAATTATTATACTGCAACTATAAAATAGGTGGACACATAGGAACAGAGAGATTGATTATAATGAATAATGAGTTGTGTAGGTAGAAAGAACAAAAAGAGCCACCTTCAAGAGCTGCACAGAAAATTCCAGGGTAAAGTATCATATGTTACTGTACTGATAAGTCATCTTGGTAAAGTACACAGCAAGATGTATGCTTTTATGATTACCTCAGTATTAAGGAAGTTCTCGACCGTATCCACAAGGCTGGACTTAGGTGTGAAGTCCACCCGTCTACAGTCTGTTATCCAGTAATGGAGCACGTCCAAACTGCGATGGAAGATTTTTTCACTGTCTCCTGACATGTCTGGACCTTGTCTGGTGTGGAAAACAAACTCATAATCATCATGCAATCATTGCAAGATGTTTCATACTGTGTGCTATTATGCATTGCTTTTTGTAGCTTACAGGAGAGGCTGGGCTGGAGATTGGAGATGAGTTGTCTTAGCATATTGTACATAACTGTTTCCCTGTGCAGTCATGAGCTACTAGAAGTATAGTACCTTGCAGCACTGATGAATTTATCCATTATGAACTGCAGTAACTGCTCAGGAGTGCAGAGGAAACGAAAGGTATACAGGAACTGCTGGATGTAGCCCTCCACAGCACCACGTCTGTGACGGAAAGGAACACAGTGAATATTATTATTAAACATTTACTGCAAATTAAAGGAACATAGTAAACTTAGTCTGGCCAACCAGTTCTCTGTCTTACAGTTTTTGGATGTAGCACTTCAGCAGGTGAGCATATTTAATGAAGCTGATGTATTTGGATAATGTGTCTGCTCAATAAATTTAATGTGATCATGTCCTGGTGAACCTTCAAGCACTCTCAGACCATGTGGGAGAAGTAATGAAGGAGATGTGCCTGGGTATCCTCGCTATCTGCCCTGAAACACTCGCCTTTCAGTGAGTTCCTCACAAATCTGAGCTGCCAGACAAATGGGAATTCATGAAGATCTCTTATGTTCAGGGGCATAGGTTTGATTTCAGAACCACATGCAGCAAGTATATACACAAGTAATATAAATATTTTAGAATCTAGCAAATAAGAAAATATTATGATTGATTAAAATTATGATTACAGTGGTTACCATGCTTTCCAAAATAATATTGGTATATTTTAACATAATTTGAGTATTTATTATTAGTATTTATAGACTGAAATACTAATACTCTGTCACACAATCAATATAAATGCCTTTAGAAATAAAACAGCTTCAGCTTGAGGCTAAAACATTTGTGGACTGTGTCCCAGTTTCTCTAATTGTTAATGCTGTTTCCCATGGCAACGGATACAAACCAGAAGCTGAAATGTCAAGACTTGAATGCAGCAGTGATAGTGCCATTGTTTACAGATTATATCAGAATTAGAGATGGTAATTTCAGATATTACTGAAATTTAATAAAGATTTATGTAACCAATGGACACAACTAGTCTGAACAGAGAGCATGTGGCAGACGGAGAATTTCAGTGACAGAGCAACAGTGTTGTAAATGTACAATACTGCACATTAAGCTGAATAGTAAGAGTATAGAGAGCGTCTTCAATCACTAGAAATGTGAAGCTTTGAGTATTTTTATCACACTCCTGGTCACAGACTTTAATTGTATTGAGAAGCAGCTGAAAGACTATAAATTACAGCTAGGAGCTAAACTCTATAGCTGGCTTTAATTTGTATGTAGAAGCAGTTGAAGGAGTATGAAGGGTTAGAAAAGTGGGAAGGGTCAAATTAGTATGAATGGGATTTAAAAGTTGAATAACATTCTTAATAGAAAGACGTGGAACATTTTCAGCTTGAATGGGGTTTCTAAAAGATGAAGAATGAATAGTTTGAATACTGGGAAGGGGATGAACGATGTAAAATATTGTATAAGCTGGGAGCTAAATAGCATTGCTTAACTCATGGCTGGGAGCTAAACTGCTCAGCTGGCTTGACTTTGTATGAAGAAGCAGCTGAAGAAGTCTGCATAATGGCTCAGTGCTAAACTGCATTGCTGACTTTAATTTATGTAGAAGCAGATGAAGGAGTATGAAGAGTTGGAAAATTGGAAAGTGATCATATTAGTCTCAATGGGATTTAAAAGCTGAATAAAACGTGTATTAAAATGTATTAAAGATGTTGAACATTTTAAAGTTTTAATAGGTAACTGGAAGTATGAATGAGCAGAAATGAGTTTAAAAGTGTAGAAGGAGTATGAATACTTGGAAAAATGAAGCGAGGATGAATGATGCAAAATATACTAGAATCTAGAAGCTAAACTGCATAGCTGGATTAACTTTGTATGAGGAAGCAGCTTTTGCAGCTGTTTTATTCAACTTTTTGGATTCAAAAGTTGAATAAAACATACAATAAAGCCTGTGGTTGTGCTGATGTTAGTACAACAGTGCTCTCTCTCTCTCTTGTGTGATATTGCTTATATAATATAGGGATAAAGGGATGACAAGGGACATTCCTTCATTACCATGAACACACACACTGTACTGCTGCTGTAAATACTCACTAGAGAAAATGTATATTAATCTGCAGTTGCAAATAGTCCCAAAAAATGCAATATTTACTCCTGTTTAAGTTACAGTTGCAAAAAAACTACAGAGGCTTGAGCCTTTTTCTAAATTGAAAAATATATTTGTGACTCATAAGATTTATTTCTTTAGTGGGAATGAACAGAATTGAGTGCCACATGGGTAGGAAAAAGTTGAAAAGCATTGAGAGACTAATTTATTTTGAAGGTATTTGGTCATAAACATATTGAACAATGTTGGTAGTATGAAGATGTAGATGAAAAGTCAATTGATCACCAAAGTGAGTAGGATTCATCCTCTGTTGACCACTAATGTAACAAAATGTCATGGCAATCCATCAAATAGTAGTTGAGATATTTCAGTTGCTGTTAGTGTGGCTAAAAAACATCACAAATACCAGTGATGTATTGCTATAAATGTAACTAACCAAATACTTTATTTTAGGAAAAAACCTATCCACTAGGATGAGTTGGGCAGAATGTGAGACCGACTCAGGCACTTCTGCTGTACTTTGAGAGTGTCTCTAATTCTCCTTGGCCAAGCGTCAATCAATATTACAGCATAAGACATCAGAGGCTCCTGAACACGTTCTTGCCTCTTGACCTCACCATTGACCTTTGACTTCCTCCACAACACCTTTGTTGGACAGATCAAAAGCAGTAGGGAGGTTAAATAATAGAACACAGAAAAGTGATCACATGGGCTACACAACACTTTAAGACATTACAAAAAAAAATAGAGAAAAGCAATGGGTTGCACATTTCTAACTTAAAGCTTCATCAATAATACCTGGCGTAGAGGTAAGCCATGAGGCCCAGAGGAGACCCAGCTTGCAGAGTAGTCTTCCCTTTGCTGGTGCCAAAGCTCAGAACAGATGGGTCATCAGAGGACTGAAGATCCAAAGAGCCCGGTCCACAGACAGCCAAAGAAGGCAGTAATGAAACCTCTAAACCCCACTGGTCCACATTCAGAATCTGCAGAAATTCAAGAAGTCATATCAAAGGATAGAAGCTCAGAGGAAATGAATGAGAAATAGCAGTTTTGGGAATTGTAGAGCTTTGTGAGTACCTCAAGGTATTTCTTCACGCCGTCCAAGAAGACCACTTTGGACCTGAGTTCTTCAAACTGGGACTTGAGTTTGGACAGCATCAGTTTTCTCTCAGAACCTTTGGGATACATACACTGTTTTATAGATCATATTGGACCCTACATCATCATGTCATTTGCTTGTAATAGCAGAGTTATGAAATAGCTACACGACCTTTGTTTTTCCTCTCTTGTTGAATCAGCTTCTGGTAGAAATTTCTCGTTTTCTTCAGATTCCTTGTTTCAATTATCAGCTGCTGCTGCAGTTCCTGTTCAAAGGAAATCACACAAAATCATACAAAAGGCCCAAAATAACACCACATGCCTTTTACTGAAAGAAGCCTTCGGGTGTTTCCAGTGTGTGTGGAGCAGCGCTTTGTTTCTTTTTTGCTCTCTTCACCGTAGCAACAGAAAGCAAAGCTCTTTTGAAGTGAAATGAGAGAGAAGTTGCAGCAGCACGGCTCTTAAGGTGTGTTATTAGCTGTTGCACAAACCTTCTGAAGGAGCAGTGGTGCCATCAAAGTGTGCAAACACAAAGACTACTCATTAATATTCTTTTACAAATTATAATAACTTCCTCTGCCAGGGGCTAAGTTCAACATATTAATATTCAGATCCAGTTTGGAGAGAATAATATGCCAATTATCTCAAGTCCCCCCCACAGGTTCTCGACCTATTTAGAAGAGCTGCAGCGATTAGTCGACAGACAGAAAAAAGGAGCACTGTGAGTATTTTGAAAATCGATTAATCATTGAAGCTTTAAACAAAATGTTGTTTTGAGCCTCCCAAATATAGAGATTTCCTGCTTTTCTCTGTTTTTACATCATATTAAATATAATATCTTTGAGTTCTGGGCTGACATTCTGGATGTTCTGGACTTTGAGAAGCTGGGATGGAAATTTTTCACTATTTTCTAACAATTCATATAGAAAATAACCTGTAAATTAATCGCTAATGCAAATAATAATTTGTTATTGCCCCACTGTTTAAACCCTGACCATACCCCACTTTATTACAAATACTGACGAGTCCTGCAGTTAGTCATAAAACCAGACCAGATGAAGTGCTGAATGAAACTAGGAAGTGAAGCCACATTCAATAAGCACTTGAACGTAAAACAGCACATGGATGAAATGCATAAAGAATAGAAATGAAATCACAACATTGCATTTTCAATCTGCAGTTTATAAACATGAAGTAATGATACAGAAGAATATAATAATTTGATGAAAATATACAAAGAAGTTTCTTTTTTTTATGATAAAAAAAAGTTTCTTTTTAAAAAGCATCCACTCCATGATGGAATCTCAGCTTTTGCATTAATATATACAACTCTGCCTCCTACTACTACAACATGCTTTACATAAAAAACATGTACATCATGTCAGTGTAATAGAATGTGATAAATAAATCAGTCTCTTCATGCCATCTGCTGTTTGTTCAAACACATACGCTTAAGGTCAAATATGACTCACTGGCAGTAAGCTTCACAGATCTACCCACCTGCATTTTCACGTCCAGACATGGAGATCCTGTATGCTGTCCCAGATTCATTGCATATTGGATCACCTCTGGACTAAAACAATCTTCTCCAAAGAAGGCTAAGGCCCAAGCTGGGCTGAAGCTGAGGCCCGGTCCCTCTGCTCTGCATCCAGGCAAGAGGAGTCGCTCTGACACCAGAGAATCACTATCCTCCATGTCCTCTGAGCAGTCAGGGCTCATCTGTTCGTAGTGGTCTCCCGTCAGGCCTTCCTCTCTCCCAGACAGAAACTCAGCTTCAGAGGGGCTTTCATCGCTGCCCCCTGCTGAATGATCCCCTCCCTCCATGACCCCTGTGTCCGAACCGTCAGTACTCACGCCTCGACCAGTACACAGGGACGGTGGAGAGAGAGAGAGGGAGAGAGAGGGGCATGATTAGAAAAAGAGAGTGACTGAATCACATGGAGTGCAAAAAAACAAACTTGAAAAAAACACAAAGAGAGATCCAAGGGTGGCACTGGGGGTATTTGTTGTTAACCTTATCATGGCTGCACAATGCATCCACTGTTTAACAGAACAGCTTTAAGGCAATTCAAGCTCAACTTCTTCTTCTGTCGCTGTCTTTTCATCTCAAGTACCTTGTAAGAGCCCATTTGAAAGACCCCATGTCCAGCATATTTTAATAGCACAACAAATGCAGATGCAAGGGTGTGTGTGTGCTTGTTAATGTTATTGGTCAGAAATGAATTCCAGAGGAGAAAAAATCTTCAGAGTTTGCTAGCATGCCTTGGATTCATATGAATGTGCTGCAATCTTAAGAACAGCATCCAACAGCCAGTCACAGTCCTCATGACTTCAGTTTGCGGCCAAATAAAGTGAAATATATCAAAACATCACAGATGGTTGGTTTGAGGTTCAATAGTATTTCTTCAAAGCTGAAACCAGTATTGAACCTACTTCAAAGGCAAATCCTTGTAATTAATCTATTTAGGTAGAGTGCATGAGAAGTAGACAGTTTCTTTGGAAAACTACAAATTTAAGAAAGTTGTTTTTTTTTCCTTCAGTGGAAGTAGAAAGGATCATGAAATGGAAAAGCTCAACTGTAATCCAGAGAGAAATATATGTATTTTACTTTTTTTTTTTTTTACTTTTTTTTTAGTTGCTAGCTATTTTACAGATAAAGATTTAAAATACAAAACATATGACCAACTTATAAAATATGATGCCCTGTTATAGATTGAACTACCCAACAGTATATATATATATATATATATATATATATATATATATATATATATATATATATATATATATATATATATATATATATATATATATAGAGAGAGAGAGAGAGAGAGAGAGAGATTTATATATTATAGTATATATAGTTAGAATCTGTTCTGTACTGGCCTACTACAGTAAAATGCTACTTTTTATCAAAATGCATCAGTAATAATGGAGTTATGTTATATAAAACAGTATAACTGGGGACATTATTCTGCATTTTTACTTAAAGCCCCAACAAAAAACTCTTTTTGTATTGGCAGCTGTGGACAAAAGTGGTAGTGTTTCCACTGTATGTGTCATTGATTTCGAGGGGAAACTGGACCCAATGGCAGACATTAAGAATAACTATACAGAAAGAGCCTCTTCTCCTCTTATGGTCTTACTTTGTAGGTCATATGGAGGCATCAGTACTAAATTGAGACTGTTTCATAACCAGTTAAAGGTCCTAAAAGTATGTTTAAGTATATTTTACCAATAATGCTGATTTTTTTTTTTTTTTTTTTTTTTTTTTTTTTTTTGAATATTGACATTTTCAGTGAAAGACCTATAGTGTATTTGTAGTGTGTGTTTTTTGTCATGGAGTATTTTTATATTGTCCAGCCATATCCAGCCATTTCTGCTTAAGTAAAATCTCCACCACTACTACACTGTAGTTCTAAAACTCATTCAACAATTCTGTTAAAAAAAGAAAAATAAAGTCATCTTTGAGTTTCGCGGAATTTAAAGAACTGAAACTG
Organism: Sciaenops ocellatus; assembly: GCA_033000465.1. Classification (NCBI taxonomy): domain Eukaryota; kingdom Metazoa; phylum Chordata; class Actinopteri; family Sciaenidae; genus Sciaenops; species Sciaenops ocellatus. Next base: position 6,861,797 of record CP136872.1, on the reverse strand, counting down.
AAAGTTTGCCACATAGATCGCATATTTTATATTTTGACGAATATCTGCTCTACAATGAACAAATCAGTGCATTTTATAAACTTGGAACTGGATCCAAACTTGAATTCCCAACAGATACTTCCCCATAACTGAGACTTTTTCATTCATTATAATATAATAATAATATAATAGAGTGTCCAAGTCCATCTCTTACCTTGACAAAGATGGTGTTGACTCTCTTCTGATCTTAACTCAAAATCTTCGAGCGCAGCCTCATTTTCTCCATGACAGGACTGGGCTTCAGTTCTTTTCCAAGGATCCATAGCAGCAGGACTGGACGTGTGAATGTTTCCATTCAGGTCAAGACAACCATGCAGGCAAACTTCTCTCTTCTCTCCCCAGACAGTGGCTATCAAGGGTTGGGTAAGAGTTGCCCTTTTCACAACCTTTGATGGAGTCTGCTCATTAGAGCCACTGCAGGAGGCGCATTAGGAAAGAGAAAACACACAGAGTGCGTTCAAAGCTAGTGACAATTAGCACTTGTGTAAATGTGATGCTCACATCTTAATCAGATCATATGCACTTTCCCTTCACACCAATCAATCCAGAAAATCGAATTGTGCCTGCACAGGACACTGTACACTCCAGTACATGTCAGAGTTTTAATGGACCATGTCCCAGTAGAAAGGCTACAGTCCTCCCTCTTTTTCCTAAAAGGACCTGTAAGAGTGGAAAAATAACCTTCCACAGCTGTGGCCTGTGAACAAGCCCACTGCCAGAGGAAGAGTGTCTATCTCTCTGCAAAGCTGTGATGTCTCCCCACCACAGCAGATTAAAGGGTCTCTCCACATATCGCCCTCAGCATAAGAGCATGGCAACGCCTGGATAAAAAGACGTCTGCGAGAGCTGACAGGCTCGACCCTTTGCTTGTCTCCAGCTTACATGTAAATGAAGAGACAAGTGCAAAGCATGGAGTTTGTTGCCTTCATTCATGTATTCATGCACGCACTCAAAGCCGCCAGTGGATCAGTAACAATGCAGAAGAGGCTTGACATGTATCTTTAATGTTGCCACAGTCTCTGCAGCGCTAACAAACATGCTGCAAAGCTGTTGCCATAGGGACCATTTAAGCTGCAGGCTGAAGTTTACGTATGAAGTGCATGTTGTATGAATGTTTATTTGAATGCTGTGTATGTGTGTGATTGGAGGTCATGCTCACCGAGGACTGGACTATTCTGTGTGTCTCTTTTGCAGAACCCTCATAAGAATAAATTAAAAATCTGACTACCAAATTTGGGCATCTCACAGTTTAGACGGAAGCACTGGCTGTTTTATTGTTTAACAAGATATCCTTTTTAAATAGGGGTAATTACTATGACACCACAGATAATCTCTTTAATTCATAATGTCGGATAATTGTACTGATTGGACTCATTAGACAACACAGGCCCTAAAAGAGAGTAATTTATTTTAAGGATTTAAAACTAATGTATAAATAAAAGAACGCATCTAATTCAGAATCTGCGCTGTGGATGATTCAGATACAAAAACTGAAAATTTTCACATTTTAAAGTGTGAAGATATGATACTGGAACTGCAGCAAAATGGTGTTGTTGTGGTGTGTTGTCAAGAAGCCTGTGACTATTTAAAATCACTCCCTGCATGCAAAATTGGACTGCTACAGTACAAGAAAAGAGTGCTCTGACTGAGCTTATGTGAAAATGTGGTGTGAAAAATAAAAAATATAAAATTTCCAGAGCACTGGCACTGTTTCGAAAGGACTGAATTGTCAGGAACAGGCAGATTGATAAAAAATGAATTGCCATTTTATTTTTCACAAAGTCTGAGATGTGGGTGGCAATTCACAATGAACTAATTATTTAATAGTTACTGTAATTAATCAACCAAACATTTCAGTGTTAATGGTATTCACTTCATGATAAAAAAGTATAAAACACAGCTACATGTTGCTGCATGACTTAATGGTCAGCTTAAGCATGCCTGTCCATCCTCCGCTAAATGGTCGACTGACATCTGCAAGCTGTTTTTTGGTGCTAATGCTCGACTCCACTTCAACAACAGCAAGAACAAATATAATAATGACCCCCCCCCCCAAATAATCTCCAGCTACCTTGTAAATGTGTCATTTACAACAAAGAGCGCTGGATCATCCAAATGCATGGGTCTCTAATGGCTGTTTCTATTTATGAGAATTCCAGCTAATTTGGTGGCATGTCAATTAATGTATGACTGATGATCCATTAAACGATAACTAATCACATAAACTCACAGTGACTTCATCATTTCTTAATAGCGAGCAGCATGAATTCATGATAAATCCTGGAGATTATTACGAGTTATTCATTAGTCAAGGACTAAGCTCATTAAGCATGTGTTTTGTACCCTTTCACCAATTTATGTGTCATTTCAGCAGGATATACAGCAAATGGCACAGCTAGACATTTCAGCCTGCGCTCTTCACTAAGTAAACAGTAACTGAAGAAGGCGGCGGACCAAAGCAACAAGCTGTGCCACAGGCTACTTTGACAACATTTCCTTTGTGTGGTCCAAATTTAGAACAAAATGTCTGTTCTCTAACCCATTTTGGTTATTTTAAAGGGGAAGAGGGAAACAAGTGTTTGAAGTCCTACTCACAGTGTGGATGGGCTGTAGTTAACCAGGCAGTGTAATACACCCAGCAAGTCTTCTTCCCAGTACAGATCACTGAATCTCTCCTTCACAACACTGGCAAATGTGTGGTACTGGAGGTCCTTCAAAGAGAAGATGTACTCCCCTCGGAAAAGAGAAAAAGTCGATTTTCTATATGAATATCTCTGAATAACTCAAGACAGGTTTATGGAGTGGGTTATAGCTTTGTTGTTTCATAAAAAATACCTTCAGTAAATGAGCTATCTGGTGTTAAAACAACTTTATAGATCTTAAACCTTCTTAGACAAAGGCTTGTCTGTTCTCCGTAACACCGCAGCTGTCGAGTTCACTTGTGCTATCCTGACGTCAATGGATACAGCGAGAGTTTGAGATTAGATAAGAGCTTTATCTTTTTCTCTCCACCTAAGGGCATCCCCAATGGCTCAACATGCTATCAGAGAGGAGAAGTGTATGTTGGAAAGCCAAATAACCTCCAGTGTATGCTATATGTGCAGTGGACATTAGAACATGGTGTAAGGAGCCCACACCGATGAACATTATTTTAAATGGGACCTTCTCAGAACATTCTCTAGATGTTCTGTGGAGGTATGTTACAAACCACCTTGGAAGAAAATCAGACAATTTTCCCTTAGGATGTTTAATCAAAGGGGTACAGTGTGTAAATATTTCTTTAGGAATTTTCTTAGAAGTACTGAGCCAAATTTGAAATGTATTATACTTCGAAATATTACCAAACAAGTTAAGGGAATGAGAATATTACAAGTTTGTGGACACACATAGGCCTGTGGTACTGTTTTCTCTTTAAATATGAATGGTACCCAAGTCTTTGCAGTTATCTAAAGATACATACCCATGGAGATGTCTTCGTGTCCATTGTCCAAATATCCATCAAGTGAAAACTCTCCTTTGAGCAGGTCAATCACCTCTTGGAGGGCAGGGTGGACTTTAGGTGAGACTGACTCAGAAGGAGACTGGTTCTCACCTTGTGTTCCTGGATTGGTTTGTCCATTGTAAGCCCTGGGAGTGTTGTGCTCCAAGGGGCTGTCAGAATCGATGGAGCTACCTTTGAAATAAGGTGGACTATAATCCTGGGGTTCGGGCCTCACAGGCACATTCACACTGTTAACAGATGGACCATCAGAGTTCTCTGGAACTGTGATTAGTCCCTGCAAAGGCTGTGGCACCAGGGAGAGATTTATATCCAACCCAAGGAGAGACTCTGGAGCCCTAACCTGCACAGGCACTAAGGAAAGATGTCCAGTTGCGGGATCCTGTCGGAAGAGGTAATTGTTGAAGACACCGCAACCATTGAGGTTCGTGGATAACGGCTGAGGAAGAGAAACTTCAAAAGAGGAAATATCAGGGAGAGTGAAGGTAGAGTTGACCAGCATCTTGTCACTGGAAGCTGTAGTTACGACTGCCTGATTAACAGGCAACGCCTGTGTGTGTAGATTGGGTTCAGTCTGTGTAGGATATGGGTACTCAGAGTGTGAAGTGAAATCGGGGTCCCTTCCCTCGACTTGTTCACTGCTTGTTGTGAATCCATCCACAGTCCTGTAAAATAAACAAACCCTACTAAACTTTCTCCTTTTAAAGCTGTGCAGGAGTTTATTTTTTTCCCCTTCTTATTCATATTAATTTTGTTCTGTAAAGAAACAATTCAGCAGTTTGGGAAATATACTACATTGCTGAGATTTAGATGATGAATCTGTCTGTTTATTTTGTACCCCAGATGTAAAAATAACAGTTTGAGGTTTCATGGAGGTTATATGCTGGAGTCTTGTTACCGTGAGGTTTCCAGGCAACAAGTAGAGAATTCAGGAAGTCGAGCTCCCAGAAACCACAGCTGGGCTGTGAGGCAATTTTGGCGGCATAGTGGTCGCAGACTAGATTGCAAGATCACATGACACACAGTGGCCTAATTACAAAAGAAGCAGAGGGTCACAAAAACACCCTGGAGTGACTTGTATAACAGCCATATCAGTATATTTGGAGTCAGTTGGCTGAAAATGAGTCCAGCACATAATTCTTATTCATTCATTATTCATAAATAAAAAGACCCTGACTTGTCATTTTGGCAGACACGCCACAGCCAGAACACATCGCAGCTGGGGCCAGTGGAATCTGCCAGTTAGTGAGCTTCAGAGGTGCTGGTATAACTGTTTCCAGTCAACCCACTAAGATAAGAAAACCTTCAGCAGGAAAGCAAAAGTGTATTTCCCAAAATGCAAAATTATTCCTTTAAACTCTGTGAAATGACTTTTACCTGAAAAAATGCTTTTCAAAACAAAAGCATCACTGTTACTAAGTGATAATACATATAACTTTCTGGAACATCCTACCCTTCAACAGCAGCGCCAATGTGTTGGCCCTCCTCCTCTGAGTCCCCTTCATTGGTCAGGATGATGGGGGTGAAGTGTGTGGCAGTGGAGGTGAAGGCTTCTGGGAGTTGGAGTTCCTTGGAGTTGACTGGATAGCTGTGGGGAACAGGGCCAGGCACAGGAGCCAGTCGGCTCTCAGTGGCCATGGGCACAAAGCCTACACACAGTTACAACAATGCCAGATACAATATCAGTGATATTGTCTCATGCAATGCACATCGGTAAATTACACAAAACGTGTGAAATGTAAGGAAGATCTGCTACTATGGCATGATTCCAGCGGACAGCCATGCCATCTTCTTCTGTCAACAATGTTAGATGTAAAAAAGTGACTTTATTTTAGACAAAAATAAATTAGCTCTGCTGTTTGGCACATTTAGTGTATCATATACATTTCAAGCTAAATTACTGCATGTTGCATGAGGGTCATCCATACTTAAGTTAAGCTGTCCTACCGCTGCTGTTTTGTGCAGAGTCTTCACATGAGCTCTGATGAGTTTCAGCTGCACTCAAATTATCTGCATCACAGGACGCTGGCTGAAAGAGGATTGAATTGGTTCATTACAAGAGAGAGATCCCAATAGGAGATTCAATGAGACAAAAAAGGTGTTAAGATGATGATCAAACAACTGACTTTGACATTGAGGCCTAAATAATACACAACAAATAAACAAATGAATATATGAAGGTGTAAATGTATCTGGTGAAAAACAAAGGAGAGTTTACCGGGTGAACTCTGCTGATGAGGCTGCTCCAGACAGTCTCAGCATTTGTCCCTTGACGTGATAAGTAGTCACGACAGCTCTGGAACAGATCCACATGAAAACAAGCGTGATAACAATACATGGCACTTCACACACAATCATCACTGATGTTGGAAAATAATTCAGCCCTGAAATAACTGAAGTGTTTGATTAAGAATAAAATATCCAGTAATTGAAAAAGCAGCTACTTTTACAAAATGACTGACAGAATAATAATAAAAGTAAATTATCGAGACCTTCGTTCACAAAATGGCAAAGCACTTTTATATACTGGATTCTCTCTATTTGAATTACAAGTGATTTTCTTTCACAAAGATATGTCTATTTGGAAAGGTATTGCTCTCTGAGGTTGTGATATCGGCAGTGATATACCAAATCAATTCAGGCTTTATTTAAAGAGAATGTGTTATATAAAGAAATTCAATTCAAAGTGCTCCTTAGAGTAAGACATAAAAGACAGGAGGGCAAAATAAAATAAGTCAGCATTTCAAAATAAAACAGAACATAAAAGAAGAAAATGAATAGAAATATAAAGAAAAGTCAAATGCATCCAAATTATTATTTTAAATAAAGTATATATATATATATATATATATATATATATATATATATATATATATATATATATATATATATATATATATATATATATATGACATTCCTCACAAATTTAACAAGACCATGAGTCTACAGCCATGTGCCCTCTGTGAGGCTGTGCACGCTCAAAATAACAATGCTAATATGCTGATGTTTAGCATTTAGTGCAAAGCAATAAATAGTGTTAGAACTTTGACATACTAATGGCATCAAAGGAAAAGTCAGGAGATCAGTCGGCAGGGTTCAGGGGACTTGGATGTTTGCCTGTCCATCTTGTGTTAGGTATTGAGATCATTTATAAGAAAAGTCACATTTTTGACCTTCTAGTGGCTCTACAGAAAAAAAAATCAGGGGATCACTAAAGTCAGCAGGGTTCATCTTCTGGATACCAACTATATCTGCATCACATTCAATGACAATCCTCCAACATTCAGAAATTTCACTATAAACCCCAAATGGTTGTGCTACCAAAACGGTTGACCAACTGACCAAATGACAATAAAGCCATGTTGCTACTTTGGCTACAAAACTGATGGAAGTGGGACCAAGAACACAAAGAAGGGGCTTCAGTTTTGTTACCAAAGAATTTCCTATTTCATCACAGGGTACATATAGGTCTACAGCTGGGTTGTTCACTTCTGGCTGTAGGAATGAATTAGTGATAGGAAATATCTGAGAGCTCTGTCAGACAAGAGGTGCAATACCTGGAGGCCTATAAAAATGTAACTGGAACAAGTGAGTACTGTATCTGAACAGCACTCAAAAGAGCTCAAACCACCAAGTCAATATCCCTCTACTTCAGCTTCTCTGTACAAATATCAGCAGTTCCCCTCAAACAGAGTCCAGAGTATGAAAGGAAAGTGGGAGGACTTCTGTTAAACTGTTGGTAATGTGTTTTACAGCAGGTTTCAGTTCAAAACACATCAAGTTTGTTTTGTAAAAAAAAAAATATATTTAGATTTATTTATTTTTCTTTTGCAATTTGTTTCTAGAATTACTTATTTTTTAGCAAATTCAATCAAACCAGCTGCTGTGCCTGCGTTTTAGCAGGGAGAACAGAAACACTGTTAGCACTGGAGTACTGGAATCAAAAAAAGTGATTGGTTGGTTGAAACATTACAACGGTAGACACAAGATCAAATTGAGGCCAATGCAGTAGAGATTTGCCAGTTGCAGCTGGGCTTTGTGCCGAGTAAAAGGAGAAAACTGAGTATTAGGCGGCCACATAGGAAGCAGGAGCTTTCCTGTCTGCCAGTCGGGCAGAGAGCTTGATGATAATATTCTAATCCTTGGCATTGAGAAAAGAAAATTAAAGTGTTGGATTAAAGGAACAATGGAAAAGAAAATGTTAAAATAAAGATAATAATACTTTTTTAGCCATGACAATGGTAGGTCTCTCAATGGGTGTCCTCTTTGCCATCTCCAGGAGCAGTCTCTTCAGTTTGCGAGGCATTGCCAGTTTTTGATTCGGCGATAAATTGAACTTGGCTGTAGCCCAGAGAATAGCAGCAACCCCATACACACAAACCTGAAGAACAGAAACACAAAAGGACAGAAGAGGCAAAGATAAAACCTCAAACAAATAATTAGTGAAAGTTAGTTTTAAAAATAAGGCAAACCTTTTCTGTCACAATCCCATGTTCTTGATATTCAGGAGCAAGATAAAATTCATCTCGGGATCCTGTAAAAACCACTGAAAGTCAGTCACTGAAGTCAACAAAAGCCTCCAGACATTGCTGCCTCATATACTTCAGTAAAGAGTGAGTCTACTCTGTAAGTAAACAACTAAAGATTAAAAGATGGAAGAATGTTAGACTGCTGGACTTAATTGCTCACAAAAGAACATCAGACTTAAGTTAACCTACCGATGTTTTTAGGTTTCAAGAAAAGTACTTCTCCCTCGCAGCCGACGTGCACTGTGTCCAGGCATAAATAGGCTAATGGAAAAGAGAGAAATCAGCTGCACAGAAAAAAATGTGGGCAACAAACTGCACATAGCATGATCTCTTTTTTCCCCTCTTTCTTCTGAAAAGTTCCATCCACAAGCCCAACATTAAATGCAAGAGCGGGTGCTTAAATGAACAGAAAAAATGAGCACTGATAAAATATGCAGTATACACATTCGTATAAAATAATATGTTTGTTCTTACTTAATGTGTTGGGATCTCAATTGTTCTTGCAGAAGCAGTTCATATTAAGTACTTAAGTGCTGATTTCATGCAGGGAGTGGTTGAAATCACCTGGAAAGTCAATGTAGGTCTGCAGCGAGGACAGGCAGGTGTAACACAGAGCCCATAGCTCATTAACTGTCAGCCTCCTTCCACACCGAGAAAGTAACTCTCTTAGAGAGATCCACTGGTTAGAAAATAAAGACCAGACACAGGTTAATGGACCAATAAGTTACAGATGTATAGCTCAAAAGGTCTAATTCAAAATAATAAAAGAAAAAAGTTCCAATGTTCAGCAATGATTGTGTTGAGGAAGTGTTCACTCTTCCACTTTTGCAGACTGCTTTGGTGTATTAATGCTGAGCACTAACACGCCTTCTAAAAATGTTACATAACTCAGTAAATTAATTAATATAGAAGAAGTTCTAAGCAACAAACTCATTATCCAGTTTAATACTTTAACTCAGCTTCTTCTCAATCATTCAAGGATTTTAGAAAAGATAGCATATTAAAGAAATCTAGGTAATCCTTATCCTATCATTCCCATTTCTGAACTGACCTACATCTCAACCACCCCAAGAGCCTCTTTCGTGTCTCTTTTTCTCTTTGACAGTGACTCTTTTTTACACAAAGCCAACTCTTTAGTGGCCATAACAGCACCAGACATGACTGTGAGAAACAATCTGAAATGCTACTGCAAAATTCAGAAGTTCAGATTTAAGAGCCATCTGGCGCTGGCTAACCTCATCCTGAGATTCTTCATTGAGGCACAGCATGCTTTTGGTCATGTGGTTATTAGGAATGTAGAGGCTGTGGTTCAATGAGCTCTGGTCCCAAGAAGAATCCTGTTCAATTTCCAGCTCCTGACAGGAAGTGCAAGAAGACGTTGAATCCTGGATGCAGTTATTAGATTCATAGAACTCTTGAATCTTTGTTTCTCCACTGCACAGTGTCTCTGAAGCATCCTCATTTTCTCGTGACATTTGGTACACGCAGTCCTCGATACTACTATGTGGGTAGGACTCACAGGACTTGCCCCTGTTAAGTCTCTGAAGTCTGTTACTCCACACAGACTTGCAGCTCAAGTGTTCATCCGCTCCTATCTCAGTGAGGTCGGATACAGGTATGCTGATATCTCCATGAGTCGGAGGGGAAAGACAAGGGGGGTTGTTGGAGTCCGGGACAGAGCAGGAGCGGTTAAGAGCCCCCCTCACTCTGTTCAGCCTCTGCTGGGCTCTCCTCCTCACTGGGGAGCTGTTGTGGGACCTGCAGTCCAAGTCATCTGCCAAGATCATGCCATCTCCTTCACAACTGTCCATATCTTCCGCCCAGAGAGAGGAATCCCAGCCCCCGCACACCTGCAGATGGAACTTTTTTCAGTATATAGTCATTTGCTTCAACTGTTCTGAATACAGAAATAATCTTAATTATACAGTCATGAGCATAAAAAAGGATAACGGTTTAGATAATGGAAAAACTGGAGTGGGAATTAAGGAACCCTGTACAAGCAATGTCATTGTTGCAGTGCAGTAATGTAGGAAATAATGACTGAGAGCTAATGGTGAGATCACCATGAAATGTTGTTTTTGTGCCATAATCTGTACAAATCACAAAAGTAATGGGTGGACAATGTTTTATATCCCAAGTAGGAAACCCCTGTTTCAGCAAAGAGTGCATAATTAACTATTAGCACAGGGGGATCAGGTCTGGCCCTGGATTTTAATGAGGTGGTGGATAACAGAAAGTGATGAGAATGAATTTTATTAAATTATTTCTCCAGAGCAGCAGCTTCCTAAAAGTGGTTGTAGCTACACTCTGTCACATACCTGCTGCCTGGACAGACCATTTGCTTTAACAGAACTGTCAGCACACGGGTCTCTGGTATTATCATCCGAGCTAAGTCTTTTAAGCAGACATCTGGGTTTGGGATGCTGCCATCTCGCCTCCCAGGAGCCTTCCTGTCCATCTGTGGAAATACAAAGAGAGCAATTAGTACCAGGAGAAATCACAGCAGAGACCAAACAGCGACATCTGTAAACTGAGATGATAAAATGACCTTGAAAGGTTGATACAGATTCGATGGAGAGCACCCGTCGGCCAATAGAGGATAGCTTCCGGCACACAGCTGCAGAGGTGGTATGAGACAGCCTTGCTTCAGCCAGAGAGAGGATGTCCTGTGGGAGGAATAAACTCAGTTTATTATATTATATTCAAAATGAAATGCATATAATGATTATGTTCACTTCAAAGCTGTCTTGTTTTAAGGAAAGAAAACTTTTGAGACAGAACACAACAGATTTCACACATTTCTTTCAAAGTCACTTGTAATTTGGTAGTTTGACTGTACCTTTGAAATGTCTCCATCAAGTTGACTTTGTCAGGTATTTCATTATATACTGCAATGTATTATGATGGTTCCTGAAATATTAACCTTTTTACTGTTAATATGAGAATTAGATCATTATTATTTACTACTACTGCTACATTGTGTGGGTTCCACTGTATTACTGGGGATGTTATTTTTGCATATTTATGCTGTTTTCCATGTATTCTGTATACTGCAATAACTACTACTACTACTACTACTACTACTACTACTAACAAGACAATTATCTTGAAATCTTCAAATGAATATACTATACAAGTATAAACAACTATTAATACAAGTATAACTTGTCTGCTCTTTTTTCTTTGAGCTACATTTTGTGAATAAAAGACTATATAAATCTATTATTATCATTATTATAATTATTATTATTATTGTATCCTGACAGATTGACAGTAAATGCGGGTTCTGTAACAGGCTGTAGGACACACACACACACTGTGTGATATGCACTGACACAGCAGTTCCACTTGATGCCGCTCAAGGGCACTGACTCACTCCATGCAGCACCAATTAGTTCCTCTAATTGTCATAAGAGAAATAAAGACTTAAACGAATACTACTGCCATAATTACTGTAATAAGCACATTTACTTCACCTAAAGGACTCTTGTGATTCTACTTGTGACTGTTAAGGAATGATGATGCCGTGCTGTGCAGGGATCTATTTTATTCTGTTGTGTGTCATTATCAGGGCTGACCGCACACATGCTGCTGTGCAATCATCCATCTCCTTGAGTCATGATGACTATGATAACTTATTTCTCCATGGCTGTATTTCATAATGTTTTATGTCTACGTTGTTCCTGTGTGCTTGCTAAAAGAATTGATCTGAAACTAAAATAATCACTAATACATATAAATGATCATTTACTTAATTATGTATGCAGCACTTTCTAATCTTACTTCAAAGTGGTTATTTCTTATCACTAAATGTTAAAAAACAAATCAGCATTAGGACTATGTTTGCATTGGAATTAAACCTAATTTAACCCTTCATTAAATACATAATGACTTTATTTCAGACAATTTACTCTTTTCGTCTCAACACCATGACAACACAATTGCTCAAGTGAGATCTCTAATTATTCCACACCTGCCTAAAGGTGTTAAAACCATGCAGCTTTCTATAAATCACTGTAGCAGTAAAGAACAGTCAGCAGGGTTTTTATACCTGCAGGAGCGGTCTGTCCTCGGGCTTTTCCTCCTGCATCTGCTCCAAGAGCCTCTGGATTTCTTCTCCCAGCTCTGCCTCCAGCTCTGGCTCGATGACAAAGTTTAGTGCGGCAGAAAGCGTAGAGCCCAGAGAGTAAACATGGCCCTGTAGGCAGGGATAAAGGAGGAAAAAAATACTATGAGCATAAAGAAAGCAGCTGCTTCAGCTGCTGAATTTATAGTACGTAAGCAGATCTGAATCTGTGAATGACTCTAGAAAAGGCTCAAAAAAAACACAGGATCCTCTTACCATTTTAGGCAGTAATTGTCATGTATTGTACATACTTATGACAGAGCTTTTGTTTTGCTTTGCTGCACTGACAGCGGGTATTATGGTCAGCTCTAAGGCAGCAGAGGATTTGAACCAGGCGCATCTGAGTTCACATCTCAGGCGTAACGATCACTTCCAACAATTGAAGTGGACTGTACCCATACTTATGTGGTAAACACATGTGCAAGGCGGATCCCAGTGTGGGTCACCAAAATAGAAGAGTAAACACTCAGCTGGAGGCCTTAACTTCTGTTTTGCTTATACTATTACTTTGGCCGTGTGTAGGATCTCCCTCGGGAAAAACACACTTGAGAAAAACATGAGAGAAGTAAAGAAGAGGAGGTCGGTTGTTTGTCAGACATTTTGTGTATTTTGACACGCAGCGAAATTAGAATTCACAGTTTATTTTGAAATTCACTTACATAAGTCGACTGTAAATTTATTCATGCTATGGTGTAACAGTGACAGTGCTGAGAGGCAGTGTGTGTGAGCTTCACATTTTGATTCTGTATTTCCACAGAGGATCCCAAGGGCTTTTGAATCCAGTCACATCAGAGGCTTTATTGTATTTCACAGCAAAAAGACTTATTTCAGACTGTTCCTTTAGCACAGTAGCATAGTAAAAGGTGTATGAGAAAGTCTAAAGAGGAATATAAAGGTTATAGAGATCCATTCAGTTACATGAAAGAGCATAAATAATGGATTGGAATATTTTTTAAAGCAACTATAGTCATTAATGCATACTTACCCTACAAAAAAGGCCCAGTGCACAACTGCAGCAGGAAAGATGATTCATACACAGCACACATTCATACCTAGAGCTGCAGGTATACTCTGCCTGATGATGATAATATATGAATACACAGCTCCACTAAAAGAGTTTATGTGCCTTACCCAAGATCTTACCTGTCGGTGATAAGATTCAAATCAGTGACTATTAAAGGATAAAATGTTGGTTTATTACAACTTGATTCTTATTTTTGTAGCTGCGGCCATCATGGCCTAACACTGCTTAGATTAGATGAGATGGCGCTAATGGGCACAAACATGAACATGAAGTCAGGTGATCACACAGGTTATAAACAATCAGTTTGGCTAGATTATCTCAACTACTACAGCTAAAACTGAAAGTGAGTGTACCCGAAATACTCACAATAAAACCGTTTGTGCACCAGAGGTCAGTAGGTCTTAGCACTTCCAAATATTTTATTTGAAATGGACCAAAAAAACCTACAAACCTGATGTGCAGAAATGTATTAGGGAGGGAGAGGGAGTGTGCACGAGCAGGAGCAAGAGCGAGCTCCAAAAGGACGGTCAGTACTAGTCCGGATGAACTTGAGGATAAATATACCTGATCCAAATTTAGGCGTGGAAGATAGTACGCGCATCAAAATATACTTCAAGCACTTAGAATGGAGAATGACTCGTTTCAGTACACATACACAATATTATTAGAATGAGCATGACCATATGTCTGCTTTGTTTGTTTTGTGTATTTGTGTGTTTTTCTTGTGAGACATGAACATCTGCAGAGTGTGAAAACAAATTTCCCTCCTGGGACAATAAATACTGCCTCTCTTTAATGCTGCAGCTGGAGAAAGCTGGGCTAATCTTTATTACTTGGTATACCACTGGGTAGCTTAATCTGTATGAATACATCATAGTTTGCCTATAAATAAATGTATTGTAGTAAAAAGAGACGGACTGTTTCTGATGAAAACTAGAACAAATTTAACCACAGAGGTCGATTTCATGACAATATAGGACTGCAACAAGACGTCTTACTTCTAAAGATCCTCCACCTAAAGTATGTAAAAGTTTCAGAGTACATGAACAATCAAGAGGATGCAACAGTGCTGTGTATGAATATATAACATCATGTCATGAATCCATACACCTAACTCATGGAACTTCCTGCTGAATCAGACTTCATGTTTGCAACAAAGCTGGAGAATCTGCATGGGTTGCTATGGCAATGATAGTGGTGGCAGAAACTATGTACGCTGGGGACACAGCTTTCCAACGTTAAAGCAGCTTTGCGTGTACAGAAGCCTACTCCAGTGTCAAAAGACACTTTGAAATCCCATTTGAGCAGCGAGAGCTGTAGAAATCCGGTCGGAAAAGAATTTAAAACTACCACCAAATGTGGCTTGGATCCGATTAGAGTGCTGACCCAGACTTTCTAAAATCTGCATATGTCAAAAGCAGATTTGGGCAGGCTGTCTGAACAAGGCCTTAAAGAAGCATTTACTAGCAGCAGTTATAACCCATACTTAAACAAGCCAAACAGGCCTGTAACACCAAAATGCTCTTGATGAGGGTGTTCAAGTAAAACTGAAAGCTTGACACTGGAAGCCTCTATTATTTATGAGTAACCTTCCTCTTACATGGCCATATAAAGACCATTAACTTTAGGTTTAGTTCAGTAATATTTCTGTAACTTTACTTTCTTTTCTTCTTCACATCAGTTTGGCTAACCTGTGAGTTCATTTGCAACCTCTGTGATTGTCTCATTACTAATCTCTATAAACAGATATGAATGCAGAACCTGTAGGCAATCTGTAGTCCAAGATTTTGACAATCCGTTTGTAGTCAGAGTTGTATTGGCCAATCACATTTACGCAGCGTTTGGTTGCAGTTTGTGTGAGATCGAAAGAGGTGCAATTCATTGGCCAATGTGCGATCGAGGAATCCATCGGCTATGGTCTGACAATGATTTAGGTTTTCTTTTCTTTTTTTCAGAAATTTGTTAGAAATTAGTTTCTTTCTTGTCATTCTCATGATCAAGTTGTTAATTGGACTGCAGAGGAAATCTTGGCCAGGATATCTGTTTTCCAGATATCTCCTGGGTACACTAGGAGTCTAGAAACACTGGCCATTGCTCCCTTCCCGGAGGCTAAATTGTCATTAGATGATAGTCAATGGGTTCTAAGATTGTCACATTGCAAAACGTTAGCTATTAACTTGGTGGGTACAGTGTTATTTTGACCACATAGGAGTGACATCCAGAATTACAAAAATAAGATCCAAGCTGCACAACCTTGCTATTAGAGTACTGCCTCCTTTCAATTTCACGTGATCAGATCGAGGTGGCAGAGCTGAGCTTGTAGCTGATTGATTGCCGGCCTGTGTGGGGAATTTTAGGTGAGGAAAGAGAACGAGTCACACTCTCCTCTCCCTCAGCAAACATCACCAAGGTGCCCGTGACTGAATAATGTACTGAGAAACTCCCAGGGGTGACTGTGTGCAACTGTGACCAGATTCAAATCTATAAGAGGATTCGGCATTTCTCACCTCAAACGTGCTGCCTGTGTTGTCGAACTCGGGAGGCACAAAGGAGCCTTCTGGATCATCTGCAGGGCAAAATATACCAATTAGCTGCACCATTAAACATGTGTGATATATACAGCAATACATAATGTCATCAAAGGGAACAAACTGCTCATTTGTTTTTTGATGACAGCACTCTGACGTATAGCCATGTCAGTCCTGTACCATAACCTACTTGCTAAGCATCCCCTGTAATGAGATGCAAATCAGAAGAATTTGTATCCCGCATGCTAAACCTCAGTCCAGTGAGCTGGCGTAGCTGTTTCCCCTCATTTGCATAATTCATGTGTCAGAGATAATCCCTGACAAACAAGACAGGAGCTATCTGCAGATCAGAAGATGAAGCAGCCGCTAAGGAGCAGTGCTGCATCTTCCTCCTGAAATAGGCCACTGCTCAGACTGGCTGCAGACAGGACACAAGGATACATGAAAACATCAACATGAATGTGCACTGCCTCGGCTGAACTTTGGATAAGAGAGGCAGAGAGCGAAAGACAGAGAGAGAGAGAGAGAGAGAGAGAGAGAGAGAGAGAGAGAGAGAGAGAGAGAGAGAGAGAGAGAGAGAGAGAGAGAGAGAGAGAGAGAGAGAGGTTGTACCCAGAGTTAGAGGAGGGAAAAGAGAGAAGGTAGGGGAAGCAGGGAAGAAAGTAAAGTGGGTCATGACAGATCTGGGTTTGTCTACTAGAGTTATGATATCCCCTCCCAGGTGTAGTAAGGCCGAGCTCTAGTACTCCTCCCCTCTCATTCCCTTTTGCATTTCCTTCTGATGCCTCTTCTCTCGTAAATCTTTTACTTTCCTCTTTCCTTTCCTTTCATTCCTTTTCTTTTCTCTTTTCTTTTCCTTTCCTCACCTCTTATATTTCCTCCCTTCTTTTTTTCCATTCTTCTCTTCTCTCATCTTCTCTCTTTCTTTCCACCTTTCCTCCACCCGTTTCCCCTTTACTCACCTATCCTACCCCTTTCCTTCCTTTTCATCTAATCTCCTCACCTCATTTTCCTTACTACTTTTTCCTTTTCTTTCCCTTACCTCATATTTTTCATCTCTCCTATTTCTTCTTTCTCCTTTTTCCTTTCCCTTCTTTTCCTTTCTCCTAGCCTCCTGACATCCTCTTCTTCTGTCATCCTCCTCTATATAGATCCTTTCCTTTCCTTTCCTTAACTCATCTACTTCCACTTTTCCTTTCCTTCCTCTCCTCTCATTGCTTTTCTTTCCTCTCTTCAACTCTTTTTCCCTCCCTCGTTCCCTTACTTTTACTCTGACTTCCCTTTCCATCCTTGTTCCTTTTCTCGCGACACCTCTTCCACTTTTTTTTGCCTTTTTCATCTCCTCTTGTCTCAAAGAGATTACTAGTTCAAATAAACAAGGAGAAAAGGACAGACAGGAGTAGAAAGGAGGACAAGATATTTAAACCCTTTGTAGTCAGGAAGCTCAGTAACACCGTGAAATAGGCGACGGATAGAGAAAAAAAAAAAAGACAGCCGTCGTCAGTGACGCAGATGCCTCCAGGGTGATGGTGAGAGCTTGGTGAGTCATGTATGCCTACAGCATTTTAGCACAACAGGTAGTATGAGCTGAGCAATATTACTGATTCAACACACTTTCCAAATGGGCTGATCAGATTTCCCACGGAGCCCAGCCAGGCCTGTTTTATCAGAAATGGAACAGCTTGCATTGCTAAACCTCTTGGGGGAAAAACATTCTTCTTTGTCACCATTGTATGAAAACCATTAGAGGACATTCTGTTGCTCTGGCTGGGAACGTTGGTGATGATCACCCACAGTCACATACCTTCCTGTTATTACTGCAGTAATTAATTAGCTGAAATGAACCCGATTGATGAGTCGCTGTGGCAACTGCTATTCTCACTGAGATTCATGGCCACAGCCCTCAAGGTCACTCTATTATAAAGCCTTTCAGGGAGAGCCTGTGTGTATGTGAGCAGGGGATTGGCTGGTTCAAGTGTGCGTCAGCTTGATATTTCATCACTATCGCACAAAGACTTCAATTAAATGGAATCAACAGGAAACTGTGCAGCAAATAAAGCAGAGAGTGCTGTGATTAATGATATAGGTGCTCCGTGTTCGGCGTGAACAACTAACAAAAGATGGGTAACGTGGGCACTGTGGGTTCTTTCTCTATCCACAGGATGAATCATAGCCGAAGGACTGAACACAATCCAATAAAGCATGACAACAAATGAGGCTGCGAAGGATTTTATCCGACAGAGTAATCAAAACATCTCCTCAAAGTGTCTCTATTACTGACTGAAGATTTGCGTGGAGATAAATTGGTGCAACTGCAACATGCTGGCTGAGTAATGTGTATATCTATGTGTGTGTGAGTGTGTGTGTGTGTGAGAGAGAGCGCAGGTCGACTGCTGATAGGCTGACCATGCTGTTACCACAACAACGCTCCCCCTGGCAACTCTAACACTGTTGATCTAATCAATGCTTATCAATTTCTGACGCTTGCCATCAGGACACGGAATGAGTGCGTGCTACAGTGTGTGTGTGTGCACACACACAAGGTGCTGGTATAAGTGATAAGCTAGAGAAAGCTATAGAAAGGAAATGAAAGAGAAAAACTGAAAATACCAGAGAGACCGGAACAACAAAAGAGGAGATGAGACAGAAGAGAAGAGGCGAGGGATGATAATTCCTGATAGGATGTTTTTTTCATTTGATGTCACAGGGGCCTTCCAGCACTGTGAAGGAGAAAGATGTCATCTGTGCAAATCAGAGCAGACCTGCAGACCTCAGCACAGCCTGACAGATCCTCTGAGACACTGATGGAGTATTGTCAAGCAGGAATTTGGAAATTGAAATCGATACAGATCGGTGCAACAAATCACTGAAAAGAAAAAGGGTGCCTTCTCTCTGCGTAGAGCAGAGCTTAAGCTGCAGTTTAGGGACAACCTCAGAATTTAAACTCTGCAATGCAGTTCTGATCTAATCTGTCATGTCCTCTGGTTTCAGACATGAGAAAAGTTGTGACAAAACATAGATTAATAATAAATGGTTCAATGTTTCATGACAGATCGTCAGAAGTCAAACATCATGCATAAAAAGATGAAAAAAAGCAGAGGTATGAAATGTCCTAAAAATGCGTCCATTATTGTACAAATATATGGATGGCAGCGTGTCCGTTCCATAGACTCACCACTGAGCTGCTCCATGAAGCAAACATTCCCATGGGCGTTGAAGGCCAGTGTGTCTGGTGTTATACACAGAGTGTGGAAGAGGTGGGAGGGTCTGATGCTCTGCAGCGCCAGAGCACACTCTGCACACACCGCCCACACCTCCTCCTCGGACAAACAGCTGTCCCGCAGAGAAAGGATGTCTGCCAGAGACACATTCTCCTGTAGACACACGCACAGACACAATGTTAGTTTTGGGTTGTTTGAATCTCTTAAACCCTTATAAATTTTAAAGGGCAGGCCCGATCTGCATCAGTGCTCTGGTTTAATATAGCACTTGTGTGAGGGCAAATGTTAATGAGGAACTCTATTTGCTCTTTACTAAATACCTGCCTTAAGCAAAATTCAGCCTTTTGTCAAATTTTCAATCAGCTTGTAGCTATTTAGCTAGGTCAGACCATTTGCTGTTGTTTCAACACAACAGGGGGGAGCAGAATACAACAGCCATCCCAGCTAATTAGAGCTGTACCTTAACGTAGACAAAGAAGCTTCAAAGTCTGGTCTGCCATGTTAGCTTAATCTAATGATCCAGCTACTTTAGGAAGGGTTTTCAATGTAGAGTGGACTCTCTGAGTACTGAATCTATCCATAGGATCCCTCCTCTGTTGCTCTTCCTGAAGTTTATTCCATTTTGTTCCCCACTAAAAGGTTGTTTTTGGGGAGTTCTTCCTTATCCAAATCGAGGGTCTAAGGATAGAGGTTGAAGCCCTCGGTCAGGCTGAATAAAATTGACTTGAATATTTGCAGAGTATATCATAACAACAGACAATAGAGACTACAGCATTGGCGTTTCCTTCCACACCTAAACGCACCGTCAGAGAAGAGTTTCCAAAACAGTCCCTGCTCTCAGCCGCAGCCTGAGTTAAATCATGTGGAACGGATTTATTAAAATGTAAATACGGAGTGTGCAAAGTTAAAGTTCGGTGTTAAAGCTCTGACCTCATCACTTTCTGCAATACAGAGGGACACTGGTGAGTGATAAAAAAAGCTCCACCTAAACTTTGGAGAAACTAGATCCCACAGGCGGATGCTGGGGTGTAGATGGGTACTTGAAGCAGTGATCCTGTAATTGCAATGTTGTAGCACCAGCAGTGGCATGGCAGCTTAAATACAGTTACAGATAGGGAGATATGGTAAGATACAGATAATGTAACCAAATGGGAATTGTCTTCTTGGCTGATCCAGTGAATTAAAAGGTGCTAGGATGTCATAAAACATTTGCAAAGATGATTTTGAAAAAGTGTTTTTATTCAGCAATAAATCTGAACAGCTCACTAAATATTATCTGTAATTATATAAGGAGCATATTTTTTACTCATAAATTAAATCATCTACATTAAAGAAAAGAGGGACGACACCAGAGTTAGAAGGTGCTGACAATGCAAACATCAGAAAGTAAAAACATGTATGTACGTAGAAAAGAACATAAGAGAACAATGAAGGCAATAAAAACTAGACAGAAGGCAAAAACACATTTCAGGATTTGTTTTAGTTTTTTGCAGCTTCTTAATGCTCAAAAAGTCATCTTCCAGGCTGTACTTATATGATAAAATCTAAAAATGGAGGGATTTTGTGTCACAGAGTATGAGCTCCCTAAGATTAAAAAAACATTAAAGATATTAAAAAGAGACAGCTACCTCTGAATGAACTGTCAGGTTAACTCTACAAGTAAACACATTTCATCTTATATTGTCTTATCATCTGTACTGGAATACCCTACGCCACATTCTAGCAGCAGCTGTTTGTCTGAACGTTATTCCAATATCACACATGTTGACTATTTTACTAAACAAAAAAAGGACATGTTGATCAGTCTAATGACGCTCTCATTTAAGTTTCAGATCTTCGGAGACTGGTCTATATAAGGAACAACGGGCTACCAGGATGCTGTGATACATATTTAAAAGTCTATGGTCTGCTTTGGAAATCAGCTGGCTCGAAAAAAACTTGTAGCCTGACAGCACAGTGTCACTTGTAGAGATCTTAGCTTGGTGGAAATGATCCCTCCGCTGGAAGATGACAGCTTACGTATTGACAGCAGGGTTATTATACAAGAGTATGGTCCTCATCATGTTCAGAAACTGTGAATACCTTCATCATTTGCCCTGATAATGACACTAGCAATACTTAAATTTTCTTCAGTAACAAGGGCATCTGGTACACCAAGTACATGACATCCTGCACACACAACCTTTTTATGCCATGGATGTAGTGACTACTCTACACCCCCACATGGACACACTACATCATCTGTGATCCACTATTACTAACTGGCCCCATTTATCCTGGTAGACGCAGTGATCTCAGAGATTCCACGCAGTGTCCAGCATAATGCTGCGGTCTGATTATTACAGGATCTTCTGTTCGCTTTGCAACAGAACACAAAAGCTGCACTTAACTCAGATAGAAGGGGTGGAAGTGGGGGAGGGAGGGTATCACAAAGCAGCAACTGTCAGAGTACTGTCCAGAACTTCTATTACCATCAACTTTTTTTTATTCTTTCCGTGACATAATTTATACCACATCAGAGTATCTCTCTGCAACTTATTTTTACTCATTTTGTTGCCTGTAATCTCTTTAATATTTTAATATTCAACAACATTCACTGCATTATCGCCGACTGGCTGCATCTCTTTTGTTTTATGATTATTGTAGGTGCAGAAGAGTTGCGGCAGATTAGGAACAAAGCATATCGATGTGATCTGGTGGGGAAGAGCACAATTACAGGGCAGAAAAGTGCCACTTCAAGCAGCAGAAGCAGCAGCAGCACCGACCCCATAAATAGACAGTTTCCCCTGAGAACAGTGCAGAGGAAAGCTAGAAGTCTCTTTCCCCAAGTTAAATATGCTGTCCTACATAAGTTTGCCTCTGAGCTCCGAGGTTTCTGATGGGGCTGGTGGTGTGCCTCCTGTCTCTGCTCACTGGGAATGAGAGGAACAGTCAAAGAAAAGTGCCAGCTGTCAATGTATTTATGTTTGACTGAAGTATTTTTTTTTTATATTTACCGACAATGAATGCAAGTTCTTCATCTTTCAAATAACTGACTAAATTACAATTCAAAAATATTTAACGACAGAAGTTTGCATCCATCAATACACTTATAGCCGGTGGTGGAATGTAACTAAGTACATTAACTCAAATACAATTTTGAGGTTCTCATATTCCACCTGAGTATATCCAGTGTATGCTACTTCATACTACTACATCACATTTCAGAAACTATAAGTGGGACTTTTTACTACACTTTTTTTTTTTTTAAGCATATAAAATATAATAAAATGGATTGTTTTTGGCTTATGGCACCTTGCAAAACAGAAAAGCTATCTGGTTTGGGACCCTTGTCATATTTCAGATGTCTATGAGCTGTTAGCTCTTCCACCAAAGAGTTACTTTACCCAATAAACTTCTCAGATGGTTTCATTTAAATAGCTGCTCAAGGCTCAAAGAGGTAAAATGACCCAGCTTTTAAAAAAAGAAGCAAAGATTTAGTCTACAGAATATATGGAGCAGGACATTGTTCTTTTCAGGAATCATTACAGAGACTTCCAGATCTATATTGAGACCCTTTGGAGGGGGGGGCAACAAACCTTAACATAAAAACTGTATATGACTAAGTGTCATGATTTTTTTCTTTGCAAATCATGTCATTTCAAAAACTTGAACTCAATCTGAAAGAACACATCTAACCTACAAGCTGTTTGCTTTTGTATTTTATTACCATTTCTTCATAAACTCTGTGTCTCACCTCATCCTCCAGCAGTGGAGGCAGATGCTCCAGTTCATAATAGCCGTCTCTCTCCTCAGTTCTCCCCAAGTATGTGACCGCTGCATCACTCCCCGAAGTCTCCATTGCAGCAACTTTGATTCCCTCAAGTAGTGAAACGTAATTCGGCCCAGACAACAATGTTTCCAGTCGAGACAGATGGCATGCCCGAGCTCTCTGGGTACACCGAGCACAAAGCTGGTGGGGTTGGAGTCTGTTGCTGCAGTCCAGCAGTCAGTCGATGGTCACTGCGGGACACTAAGGTCCAAAAACAACAGCGGAAAAAACGGGGGAAGCACAGCAATGCGCCTGAACAGACCGTCTCCAGCGTGCAGGAGGAGGAGGCGACGGCGGCGACGGTGGTGGTGGGGGATGCTGGCCAGTGTTTGAGGCTGTCATGACTACTACACCTCCACAGAAACAGGCGACACTGTGAAGGCGGTCATGAGCTGCAGTTTTGTGAGTCCTCCCCTCCCCGCGGAGCAGCCAGTGCTGGCAGCAGAGCGGAGGAGCTGCTGCCTGCACGCTACAGTTGGCTCCACGCCTCCGTCCACAGCGTGACTCATATTCATCACTTAGTCCTTATTATCTCTTCTTATCCTGTCAGCTGGCTTTGACTCAGGTGTTATGCTATTAATATGCGGTGTCAATTGCAGTACAACTCAGTGTAAATACACATTTGAGGTATGCTACTTGTAATTTACTTGAGTCTTTTCATTTGATGTCACTTTCTAATTCTGCTCAACTACATTTATCTAACAGCTCTTTACTCTACAAGGTTTATGAAATATGATGTTTTATTAGAAATTAAACTCCCCAACAGCATAAACAAGAACAACTGAAACAATTACATAACTGACAACTTATTTTTTTAAATTATTCTTTCAACTATTTCATGTTTCCAGCCCAAAAATGTGAACATTTGCTGCTTTTCCTTTGTATTCTTTTATTATTATCATTTTTAGGCTTTATTGGTAAAAACAAGCATTGTGACTTTGAGCTCTGGGTAATTGTAATGATGATCAAATAGTTACTCGATTAATGGAGAAAAATAATCATTTGTTGCAGTCTTCTAAAATTGAGCTCCATGTCAACCAACTACAACAGAAAAAACTGATTTCACATTAATCAGTGAGCAACAATAAGGGTGACATTTTGTCTGTCTTTCCTGATTATACTTACATATCTACCTCCACCACCACTGTGCTGTATGTCTATTATTTGCAATGTGCTAATCTGGTATATTCACACTGAAATTCTAATAATACTCATAATGCAACATTTAATAGTATATTTGATAAGTATAACTCTGAATTTCATTGTAGAATGACTGACTATAGAACCAAATGTATCACATGTAATTTATCATGAATATTATGTTTGTAGATGTCACTGACCTCCCTTTTACTCTCTTGCAACTTCTATATAATAACAATTCCCGCTCACCCCTGATGTAGCAACTGATGTAAGCAGGTCATGGCTCACAGCCAGAGTAAGAGCAGAGTTTAGTTGGATGTTAAATAAAGACATTTTTGACAACAGGCACATGGGACAGGAAACAAATAAGTCTAAAGGAACATAAACAGGAAGTAAAGAGTCCTCAAAGGCGATCAATAGACAAATCAGACATAACCAGACAGAAAACTAGAAACCTTGGGATGGCAGAATACTGGTGCTAAAGCTCAGGTTTATATACCAGGGACCTAATGCGGGCATCAGGAGCGGCAGGTTGGTTTAAAGATCATGATTAGAGGTGGGAACAGACTAGTGACAACTGCTGGATAGGAGGGGAATGGCAAAGGCATAATGGCAACAGTTCACAGCAGACATTTTGAAACCAATTCCATTAACGATGACTCAGCTCCAGTGAAGTGTCAAGTAAAGAAGTTTTTGAATCGAGCATGCCTCGTGCTACTTCCACACCAATGGAAAACTAAAGATGGTTGTATGATTACAGAGCTGGTTTGACATAACATTATATTCAGGCGCTTGCATGCAGAGCTTTTTCACTGCGGACGTTTTAACTTGCCAAGGGAAACAAATCTCGTTAACGATGACTCAGCTCCATCAACTTCCCCAGTAAGCTGTGACAGAGAGCCAGCGTGGACCAGACCACCTCACTCACCTCATTTTAATGTTCTCAATTACACCAGTGTTTTCCTGCTGTGACAAGTCAAAATGTCTGCTGTGAATGCTGCTGCCTGCTGTCAGGACACCTGCTGGTTTTATTTCGAGATATTTCTTGAAATCTAAAAGCCTCGCAGAGGACAATATTCCAAGTTTCAGCATTTCCATTTCAGCTATTTTCTACCATAGAAATAGATCCTGTATAAACTGCTGGCAGCTTGTTTTGTGGTTTATCCAGAGCAGTAGATTTATTTTTATTGTTTACTGAAGACAGATATCTAGAAATGTATTCATGGCTAGATACAAGAGGACTTTGTTATTCGAGTGAACTGATCATTTAATTTTTAATCTTTAATTTTCATCTTTCCCACTCGTTCTGTCAAACACTAATCTATTAAAATGTGTCCAGTCTTCTTCAGTTCATTGACATTTGTCCAGGCTTTGAAGACTTTCTCAGTCTTGTTATATGCCAGACAGTGGGCTACTTTGGAGGCAAAGTCTTGACTTTCAGAAATGCAGTCTGTAGCTGCAAACATACAGTAGTACCACACTGACAATACCTGGCAGCATCTTGCAGATTTACATCATTTTACTGGCATTGTAAAACATTGTCAACTCTCTCTTGAAGAACCTCTTCCTAATGCAGTCACACTCCAGATCAATAGTATTTGTACACACTCTGATCCATCTTAATTGCCCACCCCATTTCAATATCATCTTGTGCTGCGTGCTAGTGATGATGGAAAGCCTGTCTGGGTGCCAGCTGAGCCCAGGGTGGCAGGCAATGAGATTGCTATTATGCCGGCAGTGCCCTGTGGCTGCTCAGCAGTGATAGAGAGGACTTTCTGGTCAGGCGGAGGGGAACCACTATTAGATTTGTTGACTGCTCAGCGTTCTGGCATGTCGAGATAATAGAGGGAAATGCTTTTACTTAAGCAGCCAGGCAATTAATGTGATCATACATATTCTGGCATATCCCCTCAATGACTTATTACTGAAGAACAAGGCAGTCTGTTTGATCCTTGTTGGCATTGTACAGTAGCCAACCGAGAGATACATTCAGAGGTATTTCATCTTCAAAAGGATTAGCTCCTAATGTGGAAATACTTCACAGCTCCTCACCGCCGAACAGCTGAATCATTTATCGTAAAGCAGCACTTGGCGGGGATGAGCTTGACATTGGAATCTGAAGTCAGTTTTGTCTGTTATTTTAGACACAAACGTACTCTTTGTCTCTATTTCTAATTCAGACGTTCATTCAATTTGATTCAGCTACATTTCCCAGAATGCTCTCTTCAGTTTCAATATAACAACTCTCAACAGATGCATTCAAACAAAAAAGGGTCGATTCACTTTTTGGGTCACATTATGCCACACCCCAGTCAATCACAGCAGCTGTTCTGTGTTTGAAAGACATAAAACATAAAAATACATAAAGAGCAGTCTGTTTATTTTACCTGACAGTCACTAACTCACCTGTTATTGCACATCCTGTCTTTCCCAATTCAACTTGCAGTAGTCCTGATGTCTCTACAACCACAGAAGCACCTGATCCTACCTACTGTGTGCCACCCAAACCACCATTACAACCTTTTCCCCTGTATTCTGCCTGCTCTGTTATTCAACCCTGTCTGCCTTTTTGAATAAAGGGCCCTGGCTGCCTGCTTACCTGTTGCAGATGTTTGCCTGTCACATTAAGCAAGAACACTATTTTGTTTTATGTCATCTGGTGTCTGTGTGTCATGCTTTTGCGTCCAAACCTTGTTTTACAGTCACAACATAAACGTGATTGAGCTCCTTCTGTTGTTTTTGTCTGTTTTGCTCGGGTATGATTGAGAATTAAGCTTATTTATCACAAGAGTTCATCTCTGAGTCACGGAATAGTTAGGATGGAAGTATTGTATAACTTTTTTTATGAAAACATTGGATTTATTTCTGTGACTCAAGCTAAACAAAAGTCTCAGCAAAACAAAACAATTCTAATTATGTATAAACTAGTTAATTCAGAGTTCTCAAAGTTATCCAAGAGGGTGATGTAAGTGAGACACAATGCAACAGAAACATCATCCAGATAGCAAAATGGTTTAGACCAGTGACCAACAGTGACCTTATTAGTGGATTTATGCTAGACATGTGATGAAATACCTTCCAGGACTGACCCAAGTACAGTGATCCAATTCCAGCTGACAAAACGGCCCCAATGCTGGCAAACATCCTGACAAGTGGAGCTGATTCTATGCCTACATCTGTGTGCACCTCCAAAGTCTTGCCAAATCATGAAGCTGGCTCACATTTGGTCTTATGTTTCCAGAAAACAGATGAATGTGCCTCTACTAAGCCTCGCTGTCTTCACTACTGAGATATAGAAGCCTGAAGCATATTCAAAAATAAAAGTCAAGTTTTTATGGAACAAGATCATTCAAATTCAAATTCTTTACGGATTTAGTATGTGAGGCAAACAAAACTTTTGACAGTAAATAAATCCTCTTCCATACAGCACAGGGTAGTCAGTGAAACATGATTTCAATTGTTAAATTGCCCTGCTAACTAAATTATTAAAAGTGTTATTCCACTTTAAATACTATACTAAATACTAAATAATATCCAGACACAGAAACCCACACAAGTAGAAAAAGAGCTGTATCCCAGGTTGACCTCTGCAGTCTGGACAGTTACAGAGCAGAACCATGATGAAGCTAAGAGGTCAAGCGTGTAGACAGTTGTCTGCCTTGGGGAGTGGTGAGTACTGGCAGATGTGCCCCAGAAAACAAGAAAAAATTACTTGTGAGGTGTCAAAAGTTCCCAGAGTCGACAGTTCCAATATGATGCTTTAAAAGAGTAGCTCAGGGGTGTATCTCAGCAGGGAAAGCTCCTGTGAGAACGTCTGACTTTGGGATGTTGAGGACTGCAGAAAGTCGGCTTTGTTTGTTTAAATGAGCAATAGCAATGTGTGGAATCAGATGAAACCATATTTACGCATGTAGAATTGATTTTATGCCAGGACTATGCATGCATACGCAATCATGAAAGGTTAAAGAGATAAACACTAACGGGACCTCACCTGCTGAAATATTCAGACTTGCCTGGGAAATAATGTAAACTTGTAATGTTTGCTGGTGTGCCCTGGAACTAGGCACTTAAAATGTTTGTTACTTATAGTGGCATAGTCATGCAGATAGTTTTGGATCTTTAACTCAAAATGTGTTTACATCTACCACATCTGCATGGAACAGTGAGGAGACTGTAACGCTCCTCATGAAACAAACATAAATGCCATATTTCCATTATGCTGTCCGCTGTTTGATGTTTAACTGCCACTCTTCTAATTACGTTGCTTCTTCTGCAGTGGTTTAATGGCACCTGCCTGAAGAGTTTGGCTCCACCTGCTGTTTATCTTAATGCACCCAACTCTTAATATTTGGATAACAGTAGATGGATGAGCATGTGCTTTAATTTACATTTTCTTTCACCAATTTTCTGGAAGATTTTGCACTAACTTTGGATGGAAACCTGACTGCAGATCATTAGGGCTCCACCTCCAAATTCCAAACAAGTATGTGACATAGGCAGCCAAACATCTTATATTTTTTTCCTTGTCATAATTAGAAAAGTAGGACTAATTAGTTCCACACTGCAATGCAAGAACAATGTTATGTTGTTGTTGCTTTATGTTGTTTTCCCCATGTCTTCCACATACATCGCCAACTGATGAGTATGCTAGCTTTTTGCTTTTAGCTTTAGCATCAGTCTTTTAGAACATTATCATGCATGCAGCCATCAAGTGTCTTGTTTATACATACATATATACACATACATTTAAAACTCATTTTAAAATGAGTCATGCAGACATTAAAAAGTCAATTGGGTCAACTGTGTTTTCAACACCACAGGGAGCCAACTTTCAATTAATTAGCTAGCAAGCTGCAGCTGATAAAATTGTCAGTAGATGGCTACAAGTAGGAGCCTACATTTGTCTGAAATCACCCATTGTTTCAAAAAGAAAAGAATTTCAAGTGGTAAATCTTCCACTGTAATCTCTGTAAACTGTGTTGTGCAAGAAAGGAAACGCTTGACATGCAGTAAGGGGGACCTATCTATCTCAACCTTGGCTATATAAACTAACACTTACTGCATGGATAGATAAATATGGTGGGGAAAAATAAGTGGAAACATGTATGTATCAAATTTGGGTGAACTGAGCTTTTAGTTTTTACAAAAACAAACACAACTCACATTAAAGGTCCAGTGTGTAGGATTTAGTGACATCTACTGGTGAAATTGGATGAATACTGCTCATCCTCTAAGCATGAAAGAGGCCACAAAACACACAAAAATTGTGAAAAACCCTATGTAGAGCTAGTATGATTTTGTCCATTCTGGGCTACTGTAGGAACATGGTGGTACAATATGGTGGACTCTGTGGAAAAGGTCCTGTTTCCTCTGTAG
Source organism: Sciaenops ocellatus (assembly GCA_033000465.1). Classification (NCBI taxonomy): domain Eukaryota; kingdom Metazoa; phylum Chordata; class Actinopteri; family Sciaenidae; genus Sciaenops; species Sciaenops ocellatus. The sequence goes on along the minus strand of CP136872.1, from coordinate 6,832,504 downwards.
ATATAAAAGGCTTGTTCTAAGGTAACGAATTCCGATTCCTATTTTTAGGTGATTATACACGAATGGCAATATACTTTTTTTTAATTGTTTTCCATTTCTGCTATATTCTGTAAATAGAGCTCCTAAATTTTACACACTGAACCTTTAAGTAGCCATCAGTTGGTGTTGTACTCAGCTTCCAAGTTAGAAAAAATATATGAAACTCAACACCTAAAGGATAATAACAGAACATCATATAAACTTTTAGTTTTGAGTTGATCCTCCAGCCCCTCCCTATAGCTTTGTAGCTTTAGAGCAGACACACACATCAACATTTAAAGCACGTTGTACACTGGTCCTGGCAGGATTTGTTGTAGTGTGCGGTGTCTTGAAGTTGTAACTCTACCACAAGTTCCTTCAGCACTCCCAAAGGTCTTTTTTGACTCTCACCTTTACTCTCATCTCCTCTCCTTGAAAATATGCGTTCAGGGTTGATAGGCCCACAAAGAGAGCTGTATCTGACAAAATCAATGGTGACATCCGTTGGCCCCTTCAGCCAGAAGGGGAACTACCTAAACCCTGTGGATAGAAACAGCACATACACACACAGACACATTCACAAAGGCGTACAGTAAAACACTTGCTATGAGGCAACTATGCTCGCCTTGTAACTCTTCCAATTTCATTTAGCGTGACAAGCTTTCTGTGGGTAGACCTAGGAATATCTGGGGGATTACAGAATCAAACACTGGCAAAAAATAAATGGAAACAGTCTTGATTGTTGTAGTTACTGTGGTTGAAAGTTATTCCCATGGACAGTTTGAAAAGCTGTGTGGGAGATGCCTCAGGTCTCTATGTCACCTCTGGAACAGCTGGTGGAGCTGAGGCCACTCGACAGTTTAAGATTCAAAGTATGCATTTTATCTCAGTGAATCAGATCACAATGACTCCGTTTGAATTTTAACCCTGAAATGCGTGACTGTTTTGCCAAACATTCAGCACCTCAGGTCTTTAGAGACTTTTGTTACTTTAAGTAACAAGTTATAAATTTTCAAACCAGCATTTGAGTTAAAGTATGCCAAAGTGTGAGTTTTGTAACAGATGCGACCCCAAACCAAACTAAAAAGGTGAAGAGATCATGAGGACAGCTTGAGGCCAGAGACACGAGAGACAGCACCACCTGAGAGAGCAACCTACTTTATGTCTGTGGCCCCCTCCCACCTCTCAGGTGCAGCCAGTTTCTCTGATGACCCACCCAGGCGGGGAGAAAACAGAGCAGCAAAGGAAGCCAGATGGGTGGGCCGTCACAAACAACAAATCAGTAACATGCTTGTCCTCATTGCAACATGGCTGTGTGCACTGCGTCTTAGTTATGCATGTATTCATTGTTGCAGTCCAGTAATGCCGTCAAACTTACTTTGCATTACTACTGCATTATTGTACTCTCAAATATGAAAACAGTGTATGTCAGTGTTACAAAATGAGGCCAAACAGGAAAACACAATATTACCTACTATCTTGACCTAATACCTAAAAAAGCATTTCAAGAAAACACATCAGAAAAATAGTGACTTGAGGCAAAGATACTGTGTGTGCAGAGGGATAGGAGAGGTGCATGCTGGGAAGTTAGCTGTTGTAGTCTGGCCTGCTGATTAACCCTGCAACGTGCATCACAAATGGAACTCCTTCTCGAAGTCATCAGTCATGTCTGAAAACACAGACATGATACACATATTTTTGGATTCAGTGTGGCAGTGAGGATATCATTATCACTAATGCCCACCATGAATAAACGTCCATAAATCTACTTAGAAATCATGACTCAGTAACTCAGAACCTGCCGGACAATGATCGTGTTTTTAGGTTTTCTTCAGTGTCACAGTAATTCAGTGATAGTTACATTTACAATGTAACTATCACTGATAGTGAGTGTGAGTTAGGCATACTTTTAAGGGGCCCAATTTGCCCACAGCTCACTCACTCACTCTATGGAAACATTATACTTTTTATTGACAAGGGAGTGTTGAACTATAGTAGGCCTATGTGTTTAAAGATTAAGTACTGTAATTATATTTCTTTTATTTTACCCTATTACAGTATGTCCTGCCTTTACTTCCTTCCTTTCCTTATTGTTGAGTTTCTGTGTTCTTACTGATCTTTTTGTCCTAACGCTAAAGTTAGTTTCAAAGTTTTCAATATTACAATTATGATAACAATATTTTCATCATAATCATAACAAACTTGTTACAGAGTGAGATAATTAGTGTATCAGCCTTAACAATGTTACTGTGATAAAAATAAATGTCTATAGTCATGAAAAATGGATCTCCAGTAAGGTGGATTATTAAAGGCATTAAAATTCTGACATGTAACTGCATGTAATCAGAGAGAATCATATGTGTGATGGTGGATTGGTGTTGTTGACAAATATATGTATGTGTGTGTGTGTGTGTGTGTGTTTGTGTGAGGGTGAGGAAGCACTCAGGCATAAAATGCAGGGAGGGAAAAAATGCATATTCATCAGGCCTCGCAGACAAAACAATGTAGGCTACCGGCATAATCTCTGCCGCAACGAGCCCGGGTTAACTAGCTGCAGTAAGATTTGATATGTTGCAGCAGAACAAACATTTATGAACCTAGCCCATGGAATTGCCACATGATAATGCTTCATAGGAAGAGAGAAAGTAAGGGCTTAGAGTGTATCCCTATTTGCATTTGGCTGGGGGCTGCAGTTCAGCGGGGCCCTCTATTTTTCACCTCCATCTGAACATTTAATTACTTCAGTTGGCTGATCTTCCACTTAATAAAAATCCCAGTGCCACAGTGTTTCTGCTACACTTGCTACACTACATTTGTGTGCCTAGCAGATCAATCTTACATTTACACTTCCATACATGTGGAAATTTCAAATTGACTTGTGTTTTGACCTTAACCATTTAGATAATCTTTTTTTTTTTTTTGCAATTGCAGTAGCTGATATCATCTCTCAAGTTCTTTCTGTCTCTATAGAAAAAAAAAATATTCTCCAACCACAAAGAGGAACCCAACTCATGCATTAACCTGCCTGTTGACCTGATTCAACCTGCTGTAAATAAAGGCTACTCACTGACATCCACTTGTCCTTCAACACCTGAAGTTACTAATTTCCACCACTAGATGGCATTCCTGTATAGAGTGCAGAGAAGAGCAGATGCATGAAACCACAGACAGAATTGGCAATCAGATGTTTCAATGTGTTTGTGTTGTCAGTTGAAGCCACTACCAGAGCTACGTTACATCATGCATTAACATCACTGTCTGTTTTTAGATTGCGAGTGAGCTGCAGCAGCAGTTCCTGTGACTCTTGCAGACTCACAGCTTTTATTTGAGTGAAGACTTGATTTGTGTCACACTGAGAGGAAAACCCTGAGGAGCTCTCTGAGCGTTTCTCCATTTCAGAACTCACATCTGCACATTTGGCCACATGCTTAAAGCCTTTAAGAGTCAAGTGCACAATTACCATCTGAGATTCCCAGAACTCATCTGCTGAAAACAAATGACACTGATGGCAGATTGACTTTCTGGAGCGTACAGTTGGTATGAATCCTTAGTGAGGGAATATAGTCTAAAATAAAAATCCCAGCCAGGATTTTAGAAATGCTGAGGCCATGTGTCCGCTGCAATGCACCCCCCACCACTCTTAGAAAATTAAAAACTATAAGCCATTTTTTCCTCTTTGAATTTTTTTGGCATTTTCTTCCTTTGTGAGGCAGCAGTAGTCAAGAGATGTGAGAGGAGAGAGAGATAAGACATGCATGCAACAAAAAACGCGACTTGACTCGGCATGTTGCAGTTCATGGTCTGTGCCTTAACCCCTAAGGAACCGCTGTGCCCCCATTACTTATGTTTATACTTTCTGTACAGTTGAGTTTCCAAAAATGAAGGTCTAAATGTGAAACCAGCTAAATGTTTGGTTCAGGTTTTATACCGGCTTTAACCTTCGCTGCATTGTCTGATGTAGTAGATGCATGATGAAAGCTAGCTGCAGCTATTTAGCTTTACTGTACCACTGATGTTACACACTGTCACCCTAAAATGACCCTCACCCTGGACATACATAGGCACACCCATCCATCATTGTCGTAGATGCATAAGGGAGATTGGAAATATGGTGTATGGTATTTGAGCAAAATAAGGAATAGAAAGAGAATGTAACATGAGATAGTAGGGGATAAATAGATATATATAATAAAGCAATTAAAATGTAATTTTTTTATTTTATTTTATGAACTGCTTAAAAATAAAAAAAGCCTTTCTCTTTTTTAATCAGCTGACTGGAAGTATAAACTATAAAGAATGATATTTCTTACATTTGTGCATTCAGTTCCATTTTGTCTAATAACCTTTCACTGTCTTCTGACAGCTTTGAGACTTCTTCACCACATTATCACAAATATAATTCTTTTGGTGAAATGCATAAATCTTTATTTATTCATTATTTTGTTGGTCTAATTTGAATGTATTTTGACTAAAAAGACCTAAACCTGCTTATAAAATGGTCATTTTATGTAAGTTTTACACTTGCCAGGTCTTGCCAGGCTTGCCAAAAAAACAAACAAATATTGTAGCATAAATCTTGTTTGATATCAAACATTTCAATTTTGCAGAGCTGTTACAGTGTTTTTTAGATACAGGAAGATCATTTTACAAACTTTGTAAATGATTCTTCTGTGCAGAGGATGAACCTTGGTTTTCTGGACTTAGAGGAGGTTCACACCGGTTATTGTAGGATTTAACACACCCATAAAAAACAGCTACTGTAGCGTAATCTCCTGGCTTCACTCCTCCCTCTCCATCCTCTCAATTCTCCTCCCCGCTCCCTGGTCCTTTGCCCACCATGCTGTCCCCAGCTGTCCTGTTCTCTCTCTCTCTCTCCCTCTCTACTGAAGGAGGGAGGAAGATGAAGGGGGAGGAGGAGGGGAGGGAAGCTGGCCCAGCTACAGCCCTGCCTGCCTGGCTGGCTGTCGTGTTCAAGCCTTGATGTTACAGACTGCAGTATAGCAGCCTCTTAGGCCCCCCCATAATCCACTGGATTGTTGCATTAAAACCATCACATGATTCTTTGCTCCCTTCCAGTTGTACCGTGTTGCGTCACCATTTAGAGGAAGCTATAAATAACAAAGAGGGGCTGCGGGGGAGGGAGGGGAGATACAGGACTATCAAACACATACAACAACATGATTTGGCGGCTACTGACTCCTTTTGAACCAAACACACAGCTTTGAGTTAGAGAGCACAGTAATATTCACACTTAGCTGACTTAGTCTTTGACATGCATCACAATAATCACAAAGGATTTGATGCATTAAGAAATTCTGCAGCGCAGCAGGGGCCGGTGACTGTGACAAGAAAACAAGTTACAGGGAATATTCAGACATGTCACTCACGGTGACGTCTTTTTTTTTCTTAGGATTGTCACATCATAGACTGGAAATCAGGTGCGGCTGTGTTGACAGTAAGCCACTGTGAAATAGCAGAATGGGGTTGAGCTTGGTAAAATAGGTTGGAGTTTTTGTTCATTACTTTCATGTGCTTTGACAAGTGATGCAAGTCTTCAGAGGTCTTCTCGTGGGGAAGCGGAGAGACATAGCAACTGGCTGGAAGGCAACCTCAGCGGAGGAAGATGTATACTGAGGCAAAACACGGCTGTGACAACCAAATAAACCAATAGGGCTGTTTTTGTTTTCCCATGTCTGCAGCCCCTGCATTAGCATACAGCCTATCCTTTGCCTGCAGGGCAAACAACTACGGTTCAAGTGTGTGTAAAGGAAGAGCAGGCTGCTTCTTCCAAGTGAATGATAGAGCAACATGCGCGCATGCATCACTATCCATTACTATGACACTATGACTGCAACGTCACTGATGCTGCCGTACAGCGGATTGGCAGGAATCAGATCTTTATGTATAGCTGCAACAATCAACATTTCTTATGTAACCAATGGATTATATTACAATCTGCAACACTGAAAGGGGAACTCAGTGACAAAGCCACAGAAAGTTATCATTTCTACCCACGGCAGGCAACTGTCTCAGCAAACTAAAGATGGTGGAATATTTTACATGTTAAAGAGCCAGATACATTATTATTTTTCGGAGTTGGCGGGAACCGAAAAAAAGCTAATAGAATAGTGAATAGTAGTTTTAAATTCATCAGGTGGCAAGAAGCACGACTCAAAAATAATTGCTAATTAACTGAATTAGAACTGTTACTGCTTATGAGTGCGACAGCAGGAAAAGCACAGGTGTTACTAATCACATTAACGACGGCTCTGCTCTATTCAAGGGTCCCCGTAAGACACGACAGTGAGACAGTGAGTCATCATTTTCTTATTGTGACGAGGAGAAGTACTCATTATACAGAGTGTCATATCATTATATAAATGATACAATTCGGTTATTATTTCTGATGCATTCCAGTATGAAGATAGACTTTAACTACTTTATATTTACATTGTTGGGTGGTTTATATGACAATGATTATATCTTTTAGAGATCATTTATTTTATGTAAAATCCTTATTTGTAAAGCTACAGCTGCCAGCTGTTACACTGACAAGTGCAATATTTCCTTCTGAAAAGTAGGGAGGTAGAAGTATAAAGTGGCATAAAATGGAAATAAGTATCTAAAGATTGTCGCTGGAGTTAGTACTGTAATTCTGCAAAGTATAAGGATTTTAAAGTGGTCAAACTGTGTGCAGAGCTGAGATATTCTGACTTTTTAGTCCCCAGTATGAGTCAAGCTTCAAATAATCTGGATCCTACATTTCCCACGGTGCAATTCAATTAATAATAGTATTTTTCATTAGACCCTCCCTGCCTTGTAAATCTAATATCTTCTAAAGCCCATGCCACCATTTTTATAACAGTCTTAATCTTCAAAATCCAAGCTGAGATAACCCTGATGACATCATTATGACATCATCAAGGTTACTTTCTCAGACTTGTCAAAGCTCCCCTGGAAGACATTACAGTTTTCACAGGCTACACAGTACTCCTAAAGAAGACTATATTGATATTAATGTGTAAACTCTGTGTACAATGCAGGTTCTGAGCTTTCCGCCACTGCAGCCGCCTCACACACACACACACACACGTTCTGACACACAGAGAAATTTCATGAACTCACTCGTACTCACTGCTAGAAATGTAGCTTCCAAGAAACCAAGTGATGATATCTAATAAGAAGTTTTGCCCACCTCTTTCTGTCTTCTCTTCCTCTTTGATCTCCCCACCTCACCCCTTCTGTTTCTTTCTTTCCGTAAGCCTCAAACTATCCACCCAAATCCCCCCCCCCCACTCTGTGGCACCCGCCCTGCGAGTCTAGAGCACGTTACTTAAGTCAAGGGCAGCATTAGCATGACGATCACATGCCTTCTATTGCAAGTCCTGTCTGCAAAGGTTAGAGCTGGAGGAGCAGGCTTTATTATTAGGGTTGAGAGAGAACTACTAAACATGCGGGGAGTGAAAAGAGAGAGAGCGCTGAATGCATGCAAAGACAGGATAACATGGCCTGTAAGAAATTGAAGATGATTTGTGATTAAGCAAGACAAAGCATACATGTGTCTATGTTAAATAAAAACATAATCCGGTTGGGTGCCATATGCTGTCAGTTAGATGTACACACTTGTAGAAGATGCACACACACAGAAGAAACCTCCTGTCCTGTCTGTCAGTGAAAGACAAAAGCATTTTCCACAAGTGTCAAGAGACAGGCAAACAAAGAGACTCAAAAATCATGCCCAGATCACATGTAAACCTCCTTCATCATCATATGAAACCCTCAGTGCAGTGAAAATAAGATCAGACTGCATGTATATGTGTGTGAATTCTTGCTTGTTAATTCAACATATGGTTACTCATGCATGCCCACAGGAAAGAAACACATACATGCAACATATCGTCTTCTCTGGAGCACACGTGTGTATATATATATATATATATATATATATATATATATATATATATATATATATATATATATATATATATATATATTACAAGTACACTCCTAGTTCTCTCTGCTCATACTCTCTATTTACAAACCTATTTATTACAACAGGAAATTAAAACACAGTTAATTGTATCATAAACACGCATCTGTGTTACTTAAACCAGATTAATTTTTAATGAAACAGATGCTGTCCTGGGCCAATTTCTCCCTTCGCCAACCTACCACGGCCTGCGGTCTCAAAACCACATGGTGAAGCATCTTTTTGTTTTACTGACTCCGTGGTAGGCTGAAAAGAGATGGCACTTTTTAGGGGGAAAAAACACACTTATTGGATCAAATGCACCCCTGGTAATTAAAGCCATCATAACCTTATACTAATTATTGATATAATCACCACTGCAGTTCATTTGGCACTGCAGCATACAAAATAATTGCGCTGTTTTTGGAAAAAAAAGTACTGGCTTCAGACATTCTTGACTCACCTTTCATAGACACCCTGCAGTACTCATGTTCAGTCTGGGTCTTCAGCAGACAGAGAGGGGGAGATGGGGTCTGACATTTCACATGGCTTTCAGTCAGACGAATAATCTGATTGTTGGGGGTGGGGGTGGGATAGTGGGGGACACATGGCCTTGGAAAAGGAAAGAAAAAAAAAAAAAACTCCAGCTGCATATTAAATGTGCTCAGGCGTTTCATGGCCTGTCAAACCTGGGTGTGATTTGTGATGCACGGAAGACACACCGTCTCATTTCCTGGGTGATGTGTGCACGTGTAGATGCCTGTGCATGTATGTGTTAAGATCTGGGCATGCACAACACACACACACACACACACACACACACACACACACACACACACACACACACACACACACACACACACACACACACACACATCGAAAGACACAGCGGCAGTCAAGCCTGCTATCATTTCAATTCCTCCCCTGTGGTGGCTCCGTAAGGCATCTCAATCTCCATCACGCTGTCAGAAGAAATAAACACATTACGGAGAGAATTGAGAAATAAAAACAGGCTTTTTCTTTCACTCACATTCATCGTCATAGATGGTAAATGCACTCTCTGCTCATACACGCACAAACACATACGTGGCGGACGCACAAACTCAAGCCAAAGATGCTCTCATCCGTTGCATGGTGAAAAAATACATTTATTGGAATCTGTGTCAATGTAGAAAAAAGTGAAAACTGGCTTTAGGTTTTGTCACAGTACCACAGGTGAATATTCCAGCAGCCGTCTGGTGAGCCGAAACTAAGTCAGCAAAGCTCATTTAGGGCAGTACATCTGCTACTGGTGACAACAGAGAAGTTGGCCTACGGTGGCCTATGATACCACACACATCGTCTCACAGACACTGAAAAGCTCAGGCTGCTCCTAAGACACCACCAGCAAATACACGTTGTACAGCAATTAACCTAGACCGATGTTCTCTGAGTTTAATGTGAGTTTAGCAGGAGAGGCTGGTTTCAAATGTTTTGTTGTGATACTGTTACAAATCCCTTTCCAATAAACTGTAAGCCAGGGCCACTGACTGCCAGCATCTAGGGTGGCTCAAAGGAGCCCGCATTATGTGATCAATTGTTAGCCACTTTTATATAACTCATAAGTTGGGCCCATAATATCCCATTTCGTCCCAGACCCTGGAAATAACTCCACTGGCCCTGTGCAAAGCTATGAGGGTCATGCATCATCTTTGATGTCTACCAGGGCCTCCTTTCACTATTCAAAGCCTGCCGTCCAACCAAAGGGAGTATCACATTAATGTTTCTCTTCTCTTTTCTGCAGAAGTCACTTTTTTTTAAATTCAAATATTTCTGTCTGAACAAACGTTTTTATGATAAACATACTGTAAGTGACAAATTCTATTCTGGCAGGCCAAATGTTATTATGGGTAGTGCATTTCTATTTCTGATATGACAGGATAAGTCTCACAACACATGGCGAGTCTGCATACTTTATGACATCAACTTAAAATGCAACAGAAAAAGGCATCTGAAAACAAAAAGGACATTTTCTAAACTCAGATACTGAGCATTAACATTGAGAGGTCAGTTTTTTTTCCCCATACAACTTTCTTTACATATAGACTTATTTTATTCTTAAATAGCTTAAATCTTATATAAAATAATTCATCAGAAACTGATTCTATATACACAGACAAGAGTGCACAAGATGGATAAAGAGATGGCGTGCATGCCGAGGTGGTTTGCTGTGAGATTATATGCGCTGCTTGGGTGTATATTTTTTAAGTTTGGCTTTTTTGATGAGATATATGACCGGTTTTCTCTGGAGTATTGTACTCAATATCATCATTCATAAAACAAACAAGTGCTGCTCAGTCAATACAGAGCCTCTTTTTCTCTTTTTTTTCTCATTTGAGTGTCAATTCTTCAAAGAGAATGTGACCTTCATGGTAAAAACAATCCACATTTCAACCTTGGCCTCTCCTGACATAAGTTATCTACCAAAGCAGAGCCGAGAATTACGAGTTTTCTGGACTGGAAAAGTCTTGTAAAATGGAGATTATGAATTGGAAATAATAGAGAATTTTTTGGGGGAACTAGGCTTAATCCAAAAGTGTGACAAAAATGATACATGGCAAGCTGCAGCAGTCGTATCGGGTCAAGGCAAATAATATGTTCATGGGCATGAGCATTCAACTACACTGTTAAAATATAGCTACATACGACACGGCATGCATGATCTGGGGGTTTTGTGAGAGAAATTAAAAATTGATCAAATATAAAGGGATTGCATCTGCACTAACTTCTGCCATGTGCCATTTTGTGGATTTAGCTAACAGTGGGTGAGGTTGGCTGAAATCTTTTATTAGTTTTAATAAAATAATAGAACAGAGGTCACAGGCAGGTTTCCCAAAGCAGCTTATTGTTTCCTCTATAATCACATTCACTCTTTTTTCCCCCCCAAAATGTGTGACTTTATAAAGGGTGGTTTTATAATGTCTGATAGTGTCAGATCGAGTGCGATCTGAGCAGAAGCTGAATTATAAAAAACAAAAAAACCTGCACGCTAGTTTGGCAATGTACTCGCTGTGAGGACCTGGCTCTGTGTGGCACAGTGTTCATAAAAAAATCGCATTGGATCCAATGACTCGAATGACATCAGCTCTCTATTCACAACGGCCACACTGTTGCTGTTGATCCTGCCGCTATTTACTTCTCTCCAGAAAAAAAAAGAAACACAACAGTGAAGACATCATACAGACAGCACGATCAATACCAACCTGGAAGAGGATGCTTAATTTCACTTGTCTTTTGCTGTTGCTTTGAATTTTCACAACTTAACTGGCATCCACATGTCTCTGGCAAGCGACAGTATCTTTGTATGTTATTTAGAAAATCTCTAGTAGATATTCACAGTTGCTTGACTGAATGGCAAAAATACCCATGAAGTCTAAAATTGCTGGTTTAGTCATCTAAAACATGGATGCCAAGAGTTCTTTAAAGTACTGGAGGTTCACCGCCAATGGCGACTATTTGATGGATTCAGATTCAAAGTGTAAAAAATCTTGCAGCGTGTTGCCTTTGAGCACTAACACACATATTCATACATACAACCGTTCATTTTCTTGTATATATATAGAGAGATCTGTAGTTATATGGAACAGTGGAAATACCTTCAATTACATCTGATGGTATGATGTGACACACATTTTACAAATTCTTCTTGTTGGAAGAGATTCTGTTCTGTGTATGGACGCTCTTCAGGGAGCATTTACATGATATCAGATTCCTGTACAGTAAAACAGCACACATAAAAACATGAGGACATTAAAATAAAAATATCCCACGCTGATTGTGATGTTTAAAACGTTGTTCAATTCATTTCTTTTTTTAATTCTAGAAACGGAGGGTTTTATTTTTGGCGAGGACGAGGAAGGGGGGGCTGCCCATCTCCCCTGTTTTTTCTTCCCCGCACTACACAGTAGTTTCATTCTTCCAGGGTCCAGTACGTATATTCCCTGTGCTGTCCGAGGTGTACAGGAGTCCTTCGTGCAGGCCCCCCTTTAGAATCCCATTCTGATTGGGCGGGTTCTGGGGGTAGGATTGTCTGCGCGGGCCGTGCATCTCCAGGTGGTGATGTGTCGCCATCGGGTCCTGTTCGGCCACTTTACCGCAGCCGCACAGGAAGACGCCTGTGTCGCCTGCCTCTGCCGGGCACAATGAGGGGAAAAGGTCTGCCTTGGCACAGCAGATATGCCTGTGGCAGGGATTATGGCATGCCAGGGCCTCGTGCGTGGTGGCTGCAGCAGCGTGGCATGTGTGATGCCCATCATGGTGGCCTTCGTGGGCCAGATGTGGACAGATGTGGGCGTGGCGCTCATGTGTGCTGTGGGGGCTGTCAGTGTGTGAGCTGTGCACGCTACCTCCATCCACGCTGGAGGGGATGTGATAGGCGTATTCCCGCTCACTCCCTGCTCCACAAGCACCAGCCCCGGATCGGCGGCTGAAGTGACGCCCTTTAGTCCTGGTGCTGCTCTTTAGGCAGGGGTGCAACTGGATCCCCGGTCGGTAACCCTCTGGGTCAGCATGTAGCAGCACATGCGTAGCAGTGGGCTCCTCTTCCATCAGCTGCTGGCTATGCAGGGCGGCGCAGCACGGCGTCACAGGTGCCAGACACGTCACATGATTTTGTGAGGACGGTAGGGCGGCGTGTTTACAGTGACTTAAACTGCCATGACTGCAGCTCACCAGTGCTTTACCCTGACATGGTGAGTCGTGGTGGCAGTGGCTGTGACCATGGCCATGCCCGGGGGTATCTCCATTTACATTTACCTTGGGCCGCGCCTGAGCGGGCCCATGGGCGCCAGTGCAGGCATTGGCGCGTCGTCCTGGACAACAGGAACACCAGCAATGCCAGACATCATCACGCTTGGCACAGTGATGGATGAGGATGAAGAGGCCAAGGGTGACGGAGAAGGCACCGTAAAGGCAGCTGAAGATCATGTCGAGGAAGTGGCCCTGTGACACGGCCAGCGCCCCAAAAGTCCAGGTAGCCAGGAACAAGAAAAGGGTGAAGGCCGCCGTTCGTAACTGAGCCTTGAAGGAGTGCTCATTGGCCAGCAGCGCGGGATTGATGGGAATGCCTGGGCACCCGGCAGGGCAGTGGCTCCCACTGGGTGGGGCTGCCAGGGCCCCAGGCTCGGCTCCCTGGTGGCAGTGGGCCGGGACGTCAATGGCGGCAAGCCTCTGCTGCTCCTCCGTCAGCTGCTTGAGCTCGTACTTCTTTTCGGGGTGTCTCCGCAGCTGGATGAAGGTACAGAGGAAGTAGATGCATGTCACCAGGACGATGAAGGCCACGGGGCCAAAGAAGGCTCCCAGACTGGGCTCCCATGCCATCCAGCAGCTGCAACACACATGAATACCAGTACATTTTAATGCCTTGATTTTAACTTTTTTAAATGTCAAACACCCAATGAGGAAAAGACTTTGTTGGAGTGTTTAAAATGGTGCAAATCATCAACAGAGGATGTGATTTAACCTTGTGAGCAGAAGCAATTCTTAAACTTACTACGGCGCTTGCTCCCCGCTGCCATAGTTGTCTATATTGACGGCTGCCGTGACCCCGCAGATGATGAGGGGCACTCCACCGCTGACTAAATAAAATCTGTGAGGTGATAGAGGGAGAAACAGAGGCAGAGAGAAGAAGACAGTATATGAATGTTCGGGATGAAAATGCATTTATGAGTCCTATATATCACAACCGGATTACAGCAGAACACTATGACTCAGAAATAGATAGACACACACGAGAAAGATAATAACCAAAAGATCCAAACAGACAAAGTGTCAGATAAGATTACAGTCTTGTGAGTGAAGCTCGTTTGACCTCAGATAACTCTGTCAGCTATACTCTCCTCAAACATTACCATCCCCTCCAAAAACTCAGAAGACCATCGTGTAACCGAGCTTGTCAATGTGCTTGTGATCACACTCCACGGGCGCGATCACACCTACAGTTTGTTTTCTTAGCTAAAAACCAAAGTGTAAATTTTACTATGAAAACAAATCTGTGTCCTGTCGACGTAAGCGTGATTAACTTGTCAGCACTCATTGATGCAATTTACGGCATCTGCTGTTCATAACAGCTAAGGAGACGTGAAGAGAAACCTGCATTCGAGAAGAGGGGAGGGAGCTGAATTTAAATTCAGTGTTGCTTCCCAAGCATCAGAGGGTTTATTTCACTAACAGCTCATACTGGTAGAAACAGTCATTTTGAGGTTGTACCTTCATGTTAGTTTGGAATATTTTCACATTCCACACAGGCTGCAGCTATTTTGAACGACGAGCCAACAAACAAACAATTTAAAATAAGTAAAGCAAGTGAAGTTAGAGCTGGCTCAGTCGAGTCCTGAACCATAACCTTAGTTATGCTGCCATAGGTCTAGACTGCCGGGGGACTTCCCATGATGCCCTGAGCGCTTCTCTTCTTCTCTCCCTCTCAAGTCTGTACACACTCATGTCTCATTAATGCATGTTACTAGCTCAGCTTCCCAAGAGTTTTTGTGCTTTCTCATCTCGCAGGGTCCCATGGATCGCGGCAATGCCTAAATCAGGAATTGTGGTTGCGCCTGCTGCTGTGGTCCTGCCCAACTACCCCTACAAATATATTCATATTATTGTGCATCTTTGTCTCTCTGCCTCTCTCTCTATCCTCCCCTCTCTCCCTCTCTAAACTTAACCTGTTTTTTGACAGATGTCTATCCACCATGAGCCGGGTTGTGTTTGAGCTTTCTGCCTTTTAAAGGAAGTTTTTCCTTGCCACTGTCACCTGTTTTTTCTCATACATAAAGAGTACAGTCTAGACCTGCTCTATAAAGTGTCATGAGATTCTGTTCTGATGATGTGCTGCTGATGTGCAGTTTAATAGGTGTATTTTCAGTAGCATGTTGTCCTATCCTCCTCCTATATAAACCCTACTAAAGACTTCATGAGATGCTGTATCATGCTTGGTGTGAGCACACACACACACATACTGGCAATTCACATCAAACACAACAAGTCAGTGATACAACCGGCTTGTTTTTATTTATTGATTCATTTTTTTCGCCTGTCCACTGCACCTTTATATGCTCACGGCAACGCCATAAAGCTCACAGTAAAACTGTAGGCCTTGAAAGATTGTTATATAGTTAATAATGTGTTTATTGATTAATGAAAGAAAAGGGAAAAGCTTTTTACAAGACAGAAAAACTCACAGCTGTGCTGCTCATCAGACCGTAGACTTAGGCTAGTTTGATAATCACAACGTACCACATCTCTCAGCTTCAGTTGTTACTTTTGATAAATTGGAAGCTGCAGAACAGAAAAGTAAGCGACATCTAAAACGCTTTGTAGACGCAGTGGATCGCCGTTATACTTTCATACTTTTTAACTGCACATTTGTCTGAGAATCATTGCTGCTCAGCAAGATCCTTCAAAACACTGATTGTGAGCATCTCTTCTCTTCTTCAATGTACTAAGCGTAGAGCTTTACCCCAAAAGAAAAGAAAACACGTATGCCTGTGTCTGTGTATATTCATTCACACCTTCCAGTAAAAAGAGATGATAGAGGCAAAAGAGGCACACATTGTACAACTCAAACAACACTTGCATAACAAAATGGTTGGCAGCATGTCATGTGTTGTATTGAGGTTCATTATTTCAGTTTGTCCATGGTGAGAAAAAAAAAAAGGTTTGTAGAAGTTGGCTAGCAGCCAACCTCCATATCGCTAACTGTTGTCCTGAGGCCTCTGCATCCCTTTGCGTTCCTAGACGGTTTTCAAAGTCAAACATTAGAGCAGAATAAATTCTGTGGTATATAAATTGCAACAAGTAGTAGTGATTCAATGCTGAACTCTGGTATTCAGTTGCTGATATATTTCCAATTATTACAATTATTACGGTAATGATTTGCATTCATACACAACCAGTTGCATTATCCTCACAGAAAGTGAAGTCAAGTCAGTAGCAGAGTCCAAACAATTAATTCTTCACACAAATATGAACACGCAAATATGAAGGCAAGTATCATAATTCACATATCACAATCCTTCAGAATTCACTACAGAAACAATGGTAGCGGTTCCCTCTCTGCCTGTCCTGGTCTTCTGTCTCTCTGCACTGTCATCCACTTTCCTATATAACACTATGCTATTTCCTCTTCCTTCCTGTTCAATCTCAACCTCTGTCAGTGCTCTAACCTTTCCACCACTCCATCTTCCTCCATCTCCATCCTCAAGTTTCCTCCGTCCCATCCCTTCTCCCAACCTGTCCTCCGTCACACAGCTCCCGTCCCAAAAATTCAATTACAATCAAGATGTTTGTCTGGGCTGGTCGGCGAGGGGTGGTTGGAGGGGAGGCGTAGAGAAGGGGGTGGGGGGGCGACATTACCAGCCTGTCACTGTCTCTGAGTGGAACGGTTCCCCCGGGGGACTCTCCTTCAACAGAAAGCCATTTACACACCCGTCAGCCAGATAAGCATAAATGAGAAGAACTACTGGATGTTAAAGCACCCTGCACTTTATAAGCCTCATTCCCCTTTATCCCCTCTAGGAAAGCCTGCTTGTGTTTCATGCAGCTCCTGTGCCAAAGTCAACAGCGTACATACAAAAAATGTATAGCATGTGTGATCAAATTATTGTCTACATGCTCTCCTGTTTTTATGCAGAAGGGTGCTTCATAACAATGCACTCACACACACAAAGTTTGCACAGTTTGACACACACACCCACACATACACATACTTTTAGTGGTCATTCTATTAAGGCAGGCCTTCACACTCTAACAAAATGGCTGTGTATGCAGAGTTGTGCTTTTGAGTGAGTTTAGGAACAGCAATCATCTGATATAAATAGACCCTGAAGTGCCTTTCAGCCAGCAGCTACACAGTGGCTCCCCTCCCACCTTTTCTTGTTCCTGTGCTCTCTCTGGACCTACTCCAGGATATACATAGCACAGCTTGGGAGAAGTGATAGTCATATAGCTTCCAGTACAGGGCAAAGGCTTCTGTGTAAAGCTGGACTTTGTGACAGTAAAATATGTATTCACTTTAAAATCTGGCACGTATGAATGCCTTTTAATGAACACAGTGCTCTTTTTTTGTAGCAGTAGTGAAACATTTTGGGAAATGTGCTAGCTGAGATGAGCGTGGTGTCGGAATCTCATCTTAGAAAGTGTATTTCCAAAAATGTCTTTAAAGCTACAATGTGACAATCTAATATATTAAATCCATGTTCTTCTTTTCAGTAATGGGTAATTTTTTTTAATACAAATTCATTTTTCAACGCGTATGCGCTCATATTTCATAATTCATGCAACACTAGGCACTATTCCTAACCATTTCTCTTTCAAAAACTCAAAACAATAAAAATAGCTCTTCCAAAATATCCATAACCAAATCTATGTAATATTATTTTATTCTGTGTCGCAGTCTGCGTTTTGAAGAAGTGAATTTGCCTTTATCAATAATGACAGCTATAAAAAAAGATGGTGGTGACATTCAACAGATGCTGGAGATTCTATACTGGAGGGGAAAATGGTCTCTCACAGTGAAGTGTTGCTTTGGAGGAATAATTTGCACACATCACACCAGATGACTGTCAGTTAATAGCACGAACTGAGACGTTTAAGGTGTGTGGTCCAACATAGTGTAGCAGATTTCTGACAAAGGTCAGCGTGATGGTCTGCTAGATATGCCATCAGATGCTGTCGTTGAGTGGAGGGGCAGGCAAAGAATTAGATGAGGAGGAATAGGGTGGTTGTTGGGAGGGGGGGGGGGTGCTAGGAGGAGAAATTGATTTGTCTCCAGCTGCTAAGTCTCATTGCATGAGCCTGTCTGACAGGGAGCATTACAGTCAATCACTGTGGATCAACTCGACTGCCGCGCCACACGATCCCTTCGCCTGCCCCCAGACAAATTATCTCATTCACAAGCGGTGCATGATGGGAGAGCCTCGAGAACGTTCCATATTAAAACCACCCAATCACGCAGGTGTCTGAGGATTTGCTTTGCAAGGAAAGTGCTGCTTATAGGTTGAGGGGATCCTTATCTAGTGGGGTCCTTATCCTCAGTGACTTTCAGTAACGCTGCAGGAATACATTATTGAGCAGCTTCCAGTTTTAATAAATGTCAGACATACGATGCTGCCATTTATAGATTTTTATAGATGCTAAGATTCAGGTGGTATGGGTGATACATGTCCATGGGAGTGCTACATGTGTCACAATAAGCCTGCAAATCATTTCTGGTTGTGGAGAATGAAATAAAATGACATATTTTAGCAATCAGCACAGCTTGAGAGACAGGAAGCAACTCTCAGCGATGTCAACATTTTAATGACATTACACACTTGGGAACAGAAGTCAAAACCACTGTATATTATAGGCTATACACTATATACTACTTTTTACATGTTAACAGGCCCAGTTACCTCAGTAAAGGGTCTCTAAATGTTTGACAACCACTGCTCTACAACACCCTATGGAAAGCAAGACTAAAAGCATGTGAGAATGGTATTCCAGTAGGGTTCAAATCCAGGGCAACTCTGCATGTTTAATATTTTTTTGTGTGTGGGTGTCGCCCGCTGCATCTTCGTCAAAATATTTCATTCAGTTCAAGAAAATTCAGGCAACAGAAATGGCAGTTTTCCAACAGTTTTAAGAAAATTACACTCTAAAACTGAATACAAGATTAAATGACAAACAGGCATTTATCACGGATCACTGTTTGCCTTATCTCCTCTCTCAAACCTCCCCTTAAAAGGATTTCTCGTTGAAGCTTCTGCGACACAGTTGCAGTGCGCAGAAGAGCTCACGCAGCACCTTCTCACCGCAGAGGAAGAGCACCATGTGTCCAAAAGCTGATCCTCTTAAATACCACCAAATGTCACGAGTAAGCAGAAAGGGAATGAAATGGAGAATGAGTGGACAAGAAATCACAAAAGTCAGAAACTCAATCTCATGTGTGCATCTAAGTGAGTAAGAATTAATAGGGTCAAAGGGCTGAATACATTTAGATTTGTGATAGAGCTTCTGGCTCAGCAGCCTCCTGGGTGATTGAGGTAATTAGTAATAGCACTGAGGTGATGCCTTAGTAACAGGTTGTTTTAAGTCACTGGTTTCTTCGTCCTTCCTCCTTCTCCTCCTCCTGACATTCATCTGCCCTCCATTATTTTTACCTTACAGGGTAGTAGGAAGCCTCAAACTGAATAAGTGAGCCAAAACACTTACTACACACCCAGTGCAGCTATTCGAGACACTTTCCTTTAACAAATGCCTGCAAGAATGTGTATCTATACCTCTGGGAAAACTGCAGAATCTGAGGTTTCAAAAATATTTACTACAAAAAAAAAATCATTGTCAGGTTAGGACAGTGGTTCCGTATCAGATGAGCTTAAGCATGCATCATCACTTGTCATGTTGCTAATTTGTTTATTTCAACTGATTTAAAGTGGATATTAAGTAACATAGTGAAAATTAATAAAGTATTCCATTTCATACAATCTCTTTCAGTGTTTAGGTAAGTTTGGTCAAGACTGTATTCATACAACTACCACTTCCTGAGGCAGAAACTGGACCTTTAAACCATTTACCCAGTATATTTAACTGTAAATGAAGAGAGCCGGATACAGTCTGGCCACACAGGAGCAAAAAGGCTTTTTCCCACAGACCAGCACAAAGAGATGTCTATAAAACTGTTGACAGGACATGTCCAACTGCAAATAATTCTCTTTTTATTATGAAATTTCAATCTACAGTGGTTTTAAAAACATCCCTTTTAAACCTTTCCCAGAAAAGCGTATCATCCCCATTGTGAAGTCTATGAGCTGAGCTGGAACACATGGACGGAGACTGCATGCACATGTACATGTACAGGCAAAACCTGAAGCTATAATACGTTCTCACTTTAATTATTTCATTTACATTTAATTTTGGCTTATTATTTTTATTTTTTCATCCATTGCATTTAGTAAGCTATTTTGACGTTTCTGCTCGCTTGCTAACTAGTTTTCATACAATCTCAGAGGTGAGAGGTGGATGCTGTTTATCATAGCTTGTACTTTGGTTATTGTGAATAAATTTACTTAAGAGCAGTAGCAATTTTCAGTCCTATATGGATGTTTATTCCCAAGCACACATATGTGTCAATGGATATGTTTTTGAATTATCATAATTTATATGTTCTTACAGTTAATACTATTACAACAGGTACACATGATTAGGGATAATTGGGCTCGGACATAAAAGCCACAGATAATGGTGATGGTAATGCTTATGGTAATAAGATGGAAACAGCTGCTCATCAGTCCTCTATAGTCTCGATCGTTGCTTCACTTAAATTGTTTTTGAACTTCATGAGAATGCTTAAATAGTTGGATGACCAATCCGAGCTCAGTGGAGAAAGACAGGAAAAGCTCTACTGAGTGCTACTGATGAGTGACATTAATACTGTGGTTATTCGGTTATTAAGTTAACTGACATCAAAAATGCTATATATAGACCTGAGACAGATGCTCGTCAGTCTTATACAACCTCACTGTCAGAGTCATGGTTGCTAAGCACCAGTTTGCACCTTGAATGTCACCTTTAACAGCCTGAGCTAAAAGGCCTCAATTCAGAAATTTCACTGATTAAATGGAATTCACTCGACTCCTCTAATCTCTGGCATTTATCAGCCTAATTTTCACATTAAGTGAATCATTACCATTCATAACTTAAACTTCTTCCCTCGTGGCAGACAGTGACTCAGATTAAAAATGTAATTTCTTAACATGCACAAATGTGGGAGAAATCCACAAGGAGAGCTAAGCGGTATAAATAGGAAGACCTGACAGCTATGTCACTACAGAGTGAACAAAGCCAGAGGCTTGAAAGAATGCAAACTAGCTGTGGATGTCTCTGCAGATAAACGACGCAATAGCTCATCTGTGTGAAGCCATTGTTGCCCTATAAAGGAAACATGAGCCAGCAAACACCTGAAAAAAATACATGAGATAGCTTAGACACAGAGGCACAAGCATGCATGCACTCCAATGTACACACACCTCTGCATATGTCGGTGAGAGGACAAAGTAACCTATAGCGAACACATACAAATTCTTTTCTATTAGAAAAGAACATGTTACAGTATGACCTAAACCAGTGCTGGAAAGTACTTAAGTATAATTTCCAGGTTCTTGAGTATTCCCATGAAATGCTTGTCCATACCTCTACTCTACTCTAAAGCGATAACCTAAAAAATAAATAAAATACAATATATTAAACAAGTGGTATTGTGACCCCAACTCTACTAATATTTTACAATAAACCAAAGTTACAGTCCAAAGAAAATGAATACAAATGTGTGCAGCAGAACTTTATTTTTTCTTCTTTCCTACCCCATCAATCATTCAACGACCCACCCCTAGATTTATCTCTGAAGGTGGTCTGACCCCTTGGCTGGGAGTATCTGAACTACACTATCTAACTGTATATTAAGTAGGTGAAACTAGCTCAACCTTGACCTACACCTTGACCTACTTGAGCTACAACAGTAAAACTCTGCCTAACCATCAATGCAACATTCTAATGAAACAGTAATAATATATATATATATATATATATATATATATATATATATATATATATATATATATATATATTTTTCTGCAGGATATTTAATGCAGAAACTAATAGAGTATATTCACACTGACTACAAATAATAAGTCTGAGTCAGATCATACTGACAAAAAAAATTCAAGGTCTTATATTGTACAAAGTGAGATTCCCATGTTTTATAAATAACAAAGCAGGTCCAGGCGCTATATAAATAAAAAAAATCATAAAAAGTTATCAAAATGCTGAATCCACAGAGAAATTTACACAGCCTGTAATTAGAAACTATGCCTTTAAATGAGTTGTCAGGACTAAGGTTGTGATGTCACAACTACACTGTCACCACCCTTAGCCGTGTCCCCAGCACAGCCTACCTGGACTGTGGTTGGCCTGGTCCCTCAGAAAACAATCAAAGAAATGCTCATTAATATGAATGAAACAGTTCTTACTGGACCTCCAGAGAAACATGCCAGAGAAAAGATGTAAAAGTATACTAAAATGATTTTTAGTAAACCACAAATATGTTTTCAAATGCATATCAAAACCTCAAAACACTGGAAAAGAGACCTTCAAAAAAGCAAAGCAACCAATTGTGCAGTGGAGTAGTCTTTGGCCTGGAAAGATACACACACAGCAAGCAGCAATAACAGTGCAGGAAAGATTAAATATACTGGTCTCACACACATGCACACACACAATAACACATATGCACACATACACAGGTGTTTATGTACTGTTCCATGCAAGGCAGTCAGGGTTGAGGACGGCTGAGATGACATTTGTGCTTACCGCAACAGAGGTTGTTTAGGGGGCGGAGGCGGGTCACCATCTTGGCTCTGCGGAGGCTTCTTGGTCACCTGTTTGTAAATGTTTCTGGCCGTCACGCCGAGCCACAACATGGTCGACAGAGACGAGTAATGCAGCACGACCCCCACCTGACATAAGGTGAAAAAGGGTAAATCGAGTTATTTGTTTGGCTTTTTGTCTCTGAAAAAATGTCAGACTTGATTATATTCCTGTAACTCAGAAAGGAGCTGCCACTCCTCTCTCAAAAATATCATCAATGTCACTCCAAGGGTGTCTCGATAGACATTTTCCTTCAAGACCTGACTCCTTTGTGTCATCCCTCACTAAAAGACACTCATACAAAAATGGAAAGACAGGTTCAAAAAGTGCTATTGAATCATCAAGGTTGTTTAGGATAAGAGCATTATGGTGAGGTTATACTAGTGGATACTGAGCAGCTCCTTATCAGTTGAGTTAGAGGACACAAGTTGTGCACTGTGAATAATAAATCAGAATATAAATGATAGTCACGTTGACAACCATCAGCGCGTGATTGTTTTCCAAAACACACTGTATGCATATCTCCGCTCTTCCTGGTTTTAATATTCATGAATCATATTTGAATGGGGGAACTGATCTAACTTTGTTTAAAGGCTTTGCCAGCTTATAGAAAGACGGGAGACATGAAAGTTACAAAAACAGAGAAAGAGAGAGAGAAAATGGGGTGAGAATATTGAAATGCACTATTTCTCCACCTAGTCAGTCTGTTCATGATGTACTGACAACCTGAGATACCCAATCAAATGACTTCTCTCTAGTGTGAGAGGCCTAGGGACTGAAGCTAGTGGACCAGAGTCCAGATGATAATTGGAAGTGTCCTTGAGCTGGTTATAGAGAGCAGAAAGCGGGTGGTAAGTCAATCACTGCTGCAGAGTCCGCACACTTCAGAGCTTCATTAGTGCCAAGAACAGACAGATGGAAGTGCGTTAGTAATATGGCAACAAAAGGAGAGAAGGGGCTTCTCAAATGAACAGAAATAGTAATGCTCTGGGTGAACACATTGATCATAAATGGCTGATTTATGTCCTTAAAGGTCCAGTGGATAAAATGCCCTATTTACAGAATATGCCAGATATGGCATCAAATACTCAAGATGATGAATTAGTGTACAATCACCTGAAAATAAGTCTTCATGTTCATGTTTGTTACCTTAAAATGAGTTATATCTACAGAGACCACAGGTCCTCTTCCACAGAGTCCACCATGTTGCAACAACAGTTTACACAGTAGCCCAAAATGGACAAACTAAACACTGGCTAAGGAGTTTTTATGTGCACTGGCAGCCACCATAGGCGAGGCAAGGGGGTTTAAATCAGCAAGTACACTTCTATATGCTACAAAATCCTACACACTGCTCTTTTAAAACATGTTTCTTCAACAAAACTCCAAGTTAGGAAGCAAAATTGCAGTAATCAGCATAAATAAAACAATACTGCCATGCTGTCCATTCAGCAGTTTACAACAGTATATTTTCAAAATAGCTCATACAAATCACATAACTGCAGTCTGCACATTAGTCATCAAGCATATACAGTACAATGCATGTATAATACAGTATCAGCTTGTGTTGAGATTTGAGGAATCTCCTGTGTGCATTTTTAAGTGAGGAGAAAGCATCAAAGATCCACAACAAAGGGCTAATAACATATTTTCTATGTTAGACATAACACTGATTTTTTGTAGATACAATATTGAAAGTGTCTATTGCTATATTTTAATAAGATGCTGCATAAAATCTAGTACATATTGGTCATAGGAAAAATATATAGTATGTTGGTTACAATACATGATATAATACATTCAGTAACCTATACTATGTATGAGCCCTCTATTAATTTCAATTGATTTTAAGTCAGGGTTGGCTTTGGACTTCCTCAATCACAATGAGCCCTCAGAGGAAACTTGCAGCAATGCAATTATGTCCCCGGTTGAAAGAATACCATTTTATGTTACTGTGACAGCGGTGGGTCAGATGTTGTGACAATATGGAAGAAATTGGCCTTTTGGACTGGAATTTTTTCTGTTGGATGAAAACCACAGTCTGGTAAACAGTGACCCTCATCTAACTTGTTACAACAACCCTGCATGAGACCACAAGTAGTCAATACAACACTTACTTATGTGAGACTAGTGAGCAAACAAACAATGATGCCAAAGCCAAAAACCACACCATCCACCAACACCAACATCCAAATTTCAGATGAATGACCCAAAATGCCCGTCAGGCACTGGTGTCACCAGGAAAACTAGCACAATGGTCCCTTGTTTATAGGCTGAGGACAACCTCCATTTTCCTGACATAAATCCTTTTGTGTAGATGTCTGATCATGACAATTATAACTCTCTGTGAAACAAAATATATTAAGGTAGAGTTCAGAAAAGCAACAATAGAGATTCCTAAACTTACTCAAAGTTTAACTACAGTGGTAGCAGATTATTGGGTTGTATGGTTTATGGTTTTGATAGGCACTGAAAAAGATGGTGTTCTGCCGATTCGATAGTCAGAACTGAAATTACAAATATTTGCTGTTTTGAAAGGAATTGATGAATGCTCTGTTTTTCTGTTTGGTCACACTCTTTTCACAAATTTTGTGAAGCATGGCAGGTATGTACGTACCTTAGAAAGATGTGGGATTAAATGAATCAACACATAGATAAGTTAATTAGGACAGTCTGCTAGTCACATGTTGATATTTTACTGCTGATAGTCGCTGTATGCTTTCACCTGATGTGCCTTTGCTGGTAGAAAATCTGGGTAAACACATAATTTCAGTCAGGGATCGGATGAGTGAGCAGCACAATGAATGTTCGGTTAACAAAACAGGAGCTGGAAACGGCCCCAGAAAAACCTGATCAATGTGTTCCCATTAAAAAGCTACAGCTCCTGTCACCTCAAACTCCCACTTCATCACTTAAGATGGGTGTCAGCGTTGCATAAATAAATGAAACTGTACACCCATAAAAAAAGTCTGATGTAGACTCGTGAAATGGTGACAGGACAGCCAAACAGCAATTCTGTTTGTTTAGCATACATGTGAGGTCACTAGAAGAACAAGCTAAAGTTAGCACCTGGTGACACTCTGATGTGACTTTGTCTGTGTGTTTACAGCATTACATCTCTCATACATCCGGCTATATAACATACAGTCAGCTTGTTAGCTGTAGTTAGCTGGTGAGCTTTGCAGGACTTTCACAGACAAATGTATAACACAGCAACAGATGTGATAAGACAAAGACACAACAAAAATGTCATGTTTAATACATTTAGCAAGTGAACCCAAAGCCCTGAAAGGCAAATCATAACAAGTTCAGTGCACACTTCGACTTAACTGACAAGGATCAAATGCATTTTTTAATGTTAAGATAGCACTCTGAGCATCATGAGCCACGGAGTCCTGGTTGTGTTTGCAATAACAGGAACTGTTATGCACAGTGACAGGCAGGTTTCTGAAATAAAGGTTTTATGTCTGGGAAGAGATTTTTGTTTAGATCAGCAGTCTACAAGCTGGGGTTGCCATCTTGGGTTTCATACTGTTTTTTGAAAGTTGTGTTCACAGTGACATCAGAGTCACCCAGAAGTTAGGATCATTTATCATTAAAATGTAGGAACATCCATCTATCCATCCATCATCTGTAACGACTTATCTTCATCAGGGTTGTAGGAACATTTATACCAAATAGTACCATATATAGTATAAGAAGGAGAACTACAGCTGAGAGTGTGCATTAGGTTACAATATGGAAACATTGGGCCCATCCAGGTTATATTATTAATTATTTGCAGCTCTGGTACGACCTAAAATGATCATTTTTGTGAAGGGAGGATTTATTGCAGGAGTGTTAGTCGTTTTAGCTAGGTATACTGTATATAAACTATCAACCGAGTGTATGTCTAACATTTGATATTTGTTAACTTAAATGTCTGATGAAATATAGCAAGACCCTAAAGCAAACATTATCATTATTTCAGTGGGATGAGACTTCCACGTATTGTAAGTTGGGATCCAGTGTTTACATAGCAGATGCTCAACAGAGTAGTATATGAAATATGAGATGTTCTGTGACAGCGTGGAACAGTTAGCAGGCATCACAACACAGCACCAAGATCAAAAGTCTACCAGCAGTGTAAAGAGACCATGTCAGTACCCGGCAACACTAAACAGTGAGACGGCATACACGAATACAGAACCACCAACAGTGTCAAATGAAAAAAAAAAAAAAAAACAGCACCAGTTAAATAGTACAAAACAAAGCAGATAGCACTCTTAGGGAAGACTGTAGGAGACAGTAAATCTACCTCTCCCTCATTCCTCGTATCAGTTATTCAAAAGTAATCAAATTCTAACCTGTTAGCTCATGTAAATGACATGCGTGCCACTGACTCTTTCCAGATTTTATTTGGAATGGCGTCTGCTAGTTTGAGTGGAGTGTAGACTTTTCTGCAAAGATAACATTGTCAGATGAATCTTAGCA
Organism: Sciaenops ocellatus; assembly: GCA_033000465.1. Classification (NCBI taxonomy): domain Eukaryota; kingdom Metazoa; phylum Chordata; class Actinopteri; family Sciaenidae; genus Sciaenops; species Sciaenops ocellatus. The sequence continues at coordinate 6,805,605 of CP136872.1, read as the reverse complement.
TATGCTAACAGTGCTACATTCAAAAGTCCATGCAAGCTGTCTTCTATGGGCATATTCATTATATCGGCTCCCTACTGTTTTTGACGCATAAGTAACCAGTCTACTGGAAGCCATGTGGGGAAATGAGCTCAGGAGCACTCAAATTGGACCCACAGCAAGCACAAAGCAAATCACTGCAGATACTGTAATGTCTCTAGCCTTTTTTTTTCTTTTTTTTTTTGCCTACATTTGCCGTCACAACTAATTTCACAGTGGCACCCTAATGAGAAAATCCTCTGTAAAGCATCTTTAAGCTGACAGTTGGATGTAACCCCAGATCTAGGCCACGTCCGTAGATGAGTTCTTTGCTAAATTAATAGGTTATTTAACGCTGGTCACACTCACTGAGCAATCAACTGGGATCCACATTTGATGGTCTAAGGTAAGATGAGGTGAGGTGAGGGAAAACAAGGACATACTGTATGCTGTTGTGTTGCTTAATATAGGCAAACAGAAGATGTGGTGTGACAGCTGGGGTGCTGCTGAAATCAATGACAAAACGAGCCTTGTTGGAAGAAAATATAGAAACAGAGATCAGAGATGACTTTGACTTTGAGGCCGTAAAGACATCGGATGCTGCATAGCGACAGTGCTACAGTGGGCGGGGAGGCTGTGCAAGACTGAAGAGTGGCATACAGATAGAGAGAGGCTGGAAATGAGTATAGAATTCAGGTGGAGATGGTAAGGGAGGAGGGGTAAGGGGCTGAGGGGCTGGGTGAGGAGTGAACGCTTGAAGTGCTGCGAGAGCTGCCAAAACTAGTTTCAGAGCTCCTTGAAGTTTCTTCTGTTGGAGGGAGAGCATGTACTTATGTGTCCCCCTGGGAGGAGGGAGGGAGTGCATGTGTATAGAGGAGAGGTGGGATGATTGGGAGGAGTACAGAGAATTCAGAAGGCACTGCATGCGTGAATGCGAACATACGAATGTGTGTATGTGTCTCACGTGCGTCGTGTGATCACACATTTCCTCAAGCAGTCCTGTAATTATCCCAAATTGTGTCTGTTGGGGCCTTGCCTCGATTTCCCAGTGGAACAGCAGACAATCTGGGCTTCTGCCCAAATCTGCAGAGAATTGTCCTGTTAGCAGTGATTGGGTAAAGGAGGAGCAGCAAGAAACATCCATAGGCCCCGGGATGAAATTAGATAAATTAATGAATGCTAAATAAGCTAAAGAGCAACAGCAAGTCCAACCAAGTTACATGGCTTTGTCAACAACACCTGCTCCAATGCTGACTAAATGATTCACATTTAGAAGTACCGCTTTTCTAATAAAGCACACTTTATTAAAGGGATATAATTTGTAGGTAATGGATTAATTTATTGTTAATTAATCATTAATAAATCACATTAGTAAGGAGGCAAAAAGAATAACTTCCAGGTTGTCATGTTGTGAAAATTTCTTTTGACTCCATCTGTAAAGGTGGGGTCAGTCTTACTGGAGAGTTGAGTCATTCCGCGGTCTTTATTAAGACTGCCGCGTTGTGTTGTTTGTTTCCCATTCACCATAACCATAAGCGCTGAGGTTTGATGACCTGGGAATGAGACTTAATGATCATCTATCTTTCTCCAGCGTGACTGGGCCCATCTTTAATTCATCAGAGCTTAAACGATCAATTCAACCATTTATATCCATGATATTTGAACCCAAATCCACCTATTAACAGCTGATTAAAATTCACAACTGCAACTGATGGATTATTGTAGTGGAGGAATCATTTAACAATGAATTATTAACTTTTATAACTGCAGGTCTCTTGTGGTGTATTATACAGTGAAAACGTGTTAGCCTTTATTAATGACTTACTCACTTCCTGATTACCCATCAACTTCAGTTATAAATGTTAGTAAGTTAATAAAATGGGTTTCCTTTTTTTCTAATTAGCAATCAAGAGTTATTAAAAAGCTGATAAACACAGACAATAAACCAGCCACACAACGGCAACCCAAGACTGGTCGATAATGTCTTATTACTGGTTGATAAAACATTAAAGCAGGTATAATCAAAATTTTAATACATTTTTCATCAAATGATGCTGTGAAAACAATGTGAGAGGAGTCGCCTACAGAGAATAAGCACTAGACTCTGCAGCTCCTCTCAGCTTTACGGAGCTTTAAAGTGAGTACCAGCAAAAAGGACTTCTCAGACCAAGTGACGAGTGCAATGGCTTATTAATGATCGCTAAATCATTAATAAGTGATTGACTGACCATTAATAGAGTCAATAATCACAATACGTTTGAGAAAAATCTGATAATGATATATTTCTTGTACACAAATATATACAATTTTAGTGAGGATCCCATCAATTTAGTTATTAAAACGTTGTAACCTAGATTTGTACTGAGCCAGACATGTTGCAATTGTAAAATAAATGGCTGTATTCCCTGGTGTACACACTATGTAAATGTGACATCCTTTTTAAATTACTTTAAGGATATCTTTGGCATATCTGTGCTGTGACTTCTTGTTGCTTATCAGACAACACATAAGTCAACTGCAATATATCTGTGATAAAATAATGCTGAATGTTAGGACAGGACTTCCAATTTATTGGTCAGGCTCTTGTTACAACTTATGAACCCTTACCAGAGTACGCCTGGTTAGAAAATGTTGATATTTACATCATTACTTATCATTACCACTTACCACTGCATATTAGTGTGGGTATATTTTGATCTATTAATGGTGAGTATGAACCCCATCCTGCCCGTGCAGATGACTGTCAACAGAGTGAAGAGTTGAACTGTTGCTATATATGGTGAATTTAATAATGTGATGTTAAACAGCAGGGATCAGGTGAATGAGGGCAGCTGCATTTTATGACAACACCAGCCGTTTTATGACAGTTACATTTGCGGAGGATGACTTGATGGCTGTGACACAAGTGGTGACTTCTTACTGACTTTCCTGTCACCGAGCCTGCAACTGTAGGCAGCTCAGGCAAAGCTGGCTGGCATGAAATATGACGCTCTGCATTTTAGCATGTAGAGGTGGAGTCTTTACATCACGGACTAAGGGGACACCTAAAGTGCTTGTGACAGAAGAAGAGGAAGCAGAGTCCCAAACGGGCTGCAGCTCCACAATGAAGGAAGTGCACAAGGCCCGTTGATATAAAACAGGGAGTGAGTGAAGGCAGTTGAAACTGTGAGTGAAAAGTAAAAGGTGTGCACATCAATCTCTCTGCGGCTACATACAGTAAATGCCCCCCTGCTGAGGTGAACTGACAGTAGAGGATGCTCTCCTCCAGCTGATGTTTTATGCTCACAACCTGAACAGGTCCTACTATCAATCAACTGGAAAGGAAATCCACCAGGACCATATGGCTTTCCAACCATGTGAAAAAGTAAAAAAAATAAAATAAATAAAGATATTACTTTTGTATTCTCACTTTTTTCTTTTTTCGACACAGACTCTTATCTCAACACAGATTTTGACTGCGTCGAACATATGTGCCATCTCTCATCTGTCATTTCAAATTGATTTAGCTTTTTCCATCAGCAGGATACCCAATGAAGACAATGGCCTCTATATTTTATATTCATTATATATTTTATATTCTATATTTTACAATGTTACATATATTCTGTATTTATCCTGTGCTATAATTTCATAAGGTCTTCCTCCATGTTACACCTCCATTCTTGAGGTATAGCGACCTAAAAATAGTGAGGTGCCAACAGGCAAGAAAGCATTTCTCTGATCCATTTCCAAGCCTACCCTGACAAATCTCCATGTCCCTCCTCAAGTCTGGCGCACTCATTCATAACTGTGGGCTGCAGAGATGAGCAATCAGCCATGTGACCACACACTTATTGCAAAGGGTCAGAAAGTCCAACTGCAGGGACACATTTCTGCATCACAAGATGGGGCTGGCTTCCCTATATCCATCCCCGTAGGCCTCTCAGACAACCATTTTTCTCCCTTCGTCCATTTATATTTTGGAAACTTAAGTTCAGACATTGCTCATTATGTACCGAACAGCTGAAAACATGAGGGTAGGACTCCTTTACAAATTGCGCTCATTAACTGTAGATGCCTTTATGTGTGCAGAGAGATGAAGCTTGAAGGAGATGAAAGTAAAGCTAATCTTCAACCAAAAAAAAGAACATGTAGACAAAACAAAACTAAGAATTAACAGTTACAATTAACAGCTTACAGCTCTATGCGTCAGTATTTAATCCCTTAATCATTGTGAGCATGCACAGTGATAAAATCCTGATGTTTAGCAGGTTTAATATTTACCAGTTTACCAACCTAATTTGGAAACAGCCAACATTTGCTAATTAGTCATTAAACAAGTACAGTTGTATTTATTCACAAAACAATGTGTTGGCAAATATTAGTTTTAATGTGACTAATGGTGCGAAATAGAAAAAAAGAAAAAAAAATCAATAAAATTGTTAAAATTCATCCTGAGGGTGACATAAACGTGTCAAATGTCATCATTCGAATAGTTGTTAAGTTATTTCACACAAAGCCACAAATGTCAACCTTGCAGTTGTCCTAGAGCAGGGGTCGGCAACCTATGGCCCGTGAGCCAGATGTGGCTCTTTTGATGACTGCATCTGGCTCGCAGACAGGGGTGAAAGTAAGTCGGTACGGTCCGGTACTGCGTACCACTAAAAGATCCAGTGGCGGTACGCAGTACCAGGAAGATGGGCGGCTGCCTGCTATAAAGCCCTCATTCAGAACCAGTCACAGCCGCGCTCTGGGTCAGAAAATAGATCCGCTAGTAATATGCAGTCTTGAAAACTACTTTGTCTGTTTAAAAATTCCTTTTAACTCAGTCTGAATTGTTTCTGAACTGTCCGTGCTGTGTTTTAGTCCATGCTGGACGGAGCCTTGGCCGGGCATCTCCCTCTCTCCCCCTTCCCTCGGAGAGAGCCCGGTGGTCTCCTCTGCGCCCAGCCTTCGAAACGTGTACCACATATTTAATGTCTTTACGTTCGTTGCAAAATGTCCCAATTAAAATCAGCAGGAGAGTAAGCAGTTGTGTTTCGTGTTATTTTGTTCAATTTTAACAATACAGAACAGCTCGGACAAGAAACTGCTTATGAGCTAACGACCAGAGATTTCACTCAGCAGTACGTGAGTGTGCATGCGCGTCTACTTCCAAAACACAGCGGTTGCTATGGGGATCGGTGCACGATCGGGACCATGCAGCACCAGAAGTCGCAGTATTTTATTTATCATTTGTTTAGCTTCAGAATAACAACGTTATTAAAAAGAATAAATTCAGAGACTTATTATACTCTAAAATTGGTCTTACTTAAAAATGCACGCATTTATTTGTATTAAGTGTTAAAAAAATATTATATGGCTCTCACGGAAATACATTTTAAAATATGTGGCTTTCATGGCTCTCTCAGCCAAAAAGGTTCCCGATGCCTGTTCTAGAGGAAGACGTTAGAAGTTCACCAAAGTCAGTATGCAACAGTCCTCTGACAACTATGAATGCCTGTACCAAATTGTTCAAGTAGATGTGAGATATTTCACAAAGAAAGTGAAAAGTTTAACATGCTGGTGGATAAGTGAGAGGCTCCCCAGTCAGTACATCAACTAAAGACCTTGCATGTGAAGGTAATCCATCCAGTAGTTGTGGTGACTTGCTACTATTCCACTGACCCGTTATTCCGATGACCTAAAAAATGTCCCATTGGACCAAAAGCCCATTTGTTCAACAGCCCATTACTCGGAAAACAAACAGCTATTTCTCAGAAGGCCTGTTGTTCCTGAATTGTGATTTTTTTCCTTAACATAACTAAATAGTTTTGGTAAACTGCAATTATTTCACAATGTTAACCACATGTTTATTATTTTTCCATGATAACCAAGGTCACTATACTGTTTCCTGAATTCATTCTTTACTGCACGTCCAAAATTCCAGGGAGACTATGTATTTACGGAAAAATGGGCCTTTGGGGCAGCGGGCTTTTGTTTTTGGGACAACAGGCTGTCGGGCAAAATGGGTTTTCAGTCCAATGGGACATTTTTGGACCATTGGGGTTTCGGAATAATGGGCCGTCGAAACAATGGGCAGTCCCTGTAGTTGTTGAAATATTTCAGACAAAGCGACCAAACGACAGACTACCATCTGTAGAAACATGTTGTTAGCAAGGCTAAGAAAAAGCGGGCAATCCACAATTGTAGACACAGTTTGGTGAGAAAAACTCAAACACTGAGTAGTGAAACTATCATCTGCAAGCTTTAGGCATGAGAGGCTTTGCCAGGCGTGGGAGCTCCAGTGAGTCTTTGTTTACAGGCAAACTTATGCATGAGTGTGACCGCTGAAAGCCTTTTATTTCTGTTTTATCCCAAATCCGCATGAGTGTTCCAAATCAAAATGTCACAATTCATGTGATACTGTCATTTAATAAACATTGATATGCAACACTGCAAGGTTAAGCTTCCATAGTAAAACATATTTCTATATATCTAATGCCCAGAAAATGTTTTATATGCTGCCACTTTCCAAAATGTCCACAAAATGATATAAAATTTGAGATATAACGCCCACCACTAACCCCTGGCAGCAAAAGTAGACAACAAATAGACAATAGAGAGATACAGAGTGAGTGCATTTGCGATGGAAAAGCCTGAGTCATCAGGGCTCATTGAGTCAACACTTAACTAAAAGAGTGACCAGGCCATATATGCAGCTGAAGCATGACAAACACTTACTATATGTCCACATACTGCACTCAGGGCCCTGGTTGCCAACACCTGAATAGACATTCATAATCAATTTTCTGAAAAGCTTTGAGAGTGGGATGAATGAAAAGGGAAGGCACTTACTGCTTGACAGATGATGGGGTATTTGATTCGATTGATGCCGCCGGCAAACACAGCAAAGGTCAGAGCCGTGTGGAAACAGAAGTTGAGAAGCATATGCCATCCCTTCCGACTGATGCGGATTGCGCTGCCAAAAAAGACCAAGAATCAAACAAATTAGCAGGTACATACCACAACCCACAATGTTCTGTGATTTATCATCAAGTTAAATCTCATTGAGATTCAGTTTTCAAGGTGCACTGCCCATCAGTCTCTTCAAGTGTGATTTAAACCAGTATTTTACAAGGTCTGCATAAATTGCCCTTTTCTTTTACCTTGCTACTGCCATATAGATTAACAACCACAGGAGAGCCCGGGGAATGTTGCTCATAGAGTTTGAGTAGTGCAAACAAGCTATTACATACTTCATTGCCAATACATGTGCTGAATAATAGAATACTTTCAAGTACACTGAAAACATTTTAACCTTGGCTTTAAAAAGTAAAGTAATGATTCACACTAAATATTTCCAAGTTGAGTCACATCATCCTATTCATCTAAAAACAAAATATTTGGTTGAACAACTCATTAAAACTGTGAAAGGGCATTTCATTTTTAGGTTTGTTAACACATCAAAGAGTACCATAATATATTTTACCTTTTAAGAGTAACTTTGGGGTTTATATCTGACAGTACCTTTGTACCTTTGATCAAATTGCACACTTTACTAAGATCTAACTGCATTCACTCACTGTGGAACAGTGGAAACACTGTAAAACACAATAACACCAGTAACCATGCAAGAACACAATAAACATAAAATTATGCCCATGGACTTTTGCCAATGAATCTTGGGCCCAGTGTATAATGGGAGGTTTGCCTCCACCAAGAAAACATCATGTCCTTCATTTTGGTTTTGTATGGACAGCGCTACTCTACAAGAAACAAATGGTTTACACACAAGACTTCTTTTATGAAAAAGCTAGAAACACACACACACACACATTCAAAGAAGACGTGCTGCTTTCAAGTTCATTTTGATTGAACTTTCAGAGGATTAGCATTTACAGGAATGTTGTTTAAAACCTTCAGACAATGAAAACACACTGATTAAAAAAATCCAACACATCAATTTTAAGAAATGCACCTTTTCAAGTCAAACTCTACACATACACCGTGAAAAAACAAAAAACAAAACAAAAAAACAGGTTATAAATGATTTAAAACCTCAGTTGACAAAATGGTAACACACTGTATAATTTCAGAATGATGGACCTCAGGCAAAGGGCTACTCATAATAAGAACTCAGTGTATTATTCGGTGTACAACCTTCCTACACAGCTCACTCACCCATTTTCACACATACAGTACATGCAGTGTTAGATGCACACAAATAGGAAACACTCTGCTGGTTTGATGATGAAATAAAAAGAGATTGCTTCCAGTTGGCTGGGCCAATTGAAGTTTTTACAATGTAAAACTATGCACTCATATCCACTTTGTGAAATATGGCATCAGCCGGGGGGTTTCACAGCCTTGGGCAGTGCACTTAACCCACATTACAATTTCCATCTAGCTGTTGGAAAATAGGCTAAATAGGTCAGACAATACTAACATATTTGACATACTGTGTGAATCAACAGTCCATCGATTCTTTTGAATTACTTTCCTGTGTCAGCTCCCTTCTTTTCATCCATACAGTCACTGTCACCATTTGAAATTATATAATCCTGTGCTGGAAATCTCCACTCCCCAAAATGGAGGAGTGGAGCCCCGGCTGCACGTGAGCCAACTGTAGATGAAGCAGTGGCTCAGCACTGAGCTATGAGGCGTGTCTGGGGCCGGGCTTCACTGCTCTGTGTAAGGGGAGGGAGAGTTAAAGCTGCTGTTGTCGATGCTTCTGCCGCGGTCCAACTACTGAACTCCATCCAGCAAAGAGGCCATAAATCAGAACGGCTCCTGGCCTCCCTGGAAGGGGGTTTTCATAGGCTCTGCTTTGGGCTTTCATTGGGTCAAGTACATTAACCTGGCAACCCTCCACATCCCCATCTCCCAGAGGGTACGGGGGTAGAAGTGAGGGGATAAAACTGTCCTCTCTCTGCATCTGCTCTCTCACCCTGCACACACGGCTGAGCCAAATGTAAGGGACAATAAAGCTGTGGACAGTATAATATGACACATTATACAATGGGTAGTTTCAGCCAAGCCATTTCATTGGTGGAAGACACGCTCCAAACATGCTGATAAGTCCCATAAACCACAGGTAGCAGTCGTGCTAAATGGAGAAATGGAAGTGGTTTCATGCTAATTATGATGGAGAAAAAGAAGCAATCTGGCAACATGGCTGGGCTGGAAGGTTGAAATCAATAACACAATAAAAAAAGATATTCCCAGTAGCACTATGTGAATACCAATATGGAAAGTCACATATAAAATAATATTACAGTAATTTATGGTGAGTGTAATGAACTGTGTTCCACCCTATTACATCAGTCAAAACACACACAGAAACATTTGGGCCATTTGGGGACAGTAACAAGCTGTAAACATAACAATGACATATTATCGCCTTATTACTTTTCAGGAATTCACTTGGAGTCACGTTTCTGCCTATTTGACATATCTAATCCAGCTGTTTGGTACTGACCAAGTCCAGAAGGAGAGGGCTTTTCAGCCGCTAAATGCTCCACTATGTTCGCTTGCAAACCAGTAACATCTGACATTTGATGCTAAACTGGTAATGAACAGTGTACGGTCACTGTTTTGCCTGCTCTGGCTGAATACGACGCTGATGAGAGCTGTGGGACTGAACCAAAACAGTAAAGTTGCAGGCTATAAAAACCAAAACAATGATGCTACAAACCTCTATAGAGCTGAGGGGAACTGCAGTGTCAGGTGATAGCTCCCAGTGTATTTTGTGACAGCTTTTAAATTACACAACGTCAGCTGATCCAATTATATTTGTCAGGATAAAAATTAGTGCAGCTTTTGTTGCTTGTAAATCATTCATTTCAGAACATGTTGTCATTATGATTACACTAAAAGCCGATACATGATATAACTGAACTATGAAATGTACTGACAATTTGTTAACCCCCCTTCTCATGGGATCAATTACAAGTTATTTAAAGTTTTTCCACCAAGATTCCCATCATACATTGGGTGATGTGTGTTGCCATGGAGTTAGGAGTATGTTTTACCTGAGCCTGTATTTTTAGTCTATACAGTATGTCTTTACATACATACATCCTTTGAAATTCTAAGTGGATTTATGAACGTTTATCGTCATTGAACATAGATGACCACTGGAAAGAACAAAGTGCCTTTTATTCTATCAGTATGTGCATGATATCAGTGAGTTATGAGTCTGGGAATATTTTTGACGCAAATTGCGCCAATTGGGTTCAAAGGATTTTGACTTTCAAAGACATGATACCCACTACTTTCTCCACTAGGCTCATACATCATGCATCAGCATTGCACCCATAATCACAGATTCTCTCTTGGCTTGTCTTTCTGGCAGAGAAAGAACTAACAGCACATACCATATATGCATATGCAGCATTTATGCACGTGTATATGTGTTAGCGTGGTAAAGTGAGAAATTCAAACATGCACAGTCTACGGTGACTGTCCTTGAACAGCCTCCCTCGCATTCTGCTCATTTAACACGCGGTCCCGGCACTTCTCGGCTTAGATACTGTCATTCAGCTGGAATGATACTACACAAGTGGAGTGTTACTAAACAGAGATGTTTTCTAGGGCTGGGGAGGGAGGTGTGGAGGACGAGGAGGTGTTGGAGTTTGTTAATGTGAGCACAGATGAAAGAAAAAACCCTCTAGCCCTCCCCTGTGTGCGACAGACAAAAGCTCTGGCTTCATATTTTAAATATGGGCATGTTCTCACTCTAGTTTGGACTGGAATTAAAGCCTTTTTGCTCTGAAAAATACATTGTGATGAATGAGTACAAGTATCCTGGTTACAATCTTGGATAAGTTAGCTGCAGCACATAGAAATTGGGGTACTGTAAACACCTTTTTCGGGTTTCAGATCCATGTCTGCCATGCTCACAGGTGTGTCATTGTGGAGCAGTTAGTCAGTTTCGAAAAATGAAGGTAAATGACATAATGATGATCAACACACTGAGATAAAAGGAAAGCCTGACTTCAGTTATGCAGATCATATTGTCACCGTCATTTTTCATTACCAGTGATGAGATGGAGAAGCTAAATCCAGCACTTTGGTAAATGCACAAGAGTTCAGACAACCAAAAAATTTGCAACAGCTGAGCTACCTCAGTCGGTACAGAAATAAGTGATGGAGAGATAAAGACACATCTGCAGGCAGACGATGAGAAACCTGCACACTGTTACTGTTACCTTTGGGATATGAATAACCAGGTTGCTCATGTTCTATAAAAATGTCATATCCCAAACATGAACAAAGAAGAGAACATTAACATGCACTGAGTTGTAGTTATGTCTACTCTCAAAGTGATGTTATTAATCAAAGTGACATTTAGCAAGAGGACATCATTGCATGATCAAACATTCTCAGAAATTCCTGATTTCAACATAACTTGAAATGGGGTGGAAGTTATGATGCTAAATCTTTTATTGCAACATTGTCGTGTTTCTCAGTTGTTACTGTATATGCTTGAAAGTCTAGTAAATTACCTGTTAAATCAGCCTTTTCGTCCATATATTAGACTTGGTCCAAAAATATTGCAACTGGTTTGATACTAAGCCAGAGACTGGACCAGACCGGTAATACTGAATTTTGTTGCAAATGCTTCAGTTGTTCCTAAGTGTTACATAATGAGAGCCATGAATGAGCCAAGTTGCAAGCTTTCCACAAGAGGTTCTTGTAACTGTTTCACAATTAAATCTAAGAAATGAAGGGTTTTTGTCCAGGGCTAGCTACTTCAACAAATGACTTTCAATATCAGAATTTGATCCACTCGGTCCAATAGTCCAGAAAAAGCCCAGTTAAATTATTTTATCCCCATTCATGTTAATAGAGGGCTAAACCAGAACTTAGCAGCTCGGCCAACAGAAGTCTCTCGTGTGCTTGCTCTGAAGGCCCCACAATGCAGAAGCATAAGCAGAAGATCTTGGTAATTTTATGCCCGGAAATGTAACATTTTTGGCTTCACGTGCCACTGGGCAACCTCCACTAGAACGAACAGAGCGCATCCTCCAATGCTGTTTTCTTTACACATCCGAGTAATGCCACTGTGCTAACGCTACATGTGCTGCAGGCAGAGCTGAGAGTATTGCAGCAAACGCACACTTAAGGGTTGATATCACGTAGAGCTGCTTGACTGCCAAAACAACTCTATGGACAAATGCCAGTTCACTTGGTTTGCACAAAGTCCAACCATATTAAGCTTGTACATCTGACCAGCAAACTCAAAAACTGGCCCAACCCTAACCTCTGTTGTATCAACTAAAAATACACTCTAACTGTGTAACTTTCCAACCACTAGCCTACAGTTCAACACATATAGTGTTTAACTGAAAATTACCTAAGATTTTTTTTTTTCATAAATACAGCGGGGCATTCCCACCATTTAAAAAAAAAATGGATTCATGGTTTTTACCTCATTCCTATTAATACATCTTTAATCCCTGTGAATCATTAATATTGGATCAAATTTAAAATGACCCACAACTTGATTTTTAGGCCACAAATTCTGCACAAAACAGCAAAATACACAGCGCTGTTTGCTTACTGTCAACATGAATCAAAAATCTCTATCTCCTGCAATTTTGAAATTGCTCTTGCGTGTATTGCAGTTTTCTTTCTTTTTTTTTTTCTTCAGTCAATACTGCAGTGCTTGACGACAGTAAGTGATGCTGCCGTTTGGAGCCCCAGATGCTGTCATCGCTGTCTGACTGCAGAAGGACGCACCCTGTCTCCGTCCCAGGTGACACGGATGCAAACGGCAAATGCTGCAGCGCGTTTAATAAATTTTCTGCCTTAGTCACAGTCAGGACAGGGAAACATAAATAAAAATAAAAAAATCTGTCAAGACAAAAGATCAGTTAACTGCTTTTTTTCTGTGAATAAAACAATATTATTTTGAAAATTAGACATTTGAGACATTTTCCTTTTATATTAAAATCGATGGAGGCTATTACAATAATATCACATTAATGCCACAGACATGATAAATTGACTGGCGTGCTACAAGAACAACAGATGATGAATTGGCGTGCTTAAAGGAATACGGCAGTCAGGCTCCCCTCTGCTTTAATAACAGCATCCACTGCAAATGAACCTAAGAGGAGCAGACAGATGCCAATGTGTCAAACCACGGGAGCCACACGGTGCCTTCTCTGTCCCTATCTCCACGTGGAATAAAAGCAGCAAAGGTTGCCTGAGTACCACTTAGAAATCCATTAGAAGCATACATTTCTGCTAGGACTGTCTGAAACACACACACACGCTCACGCACACATCTGTGTATGTGTTTTAGATCCTCTTAGTCAGACAGGCTGCAGTGCTTTACGCCAGCCTAAAGCATCTGACTCACACCAGAGTCAGCCCGGGATCTGTGACAGAGGACTCAACAACAAACCGTAAACCACAGAGGAAAAAAGGCGAGAAATTAAGAGATTAACGTCTGTCCACACGCAGAAATAAAGTTCGTGGTCTCGATTTTAGCTGGAGACGCTTCAGGTTTAAATGTATACGTCAACAGAGCAGAGGTGGTGCTTTCTTCTTACCTGTGGTGCACTATGTACGTGATGATGGAGGCGAAGAGGCAGAGCAACATGACCGCCGTGCAGGCATACACGACCGGGTGCAAAAACTCCCCAGGGTATGGGGGGAAAGACAGCACCTTCTTCAGATCCTAAGGCATAAAGAAGAGAGAGAGAAAAAGTGGGGATCAGACAAATGTCATCATAAATACAACATCATAAAAATAATCAGCGAGCAAGAACCAGGCAGCACACTGACAGCATTTCCAAAGACGAAGATGATGAGCTCTCCATATGCATAGGCACAGTATACTGCGCCAACGAGATATGCAAGCAAAATACAAATGAATGTCAAGGAAATGTCTTCCAGTTACAACCCTGTCCAAATCAGCATAAAAGGGTAACAGCCCTGTCGAGTGAATATTCTTCCTCCTGCATTTACATTTTGCATTTCAGGCATTTAGCTGACACTCTTAGCCGGAGCGACCGAGCGCAACAATAGTATAAGCCTCCACAGTCTGCCAACACAAAAAGCAAAACAAAAATGGATAGCAGCCAGGCAGAGAGAAAAAAAAGGAAAAGTTAAGTCACTTTTTATGTCTGTAAAAGACACATTGTTAACAGACGCTCATTAAGCCCTTATCAACATCACAGTCGATTTGCTTAATTTATTCTACAAGACAAACTCCTTCAACTCTTACAGCACACATTTTGACAGCCACAGCTTAAACTTTTTTAAAATTTATTTACTATCAGCTCTGTAAGCTTTATATCTGTTGTATTAAGAGACAAAAGGCTATTGTAAAAATCTGTTCGCCCATTTTACGTGCACACGACTGCTCTCACCCCGTGAGGAGCCAACACTGACGTCACAATTTAGGCTCTGTATTCATGTTGTTAAATAAAGCGCACCTTATCTCCATAACCCCGCCAGCTCAGTCTGAGTTTGTGTCTGCGAGAGTGATGCACATACACGCTGTCTGACTGCATCATTGTCTCGCTGAGTGGCCAAGTGGGATATTCGCTTTCCCTGTTTATCCGAAGGCCAATGAACCTGCTGGGGCCTGTGAGGGGTCGTGACCTTCAACTGAGCATTTATAAGCACAGTTGTAAAATAGTGGCCCAAGATGGAATAAAAGGTTTGCGGGACAGGACACCAGGGAGATGTAGAACAGGAGAGTGTACAGCCACGGAGTCCAAACCTCATCACTGAGTCTAATGAAGCCTTTCCTGTGTGGTTAAGGAGGGACAAGGAAAAGGGAAGTTAAAGAGTTGAGCTTTTTTGGAGGTATGAACAGTTATTGCTCTGTTGTTGTTGTGCTAGAGATCACATAGTCTTTCCTTAAATTGTCAATTGCTGAAGAATCAGTCTTTGTAGATGTATTCTTTTTAACATTATTGTAATGCTGGTTACTCTGAACGTTAACTAACTTGACTTTGACTAAGTTAAATTAGGGACGAGCTGTGGGTCAAGCAAACGCACGGGGACCCCTTCTTATGTGTGACATGAATACTTTAATGTCCGTCTCAACCATAGGACAACTGAACACTGACCAACTATGTGATACATCATATCACTACGCCAATATTAACAATCACTTATTAAATGCAATGTGTACCATGAAATACAGTTCCTGTTCTGAATGAAGAAATGGAATACAAATACTTATTAATTTAATTATACCAATTCTCTAACTAAATCTGAACAAAATTAGGTAATCTACAAAATAAATCTTCACAAAAATAAATCTCATCTTACATTATTTTTTTTATGCCTTTATTAGAAAAGTGACAACTGAAGACGGGCTGACTATAGGTTGGAATCAAACTCATGGAGCTGCAGTAAGAACTCAGCCTTCAGACATGGTTGCATGCTCTATCGTGCTACTGCGGCACTACTGTAGAACTACCCACATCTTTTATTTACTGCAAACATGAACTACATCCTCTCTGAAGCACTAAAACATGTTTCCCATCCATCCATCCTCCCATCTATCCATCCATCATCTATACCCAGTTACTCTGGACAGGGTCATGGTGGGCTGGAGCCTTTTTCCTGCTCACGATAGACGAGAGTCCGGGTACACCTTGGGCAGGTCGTCTATCACAGGCCTAACACACACATGTATATGGACAGATGACCATTACTCTCACATTCACACATGCAGTAAGAGCAGTATTTGTGCATGTAAAGAGTTTGGAGGGTTTTTAGTCTTTCCAAACCCCCCCAGAAAATCAAAGGAATGAACTGTGTGTTTATCTTCTCAGCTAACTAGCTTACAGGATTTTACAGGGCTCTTTGTTAAAAACAGTCAGCTGGAAACATTAAAAATGTCAGATGGTGAAGGCATTTTCAACCAACTCAAGGAGATGAGGTTAGCAGCTGATAAAATCTGTAATTTCAGCTGGCAAAATCAACAGTCGTTGGCTCAAAATGAGAAGCCTGCCTTTGTCTACCTCTGAAATCAAGGAATTAGAATAACAATTTGTCATTGCGATAATTTTAAACTGCGAATGTACCCACAAAACTGAATGGTACCAACAAGGCCCCAGAGAGGCCACAGCCAGGCGGTGAAAAATGCATTAACTAGTCACAGGTCCAATGTCCTCTGTTTTTAGTTCTGTTTTGTTCTCCTGAATCCTGAAATGATTTATGACTATTTATCTGCTAAATGTTCCTCTTTCTTCACTACCTAGCTGCTATCTTTGTTTATCAGAGTTTTTTTTTTTTACTTTAAACAGCAGCCTGCTGCTTCTGGAAACAAAGCTAATGAAAGCGATGAGACTACATCAACGCTTTAAATTGGAGGCTGTAAAACCAAAACATTAAGCTGAAAGACGCTAAAACCACCACAAAGCTGAAGGGAAACAGGTGTTTGTTTTTGTGTTTGTCACTGCGTGTGACAGCTTTCAGAAACATGCGGTCATTTGATTAATTGCTAATATAAAAATATTGATTAGAGCAGCTTTAATACAAACTGTAATATCTCCAAAGAACTCTTCCTGCAAACTTTGAAAGGGGGTGGAAGAAAAATCTACGGGATCATCGATCTTTAAAAATACGGACATTTATGGCTTTTCAGCTTGTAGCTTGGCTAGAAAATCAGAAATGACAAGAGGAGGGATGGGGGAAGAGCTGGAGAGAGGACTGTAATTAGAGTTGAGCAATAAAATGTACCATCATTTTGGAGCACAGTAGCACATAGACGGATAGAGGAAGTAAAAAAAAAATGTCTGAGAGACGGAAAAAGAGAGATCACCACTTTTGGGGGGGAAAACATATTCCAAAATTCCAAAAACAGCTTCACATAATTTGGTAGTTACAGATTTACAGGGAATTATGAAGTCTGTATTTGTCCTCCGAGCGATGTCATGGAAGGACAATGAAACTGGTGTTAATTACAGCTCAATGAATTGATGTTGATGAAAAAAAAAAAGAAAAATCGGGCCTGAGGCATCAGCAAGAAATCCTGCTGAAATGAAGCTTTTAAGTCAGTAAGCTGATTTATGTACTTAAAGAGCAAATAACACTTCATAGCAGTTTCGATCACGAGAAATAACCTCACACAAACATAAACCCAACTACAGAGAAAACATGTCCACGGGAATCAGTTCCCGCATCGCCGAAAATAAAATCGTGCTCAGACATATTGAGCAGTTCAAGGTGATGCCAGCAAGGCGAGTGACAGCAGCTATAGTTAAATGGCTTTAGGTGTGAGAGAGGAAGTCAAATGTTCTCATGGGACATATTATCATCATCACTGGGCTTATAATGTTGGCTGAGAATGTCAACCTCCTGCCTCCGGAGCCTTTAACCGTTTCTTAGCAGCCCACAGCTGCAGCTGAGTGTTGAGCTACGTTTCTCAAAATCTTCAAGATATCATGAATCATTGGAGTGTTTACTCACAAAACCACACGTGACCAAATGCCTTTATACTAAAAAAGTATTATCCTGACTTTTACTGTACAAGAAATTGATGAACTGTGTGCAAACCCTGCACTGACAGCCGCTAACTGAGCTGAAATTCTGAAAGCCAATTTGAAAATATTAAAGAAAACAGATTTTATAAACTGTATTATATAAGGATTATACTTATTTTATTAGAATTTTTACTTTGGATTTATTCACAGCACAGTCTAGCATCTTTTTACTTTTTCCAGTTTCCAGTAGCTCCTCCATTTCTGGCAAAAACTGCACTGTGAGCGAGTAGTGTCCATTACCACTACAGTCAAATATCAAGCAATTTAGCATGCTGGAATTTTTGAGGATACTTAATTCAGGAATGTTTTAACTGTGTATGTGCTTCATAACTGAAATGTGTTTTGAGTCTGTTAAAAGTGCTTCTAACAGCAGAATGCACTGTTCCCAGCATCCAGCTGAACAAAGAAAGGCTAACCTCACCATCCAAGCTGAGCTGTCGAAAGTGGAGCTAAAACTCAGGTGTGACCAAAGCTGCAGAAGCAGGGAAAGGTCTTCATATCTGAACAGTAGGACAGAACAATCAAACGCAGGACATGCTGAGGTCTGGATATACTGCTGTAGGAGATGTCAACACTTCAGTCAGTGATGGCTCAATCCCTGCTATTTTCACTTAGTTCAACTATTTCAAAGGTTACCTATTGCTAGGAGAAAAGAGGAATCTTTTGAAAGATATTAAAATGCTAATTAAAATGGAAGACAATCGAACTGTTTGTGATGTGACACATTACCATCATCAAAACTGCTTATCCTTATCAGGGACGTGGGTGACTGAAGCTGAGCTCAGCTGGCATTGGGCTAAAGACGAGGTACAACCTGGACAAGTCGCCAGTTCATCACAGGGCTGATGCACAGAGACAAACAACCATTCACACTTATGGGCAATTTAAATTAGATTACACAATTAACCTGCATGTCTTTGAAATGTGGGAAGAAGCCGGGGTACCTAGAGAGAACCCACGGGAGAACAAGCTCCAGCCGGGGCTCGAACCAGGAACTTGCTGTAAGGGGACAGTGCTGCCCTATAAGCACATCAATAAGTAAAATATAATCAGAAACTATATAATCGGGCGGCACGTGGTGCAGTGGTTAGCATTGTCGCCTCACAGCAAGAAGGTTGTCCATGTGTCTGCGTGGGTTCTCTCCGGGTACTTCGGCTTCCTCCCACAGTCCAAAGACATGAACCCTAATAGGTTAATCTGTGACTCTAAATTGGCCGTAGGTGTGGATGGTTGTTTGTCTCTATTTGCCCTGTGATGAGGTGGCGACTTGTCCAGGGTGTACACCGCCTCTTTCCCAAAGTCAGCAGGGATAAGCTCCAGCCCCACCACAACCCTGATGAGGATAAGCAGTTACAGATAATAGATGGATGGACTATGCGATTGATTGATCATTTCAAGCAAAGCCACCAGATGCCAGCTTCTCCAATTTGAGTATTCGCTACTCTTCTTCTTGTCTTATATTATTGTATATGTTGAAAGCACTGTGAAGATGTCACCTTGAGCATTAGTGGCATTTTCCACAACTTTCTGACATTTCATAAACCAAACAATTCATCAGTTCATCAAAAAACAAACAAACAAAACAAAATAGAAAACAGAATCGAGAGTAGCAAAAAAAACTATACAAGAAAATTGAGCTCAACAAACAAACATTTCAAACAGAAGTGCTGGTGGACTAGAGCAGACAAAGAAGGACAGCAGTAGCCTAAAGGTTTGAGAAGAAGCTGGCTGGCTGAGAGAGCCAGGCTGGCTGAAAGTGAATGACTAACAACCCTTCTTCAACAACTACTACAGAGGCACCTTTGTGCAAGGTGCCGAGCAGCTGCTCAGAGGCCAACAGTAGTGGACCTGCCATTTTATGGGGCAGCATATACAGTACAGCGGCGTAGCATGAAAGCGAAGAAGGGCAAAACTGGAATAGAGCATGCATGCTCAGCAGAACCCTCCCCTGGACAAATAAAGGTTAAAAAAAAAGACCTTACAGCAGGCATAGCTGGAGGAGAGGAGAGAGAGAGGGAAAAAAAGAAATAAGGATGAAGGGAGACTGTCCCTTTCAGTAGATGGATAGCCCCAAAGAAAGATGGCGAGGTGGACTACAGGGTGCCCTGAACAAATTGTTCATATGGCTCCTAGAAGCAGTGTTTATGCTCCTGGGGTGATGTGGGGCAAACTGCTGCAGCACATTCAGAAGAGAAGGCTGGAGAGGGATGAATGAACAATACTCTATAGCTCTATAGCTTTTCACCACTGTTCTTAGCATCCACCTATTAATCATTTCCTTCAAAGCGTGTGCAGATTTTCTCAGATTTGTGCCTCCGAAAGGCTACTGCTGCGTTTGAGTTTTACATTGACCCCTAAGTTACGTATAGATCTCGCCGTACTGTGCAACAGATGCAGACTGTAAAGTTGCAATTCCCTTGTTGACCCGGCTGTCATGATGACTGATGGGCCATTGGCGTAGCTCGCAGCGTGCTCTAAACTACTCTTCCCTGTTGTACTCCTCCTTGCAGAAGCCAATAGCAGGAAGTCAGCTATGAACGGGCGCAGCCAGCTTTGAATGCGATTCCTCCACACCAGTTATTGTCATTACCGCTATCGTATTACATCACAGCACCGAGGCCACTTTATTACTGCGTCTGTGTGGCAGGACAATGTGACCGGACCTCTGACAGGGCAATTCATTACAGGGAGGCAACATTATTACCATCCAGGGAGGCTTAGCCTATTTTGGATTATCAGTGGCACGTTACATCTAAACATGCCTCCATTGTCCTCTAGCCTCGGCAGCTAAACAGGCCTCTGATCCCCTGTTTGTGTTGTAGTTACAACTTTAATCCAGGATCCTCCCTCCCCATGCCAAAATCAGATTACCAGAGTCAATTAAACTTGATTCATAATCTTAGTGCACAGGCAGAGTGGGTGCAAGGTTATCAGGCCTGCAAAATATAATGGGACAAATACAGTGGTGATCTGAGAGGACTTACAGGCTCAGTGTTTCGTTTCAGCCTGTTTGGTTGATGATGATGAGCTGCACGACCTGTAGAACCTACACGCAAATAATTCCCAGACTCTTGCAAATTTAATGCATTTTGCTTTTAATTGATGCTGTTGAAACTGCAGAATCTGTAAGCCAATCTGTGACATATGTCCTCGCAAATGTGCTCCTTTCCCTGTTGTAATCACATTGGTGCACGCAAGAATGCACAAACATTGTGGGAGAGAGGGAAGAAAAAGGGAGTGAGAGAAAAAAAACAAAATTAAAATCCTCTAGTGAACAGCCTGCGGGCTCCCAGCTCCCAGCTCCCATCCAACACTGTATTTTATCATCCTTGAGTGGCCGCAAGAACGCTGGAAAAGAACCGGAGTGAGTGTGCAAATCAAACCCACTCCGGCTTGCCCACACACCACTGGGTAACAGAGAGAGACAGGACAGCGGCGGGACAGAATAACCTCCGGACTTGACAACAGTCAGAAAAATGGTCATGCACCATTAATGCAGGTCATCAATGTTTCAGCGGCACCTTGTGGCTGTCACTCAGCTCGTAGCTTTGAGATACGGTCATGCTCGTAATCAGCACCTCACCCGGTGAATGTTCAACAGCGGAGGCAAACAAGGCCCACCGTGAAACGAGTAATCAAATCACGCGGAATCAAGTACACATCCATCAAATCAACAAACATTATGAGCTGATGAGGAACCTCGCTCGGCATAAAAGATGAAGCCCCTCTAGATGAGCACCGTCATTTGAGGCTCAGACATATCAGTCGTGCTGTATCTATCCCCTCAAACATCAAGGGGGCTTTGTTTCATTAGCAATAATTTCTCTAGAGCCTCAGATTAGAAGTGTTGTATTTAGCTTTAGGCTATTCAAATTCCTATACAGAAGTTATTGTAATCGCTGTTCTGTGGAGATATTTAAAGCGTGACTATCAAATAAATGAGCCTTGTGCACAGCTCAACCTTGCAAACAGAGTACAAGCTCATAATTCACTGTAGGCAAACCCCCCCGCTACAACTGGAACAAAGAGACGTGAATTCTCAAGTCTGCTACGGACAGAAAGAATCAATAAGAACAAATAAGAAAGCAGCCAGAGGATTGCTTTTTAATATAGGGCGGAGACACCGGAAGGACTCTCTCTTTCTTTCTTTAGCGTTATTCATCCATGGAAGATTTGCTCAGCATGATGCCTCCTTTTCACACTCATACACTTCAACATATCGGTAACTGGGAGCTACCCAGAATGACCGCAGGCCAACTGGTGTTTACTAAGTAGAGGTGTTCACGGGTCCACCCGAACTCTAGGACCAGCAGACCCATACAGGTATTGGATCCATCTTTTAGACAGTCAGTCAGGTCCTGGCCAGCTCCTGTTCTATTGCTGTGGGTCTCAGGTCTGTTGAATATTATACCTGAACGGAAGACTCCAAGAAGAACCGGCCGTGACGGTGCTGTGTGTATGTTTGTGTGTGTGCAGAGCAGAGGTCACACCACTCTCGGAGAGCACAGATGAATTAGCGTTGCTAATACTGGCAGCCGTGGCAACAAACGGATACAACATAACACTGAGGCTGATTCTTAACGAGTTGTGTTTGTCATCTTACAGCAAGTGGACTTTTAAACGAGTGGATTAGTCATGCTGCTTCAATCAGCAAGAGGAATAACAGAAAAACCTGAATGTATTTTACAAACTTCCTTGGCAAGGAGGATGCATTGAATGCATCACGGCAAGGCAGGAGAGAAGGCAACCAGCGTTACATTAGGTAAGTTGCAAATTTTGTTTTGACAACTTCTAAATTAATAGCTCAGTTTAGTTCTTGTTAGTACACCGGCATGAATTTTTAGAACATCTATTACCGAGTAACTCTGCTATGTTTCATGTAGGGCTGGGCTGAAACAGCATTTTAACCAATCTGAATCTACACTCCAGATGCCAGTTTATTAGATACACCTTGCTAATAGAAATGTTTAACACTCCTGCAATATCTCCTACCTTCATGAAGGTTACAAGGTTCAGTTTTTCTACACTGTTGAAAAAATGTTGATTCATACTGATTGTTTTGAAGGTTGTAGTTTGTGGTTCTACCTGCAATTTTGTAAATCTTCCTTTAGCATAATGACTGATCATGAATATACAGCCATATTGGTGGCTCTGTGAGGCTGCACGGTTGTGCTTTGAGCTAAAAAAAAAAAAATCTGTGATGCTCGTAATAACAATGCTAAGACTATATTTATTGGTTACCTTTATCCTATATGACTATATTTGATGGTGGTTGATGATCACCATCATAGTTCAGCATATGCATTAAACGTTTCGTTTTGCAGACATTTGGTCAAAGCATAACAGCAAAGTTTTTTTCTAAAATGGCACCAGTCAAGGGAAGCCAGGCTTAGCTTCGTGTTGAGATTTTTCACCCCAAACATTAGATTCAACCTACAATCCTGCTCCTCCATATTTGTGAGAAAACCTTCCATCTCCACAGTCTGAAAACATGAATCAATAAAAATAAATCTGGGAGAAGATTGCTTTAAAATATAGAGCAAATAGGCTGTAATGATTTTTTTTTTTTTTTTGAGTGAACACAAGCTTGAAACTCGCCAGTGTCATGCCTCTTGTCGTCTTTGTACATATGTGTTTGTGCCTGACATACAGAAACAGAGAAAGAGATGGTAGGTGTTGTCTGAGAGGGGTGACTCATCTCTTCCGATCGCTACACACTACAGGATGGTCAATAGATGGGGCTCTGCGTTTGCTCGCATGTGTGTATTTACACACACACACACACACACACGCTCACAGGCATGGAAATTGAAGCACACACAAGGGCAAATCTGAGCACACACACTCAACACACATATATGCCAGTAACACCTTGGCCCTCTTACGCACACTGCTCACGCTCTGTTCTCAGCTCCCTGAGATGGCACGCTGTTCAGCAGGCAGAGTGGGAGCATACATTACTGGCCCGCACCTCTTTCCCTTGCAGGTCGATACGTTGTACCAAAACATGCCATCCCCCCCCCCCCCCTCTCTGTAACAATGGATGAGAACAGGGCAGTGCTCCACAGGTTCCGCTCTGTTAACACTTAAAGACGGCGCGGCGGCAGAGAGGATGCACTGTAAACCCAGCCTCCACAAGCAACACAATGCAAACAGCCTCTCTAACAGAATGCACCGCTCTCTGGCAATGGAGGTCTCAGCGAGCAAATAAGCTTACGTTTGCCTGTGTGGTGTTTAATGGCGCAAAGCTGGTGCATTTACAGAGCTGTTTGACACGAACACATCTGTTGCTGTTCACCATTTTCATGTCCTCTTTCTCTGTCTCCACTACAAACCTCTAACAGCCCTTCTAGCGCTGGCTGACTACATAAAAAGCAACTGTGTAATGTTGGGCATTTGATGGCTCTATTTGTATCACAACAGAAACCACGCTGTTAGGACATCTTTTTGGAATAGAATGCATGTTTGCAGGTAAGGGGTCTTGTCACCACCTTCTTGAAAAGCAAAAACAAATACCTTAAAAACTGAACTGTCTTGCTGTGATGCTGTTTGAAGTGCTGTCAGGAAGTGTAACCAGTGCCGGACTCTTGCTGCCATGTTCTCTAACTGTGGCGGCATTTAGCCCCCTGAGAAACAGTTGCTGAGAGAGACATGGGAAGGGTGTGTGTATGTGTGTGTGGGGGGCGGGTGCTCTTGAATGAATGCAGTCAACCGTGCAAAGAATAAATGCATGAAGAATATGTTGTGTAGTGCATCTAACAGAAAACAGCTTGTAGCGGGGACAACAATGAAAAGCAGTGATAGGGGAGATAAGGAGATGAAGAGTGATTATGTGGACAAAACCTGTGCAGACAGATGGAGAGAGGAGAACAGATAGGTAAATCATTACCCCTTCAGCCCAGGAAGCTACTGTATGTCTGACTCAGATCTCTCCCTCAGCCTCCCTAACCCATCCCACCATCCCCCAACTGCAATGCAATTTTCCTCCATTTTTGATTACAGATTGCTTGCCCTGATCTCAGCCCAGTTCCATTTTACCATCTGACAGTTGTGCTATCTGTGCCATTTAGACCTAAGTGGACGCTCCATCTCCTCCGCCGGCAATTTACATGTTTGCATCTCGTTAGGGCCATTTGTAAGGCGAAAGGCAAAGCGTCAGGAGAGCGAAAGAGGAGGGAATTTCAGCGTCTAGATTAGTTTTCACCTTTGATACAAGAGCGCATCGCTCAGCCGTGTGCGATGGGATTACAGGGAGGACATTTCTAAGCGAGCTTTGAATTTTGAAACACAGTGATACAAAAGCCTGCGTGCGGTTGTGTAATTTATTCACTCAGTCGCTCACAGCATTAATATTTTCAGGCATATCTTCAATCACTCTGACATGCTCTCAAACACACATGACAACAGTACACATGAGCTCACACCAAGATGGAACGCAGAGGAAACGCTGAAGATAAGCCCGATGGGAGTTTGTTTTCATTTCAAATGAATCTCTGCTGACATCGTTGTGTTCTGGAGCATCAAGGAAAGACTATCGAGAGCGTCTGCATTCATGTCATACTGCCTTGTCACTAAACTGTCCACTCACCCTAACCAGCTGGCACCTTGGACTTGGAATTTAAAGAACTGATATTTGATCTGTCATGCACTCTGGACATCTTTAGATTTATTTAATTGGATGATCATATTGTGCAATCCATTTGTTGCATATTGTGTTTCTTCTGTGTTACTGTAACATTTTCAAAAAGGCATTTTTTCACCTACAGCAGTTGGTGCACAGCAGCTGTCCAAAGAGGAGGAATTTCTCTTTGAATAGAGTCTCTCGAGGTTTCTTCTTTTTTTTCTTTATGTGTTGAGGTTGTTACTGTATTCCTTGTTGCTGTCTTGGGCCTGTAAAGCACTGAGAGACATTATATGTGGGCTTTGCCAAGACATTTGACTTGAGTTGATTTTGACATCTCAAAACTGCATTTTTTTTTCTTGCTTTAAACCCTTTTCCGACCACTAACCATTATCAAGTGCCTATTCACAGTCCAGAATGATAGTTCTGTCCTGTAGTTATTCTGTGTTTTCCTTATTGCCAACAGAGGCCATCAATGATCACAATGATCGTACTTCCCCAACTTGTCTGCGGCAATCAGTCCCAAACCCATTTTCCTTTAACGAAGATTTATGTTTTTTTTAAAAAAGACTCTTTTGTCTGCAATGTAATGAGAACTGCAGTTTTAGCAAATGTTACTCCAAGGGGAGTAAATTGTGCATTTATGGAGACTATTTTTAGCTCTAGATTAATAAGCTGACTCCAAATAAACTACTGCCCCTTCGTTTATGGTATAGAAGGAATATGTCACCCAGTACACTCATGTGTTTTAATAGTTTTTGGACAACAATGGCATTCTATGGCACAGAGGAATAAGCTGCAGATTTATCAGGCTTAGGCTATACAAGCAATACTTGCTAGAAGAATAAACACACTGTTGATTTTGGTATTTTCATTGGATTTGTACAAAAGCAAAAAAAAAAAAAGAGAATAACAGCAGCTTTATCATTTAAAGCTGCTCTCTACATGGTAAAAGCACGGTTCTTGGAGTGCCCGAATGCATGTTTGTACTGCTCTGTTTGTGGAATTGTTTGTCCCAGATATCATTAGGTGCTCTTGTAGTTCATGATTGAATATGAATGATGAACAGTTTGCAAGGCTGGCATCTAATCTAGCAAATCCTTGGCAACCTTATTACATACTCAGAATACTTTTCTGCATTCAAAAAAGTTAAATGTATTTCTTAATATCACATCCTGGAGAATAATCCAAACTGTGAGACCTCTGAGTAAAATCGGAATGGCTCCTAATAGACCTTGCCAAACGATAGACCCATTCACTGTCATGTTATCACTCCCCTTTCAAATGACGCAGGTCTCATTTTCTGTTGTCCTTATCTTCCTCCTAGGAGTGCACACAAGGGCCACATTGCGTCGATAGCTGCTCCCTAATTACAAGCCTAGCAACCACCGGCGGCGGCAGCAGCAGCAGCAGCAGCTCCACGCCCTTACAGTACATTTAAAAAAAGATGCAACTGCAGGGCATGGCTGTACTCTCTTTGCACTGAGGAGAAGAATGTACTCCTACAAAGCGATACGGCCATGATGTTAAACGTCAAAGGTCATGGCGATCATGATTGGTTGTGGCAGAAAGAGCCACGATGTATAATAACCCACTTGCAAGAGATTTTCGAGTCTATTATGAAAATGACTGTCGCCTTTAACCCTCAGCCTTTTCTGTTTTTGTGGTGATATACTTCTGCAAATCAGGGTCTGGCAGCAGCAGCAGCAGCAGCAGCGGCAGTGAAATGGAGGGGCAGAGGCGAGCATTCTGGGAGCTGCCGTCTTGGCTGACAACAGAGGTGGACATGCACACAGCCAGCCAAACATCCAGCCAGCCACAGGGCTGGATCACTTTCTACACTTCTCTAATAGAGAGAAGAAAAAAAAAAAGCTCTTAATGTGTTTGTCTAGACTGCCCAGAAATGTGCAAATGAGGTGCTGTCCGGTTCAGTTAAATGCAGTGCACAAATACAGAAACCCAATTGAAATCCAGTGACAGAAACTCAAACAGAGGCAGAGCGAGAAAAGAAAGACGGAGAAAGACAGAGAGGCTGTTTACACGGCGTGCCCTCATTTCTACCAAGCTGTCTCTGGAGTTCAGAGAGGGTCGCACTGTCGAATAGGGAACAGCTGGTGAGGGAGGGGGGAGAGAGCGAGGTAGGGGGAGACATTTGAACATGGACAGTTGCAGATCAGATGCCATATTATGATGTGAACAGCTCTTTTTTTGTTTGTTTGTTTGTTTGTTTGTTTTTTTGCTTGAGTACTGTTTGGTCGAGTGTACCGACAGCGTTCTAGGACGTGAATCATGTATGTCAGATGGCCTCTGTCACATGGAAAAGGACAAGCGGGACCTGTTTAATTTTAATCATTTGTGACTAATCATAGACAGTGCAGCAGATGTATGCGAGTCCACACCGCACCGCTATAAAATAATAAAAAAAAAACCAATTTATAGCTCATCCAAGTTTTCATATCTGACAAATTGTTTGAGAAAATGTGTGCCAAAATCATCAACTTGGAAATAAAATCAGAATGCGACTACATCATTATCTTTCATGAAGAATGCTTGTCAGCAAGAACAGTTTTACATATCAAGCAAGCTGCCTCTCTGTAAAAAAGTGAAGCGCAGCCTGGACTGCCAATTAATCAGTGACTGTATATAAACAACATCAGAACTGTGAGACCACCGAATACCCTATTAACTTCCTTTACACACACATACGCAGACACATTAAGTGCAACAATCCCTTCTGCAGCGAGCAGCACTATTCTAATCTTTCATACACTTAGCTGAGGAGCATACATAATTTGAATAACAATAGATTCAAGCAATGCAATTTGTATCCAGGCTAAAAGAAGGATACACACTGCATTAAAAATAGAGCGTCAAATACAGAGCGTCAGGGAAAAGGGCCAGTAGTAAGTATTGGCTCACTCGAGCAATGCCTGGGCAAAACTGTTGATGTCTGAGATAAATGGTGGTCTGTGAGCTCTGAACTCATTAGTCAGGGAGAAAACAATCTGCATCACATGTCAGGTTATTGGCCAGCAGCAATCTGTTCTGGGAGTACAGAGGGGACTGCTGGATGAGCCAGACCCTTCCCCTTTCACACCAAAGCAAGTCCGCAGTCAGCAAACACTGAGAGGCTAAATCGGAGCAGTGGCAACGGAAGAAAGTCTGCAGTGGTGATGTAGTTTTATCAAGCACTCACACACACATACACACACACACACATACGTGCTAAAGTAATCATGCCTGACATCAGATTTAAGTTAATGCTTACAAATGGAACATGAGTGCATTTATTAAATATTTACCTGAGCCAAACCTCAAATCACGTGCAGGAAGGTTCACACAGCACAGCGAAAAAAAAAAGAACGAAGCCTCAGAGTAAGTGGTTAAGTCAGGCAGCTGATGAGCAGGCTGCCTACTCACGGATGGAGGCGGATTAGTGCTCGTTGGTCAGCTGCCACGTTTGGAACAAGTGCAAGTGAGGTAAACGGCGAAAGGTAGCCGATGCTAAGTGGGCTGCACGTATGTAATTAGCATTTACTCAAGCCACATAATTATGACAAAGCTTAACACAAACACAGATTAGTGATTACTCATAGTGAAAACCATACGCTTTCAGCTACATTTGTGGTTTTCTCCGCAGCCACAGAAAATCATAATCATATTTCACATTCTAGTGTGAAGAAGAGGTCTCTCTTATGGTTTTACCAACATCTTTAACTAGTTTAGTTGTTGAGAAATGAGAATCAATCAATACCACTCTTATGGCTGCCAGCGGATGGTTAAATTAGCCTAGCATGAGCTGGAAACAGCTTGTCCAGCTCTGTTTAAAGGTCACAAAATCTACTTACCAGCCCCTCTAAAACTCACTCATTAACATATCATGTCTAGCTTGTGTAATCTGTACAAAAACCAAAGTATAAAAATGCCACACTGATTTTATGGGGGTTGTGTTGCACTACTTCTTGGCTGGGAGCAGTGACTTCCTGGAGTCTTGTCTTCACAGTCAGGTTGCCAATTTATTGCTCTTGCAATAGTCCTTTGGTATCAAAAAGGCTCTCAGGAGTCTAAGAGGTGCAGTGTCCTGTTCCTCTAACACAAATAGTCTTTTTTTAATCCACTATCAGCTAACACACAACCACGAGGCATCACCCCCTCTGTTGATATCGCAGTCTGTCATCACCCCCTCTCTCTTCCCCTCCTACTACAATGCATATCAACAGAAGATGCCAACACGGTGCTGCGGGACGCGGTCGCATATCTAAACAGGTCATCGTCATTATCACTGTAAATCCCTTCATCTCCTTAAACACACACACACCAAAGCTCCTTATGTATGAAAATGTCTCAGAGATAGAAAAGTCCAGGCCATGAAGAAGATAAAGTTAACCCCGCTGTGGCCGGAGTCCGCTTGTGGGCGAATGCTGCAAACTGCCTTGTTGTCTCATTATGTCTGCCGTGAGCGAGAATGTGGACGAAGGACTAATGAGGACACACAACTTTGAAATTGCTACATGCTGTAAAAAAAATGGACAAGAAAACTGTTTCTGAGCTCCAGAAGCTATCAGGAGGTTATTTTCGATTAGCAACACACATCCTGCACAACTTACAGTATGTGGGTATTAGCCTTAATTGCTAAACAAGAAAACATCATGTGGACTGAATATAAATAAACTACTCCCTTTGAAGGATGTGTTTTTTAGGAATGTAATCACAATCAATTGGCTTCTCCTCTTTCTAATTTTATCTCCTCTCCCCAGCTTCCATCCATTCATCCTTCATTTCCTCCAAGTTACTACCTTTTGAGTGGCAATCACAGTGATTCAGCAGGCAATAAACATTGCAGCAAAAACCAAAGCAAAGCTGATATATTGTTTGTATAGAGCAGCCTGATTATTTCTGCACTCTCACAGTCATCAGGATAAGCGGTTTAGAAAATGGATAGATGGGTTCTCACAGCAATTCTCATCTATTTTTTCTCCTCTGTATGAGAGACAAGACCTTGTGGTCAGCTCCAGCAGTCAGCTGTAATGTCACACTGGTATGGAGCCCGTAGAAGACTCATCCAATGAGAACTAATGTATCAAGATGGGATCCTGTCTTGCTTGGTTTGGTTCAAGATGGAGGTGCAGCAGCGAAGACAAGTGAATTGTGGTCTGTTTGGCCATTTTGAAACAGCGGGTCCTCTTACTGAGACCCTGAAGCTTCAAAATGAGGAAGGAGGTCAGTGAACAAAATATTAATTTTACAGTTGAATTCAGTGACATTTTTCAACTCAAAGCTGATGCAGATCACGGAATTACAATTATTCAGTCAAATGAAGTGGTGTCCACTGTGGAGGAACGACAGGCCTGGACCGCAATTCTCCAAACTCACTTAAGAACTAATCTGCTTGTATCAGTGGATCTTGAATGAGGCCAAATGAGTTCTGTTTTTCACTGGCCTCAATAACGGCCTACTGTAATAAAACAGCCACGTCCCATCCTGCTAATTTACACATCAGCTCAGACTCGATTGCGGTGGTACTATGCTTAACTACAAGCATAGTACCTTACTTGAGTATTTTATATATCAGGCTACTTCATACTTCTGCTTCACTACATTTCTGAGGAAAATATTATATTTTAAACCACATTTATTTGACAGTTTTAGTTAATAGTTACTTTTTAGATTAAAATTTGTCATAAAATTAAAAAAAAAAAAATGACTACACCAGCAGTTCCCAAACTTTTTTGTATTGTCCTTATGAAAAAACTTGAATATATGCAAATAAAAGTAAAAGTGTAGCAAAACATTGTTTTTATTCTTTACTCTTCTGATAATCATTTTATGTATGAGGTATTTCAGAGGTATTTACCTTTGGAGGGGGTCAGTCTCAGGTTGGGAACAAACAACAAATTTTATTTACTGTTAAGTAGATGGAACTGGCTCCAACTCAGCCAGCTACAACAGTTGAATGTTTTACTTTTACTTTTATTTTTGATAGTTTAAGTACATATTGCTGATAAACTTCTGTACTTGTACTTCTCCTGTACGTCTGTACTGAATGCAGGACTTTCACCATTTTCAGCATTTTTACATGAATGTACTGGTACTGGTACCAAAGTAAAGCATCTGAATTCCTTTCTACCACTGGACCATTCTGACTCTCCTTTTGTCTCTTTTTCATCATCTTCCCTACAGAAACATCATCAACAGCAACCATTGATACCCACTTTTGAATGCAGATGCCTCCATCCATAATTACATCCATCCTATATGAGACTGTGCCATGTTCAACCAACACGCCACCTGTTCTTCTGTAACTGTGATGCAGAGCCATCACTAGAGGAGCCTCCTGTTCCAAGGAATCCACTTCACTTCACATACTCATTTTTATCTTCAGAATATGGAAAATATACATCTCTAAAAAGCTCCTTTCTTATTGGACCGTGGCCTCAGGGCCTTTGTTATGATTGGATACTTACAAAAGCCAGCCATCCCCTTCTGTGTGACTCTCGTTCTAAAGGTCTGCTTCTGCATATTAAACAGTGTGGAGCTTTGCAGCTTAATGCAACTCCTCCATCTGCGCGATCACCTCAGTGAATAAATTAACAAATAAAATCGGCCACAAGTGAGCCAGAAAGAACTTATCGTATGTGGTGTGTGGTCCCGGAGATGAGGCGCGTGTTTTGGAAGGGGGTTAAATGGGTGCAGGTGGGGTAGCTGGGGTGAGGCATGTCACTGCGATGAAGACAGATGATGAGGCTGCATTGCTGTAAACGAGTGAGTCAGCCCTCCCTCCAGACAGACACAGGCCTGCAGGAGGTGGGTGGTGGAGGGGGTAAGAGGGGCTGGGAAATGCATGGGAACTGTCCCCGGTGCTGAAATCTGGACCGACTGCTTTCTAACAGCTTCGAGTTCAGCCCAGAGGCAGGGGAAGAAAATAATCCAAAACAGAGGCATGCTGTCTTTCAACACCTGACCCACAATCTGTATCAGTAGTTTCAGCGTAACAGGTCAGTAATGTCCCCGCTTCCTAATGCAAGAACAACTAAATGATGCATTTATCACACCTACCAGTGTTCAAAAATACACAGCAGGGGGAGTATAATATATGCCCGAACAAAAGCTTTACACCCCGGTGCTGCTGAGTTTTTCCACACAGATCCTGTCCCAAGTAGGTTATTTGGCATTCTGATCACAAAGCCAGGGGAGGGAGATTCTCTACCATGTAATTCTTTCTGAGCCAAGTCAAAAAGATTCTCATTAAAGTACTTTTTATATCCCAAACCTCAGCCCTAAGGGACAATTGTATTGGTTTGTCATGCTATTTGTAGACTAATCATCGACACACAAACACAGAGGCAAACACACACACACACACACACACACACACACACACACGTAAGAACTGAATGTGAAAGAGTCTGGATCAACAGGAATTGGATATTGCATTGTGCCTTTCAGGCATCGTCCCCCCCCTCCCCTTCCTCCTCCACCACCACCACCACCACCACCCTCACCACCCACCCATATTCTTTGAAATGATTTTGTTGCATTATTCATCTTTCAAAGCTGTCATGCTTTGTGGCTAACCCTCTGTCAGTTTGCTCAACATCACAGATGCACCATGAGATGGATTCTTACACTGTATGTTGCAGACAGCTGATCTGAGGAGGAATTCAGCTGTATCATTTAAGAAGCCGAGGAAGGTGATACAGCAATGTTAGATGGAGCTGCTGGGATCAGGCTACAGAACAGACTTCACACTGAGAAAAACACCTCTGTCACCTCCTGTACCACTGTCACAGCAGTTGAAACACTTTGGTCATATAGACTTTGCAACTTGTAACCCTGATTTCCCTCCAGAACACCAAAGCAGAGGCTGGAGTGTTATTCCAGCTTTCACTGCACGAGTTATAAACGAGAGCTTCACTGATGGAGGCTGCTTTACTTGCAAATACTGTAAATTAAAAACGGTCAACTTGCAGCCAGGCTGTAATAAGCAATTCCTCTCAGTTTGACATGAAAAGATTATGCAACAGGTCTCATGCTTGCAGAAGCTATAAGGGCCATTGTTGCGATATACAGTATTTTAGATGAGGCCAACAGGAGAATGATGTCACGAGTCCGTAAATAAGGGTCCTTTTCTCGGGCACTGCAGAGACCAGGCGGGTGTGGTGACTGCATTAGTAGACGCGCAATCCCCGGCGCAAACGCTCGCGTAAGACCACAATGTGGACATTCCTGTGACGGCTTTACCACCGTCGCTATGACTGCCTTCTACTTCTCGGACGTGCCTTGAAGTTCAAATCAATCTGCTGCCAGGAAATTTGACAAATTGCCGATCTCGCTTTATTCCGACAGCCACAAGGTGCCCATTGACGGTGCGCCTCCCCAAGCCCCGTGTTTGATAGAAAAAAACATGCACAATGACAATCTGACATCTGCTCTCCCTCTGACAACAGCTTAGTATTCTCCACAGACACCCCACTCTCTCCGTCAGAGCACCCCATGCCGTTTTTGTATGCCTCTTTCCCCCCCTGTACCCCACTCTTTCTCATTCCTATGCGGCTTTTTTCTCCCCCTTCCTCGAGCCAGCTTATTTCCACACACGAACAACAACGGAATTGAACAGCGGCTTCATAAAATATGCAGGTAAAGAGAGAGAAAAAAGGCAACTCGGAAAACACCGACATCTTAAGCACAACACTTTTCATGCTCCACTGAGAACTGACCTCCCAGTCTAACGAATCCCACTCTTCGGTAAACATCCGGAGGATTTCTTTTCATCCAAAAAAAGCGGACCAGGCGCAGCGGCTCTATGGAGCGACTGGGCGATGCGATGCCATTGCGCTTTTGGTATTATCCTCATGAAATCAATTTGAACAGGGGGACGTCGTCAGGAGAAGGCATCTCAGTGGCGTCGAGACCAAACTTGAGCGATACAGATGAACGATGCTATGCTTTACAGTCCAACATTTTTTCTTTTCTTTCTTTTTTTTTTTTTTTTTTCTCGGCGATGGTTGCAACCAATTAGCACACCACTTGCGCTCGGAGGCGAATAGCTCCTGACAAGGCGCTCCTTCTCTTGAGCATCGCTTGTATTTCAGCTGCTGTGCTGCTTTTTGGAAAAAGGTGGCAGACTATACAACACGCAACTTCTCATTTCCAGGATACTGAGGGGGAATTTAGTGTAGCGCATACTCCAAAAGCCAATAAATCCCCGTAGCGCATTAGACAAATCCTTTCCCTCTGCTGAAGAGCAACAATAAAGGAAGCTTTTAAAGGTCCCTGCATGAAGTGCTTCTTAAAACACGTGACTCCATCTATTCCAAGGTGGGAAAAAAAGATGCATTTGATCCATAATAGGCCCTAAGCAGCGGAAGACACATTATGTGTGGGGCATGGTTGTGCTAAAAATGAATGACACTGGTACCACACAGCAGACTACTCACCATTAGCACAGCAAAGTTATTATGATGGGTGCAATGAATAGTGGTCGTGTTGCCCCCGGAGCCTGTTATGTGGCAGCCCTCTGCCCTCCAGCCACCGTGTCCATCCAGCAGGTCAAAATCCCAATAGGCTGCGGTGGGGTCTACACCCAGTGCGAAGTGCCTGAGAGCGATAGTAACGGAGTGCACGGCGCTCCCGAGGCTGCACCCATCTGCAAAGAAGGAGGAAAAAAAAAAGCAAGACATTCAATTAAGGAAACCAAGTGGAAAGTCTGTAAGTGCAGTGGCAAAAGAGCGTGGACATGAGCGCGCACATTCTCATACAAACACACACGCGCGCGCGCGCGTCCATTAAGTGTCAGACTGTTACTGCAGTTGACAGACTGTTGAGTGAAGTGTTGCAGGTAAACTTTAAGCCAAAAGTAGCCATATTTTTCATACAAAGGAATGCAGCAGTGAAGTGAGGTGACGTGAACATTCATGCAGTTGTTGGATGAATTGAAACGGAATAATCAAAAGCGAGTGTTTGGATTTATTTTGGCACACGAGGATGTTGTGCTTTGTGTGTCAACATGTTGCGCAGAGCAAACTGACAGACTGTGTGTGTGTGTGTGTGTAAGCATGTAGTCTGAGTGGCATTACAGTACAGCGTTGACATCACAGACATGATGATAAAAATGGATTTCCTCTTACCTAATTTGGTGAAAGCAACTGGTGTTGAAACGCTCCTACGCTTCCCATCGTCGGCGAGATTTGACGAATTCCCCGTGCAAGGAAAGAGTTTCCCATTGCGAAACACAATAAACTGCAGCTTGCAAGTGGAGTTATCAACAGATTGCAACGCAGAGGAGGAGAGAGGCGGACCAGCCAGCGGTAAATGGATTGAGGCGACTGCCACTGAGTTCTGCGGATGGAACAAAAAAAGAGAGGGAAATAAAAATTAAATAATGTCTCCGATATGCGCAGGAAAGAAAAAAGAAAAAAAGAAAAGACACACTCCCATAGAAAAAGACTTGTAAATTGCTTTCCTCTCCAGGAGTGGAGGCGACCATAGACCACAAGTGACCAAGGGAATGAGAATCACGTTTGAAGCGCTCTAGTGCGCCTATTTGGTCAGGCTCCCTGCCGCAGAGGTGGAAATGGTTCTTACCATTTCAGCTTGAGGGCACATCAACACTGCAGCTTGATTTAAAGAGACAACCGGTCTGACTTTATCTTCTTTTCACCGACTATAAACACCGGAGAACCTCCGAAAAAGCATCCCTGGTAACATTTGAGTGGAAAAAGGGTTTTCTAGTAGAGAGGCATGGCTTGGGTATGTCAAGGTGTAGGCACTCGCCATCTTTGAGCACAAGTGAATCCAAAACTGATCTTGTGAACTAGTTTTTTATTACTGTTAACTGCCAGCAAAAAAGCTCCCAAGAATCCCCTGGGCAGCCAAAAATCCCATCAGAGTTGCATTCAGGATCCACAGTCCCTCTGAGCTGTTATGACCTGTGGCTAATAATTTTGTATGCTGGAGTAACATATTGAGCAGGATTCTATGCCCGTCCTGTCCTGAGAACATCTGTGCTAAAATCAGGACCAAGGCTTTTGAAGCTGCATGATCAGAACAGCTGCAGGAACTTTGCCACAGCTCAGGGTTTTAGCGAATCGATGCCCCTGGTGGACAGAAGTGTAGTTCAAGGGTGTGCGCACTTGGGACGGGACAGGCAGCACTTAACCCTGCCCAGAGATCAAGTTTAATCATAAAAAAAGGTCCCAATGTGGCACTGTCAGCAGAAAAGACCTACACATGTGTCCACACGCTCTACTCCATGAATACTATGAGCTGATATAACCACACAGGCTCTTATGTGTTCAATATTTCATGTGCAAAAATAAAGAAGTGGAACTCTGTGTACATGAAAGGCAAAAAACATATTTCACACATCATTTGTAAAAGAAAACTGCTACTCTTCTTGTCAGTGACCTTCATCTGAAACAACAAAACAAGCCCTCTTTGTTGGTTTATTAGGAAGTCATTACACACGAACAGTTCTTCTTCTCAATAAACACAACAACTGAGGTTATTAACACTTTTCTGTGCCTTTAACAGATTTCCAGGAAGATGCAAAGAAACACTGACGCTCCCCATGTATTTATCCAGTAAGTGACCCTAATGGAGAGCGATGCTAATGACGAGGCTGATGATGGTACGTGTTCATAATAAAGATAATGACTGTGTTGCGCGGGGGCTCGCTTTCTGCAAAATGAAGGCTGTTTTGTTCTGCTTTCAATCACGTCGCCCTCCAGTGTGAGAGGATCAGCACTTTGAGCCTAAAGGGGAGGGACGCTTCCTGCCCAAGATGAATGTGGATGCCCATAAAGTGCCCCTACAGTTAATGGGGAGCTGCTTAGTCAGACGTTCGGCCCAATCAATGTCGAGGTGAAAGATGGCCAAATTTTCTTAATCAGGTTAAACAAGAGCTCCTTTATCCGTTCTTAGGTTTCTTATGCTGGCTATAGTGTTGTGTTTGTTTAATGTGGCCGCCCTGGTGTTGACAGGCTTTGTCGGGCCCTCAGATATAAAAGTCTGGGTTGTTTTGATCCCCCCTGGTCCTTCTATTATCCTGGAAAATAATTCTATAGGTGACAAAGAGCAACGGCGTGCTTAAGTACTATTCCTTTACATTACACCCGTTGTGTGTGAGGAGCCAGTGGTGATTTCACAGCATTGAGTTTGTTAGCTATTAGTTTCTGCATTGACTCACTCTTGAAGGCTATTGATTTTCATCCCGTGGCGTGCGTATGTGCGAGGAGAGGAAGAAAGACAGAGAATCCTTGCCTGGAAATTTATGTTGCATCATTTCCTTTCTCCAAACAGCTTAAGCTTGGCAGCCTGTTTCCAGGACGTCATAGGATACAGACATCAGAGATAGAGGCGAAGAGGATTGGGGCTTATGTGACAACCGAGAGACAGCAGAGAGTTAAACACCGAGGGCTCCCTTCTCATACGTCCAACACAGATGTCAGATGACCTTCAAGGCGCACAACTCACAAAAAGAAATCTTGTCTCGTATACTTGTCTCCACATCTCTTTTTACATCTTTTATCCTCTTTTATGTGGCGTATCAAAGGGATTTACAACCCAGAGGGTGTGCTACAAGCCACGCCGTGCACAAGGTCCCATTCTAAGCGGCAATCTATGTTCCTCCTGAGCAACCTAAACAGCTACATTTCCTCAACCCCAACACCACTGGGGACCTCACACTTCAGAGTTGATTTAACTGGTTGTACCTCAGCCGTCTGACCTTCCTCCAAGTCCCTCTCTTTCCAACAGGGCAGCATGCTGTAGCCTTAGTAACCGTAATCACACTCTCCCCTCCATTTCCCGCTCTAGCCTCGGGATCATTCTCCTTTTTTTCCTTTTTTTAACCCCCACCCCCACGATCACTTATTCCTTTCCTTACAGAGGGCATCCAGGTGAATGTCAGCGGTCATCTCCTATTTCAGACTGTTCCTTCTCGTCCACCTCCCTTCCCTTTGCCCTCCTCCACCTGCTCCTTGAGGCACGGCCCTGTTTGATAGAACCACAAAGCTGCAAAACAGCCTGCGGGGTAAAACACAACAGCGGCGTTTGACCCGGGGCAGCCACCGAATCACACAGCGTAAACACCGAGCTTAAACATGGCTCCTCGACTTCACAGGGGGATTACTGTCAAATGTGTTTAGACAAAGAGGTGGAAATTAAGAGAGCCAGTGAGTTTTTTTTTTTTTTATTGTGCAATCCAAAATTAGAAAACGCTACAGCTCTGTGCCTTTGTAGATATATCTGTGGGAGAGATAAATTTATTTATTTGCGCAGGCGGCAACTTGAAAATTAACCATAAATGAAATGAATTTAGCTCAAAGGGCATCTTGCTGAGCTCGGCCCCAGCTGAGAGGAACTGCTGACGAGCACGATGGGAGATTTGCATAATTTTTTTTTTTTTTTGTAATCATTGGCAGTTCTGTCAGCACAGACATGGTCAAAGACACAGTGACCATGACAAATAGGTAGACATCAGGGAACTTCAGGGGGTCATTTCCACCCATGATGTTTTAAGAGTCTGAAAATAAATCACAGTTTGCTCACAAGCAACATTTAGCAAGATGCTGCACATGCTCCTCCGCTGGAGCTATGCTACTTACGAGGTTTGGACATATTTGCATTGGCCGATATTAAAAAATACAAACAAAGGAAACATAATTCTACATGAGTGACTGCCATGGTTACAGCTTAAAAGGCTTTTTTCCCCTCTTGAGCTTTATTATATTGTAACGTTGTTAGCATTACTTATGAAGAGAAATTAAACACAGTCCTACACGGTTGCCATGCCAACAAGAGTCTGTTTCCTCCAGACGGGTTGTGTCAGTTGTGGGGTGGGGTGTGGGGGGCCGCATTTGAGCAGATTTGAAGCTAGAAATCAGGCTCTTTGGAGAGGCAGAGCGGTGCTTCAACTGTCAGCTACACTCTCCTCAGTCAGCTCTGACTCAAACTGTCACATCACAGGGTTGTGTCTTCACAAAAACATTCAAGAGGCTGCAACAGATGGACAACATTGTCTGATTAAAAAGGCATTTTGTTTTACAAATTAATGAATTTACTGTGTGTAAAAGCGTGACTGATATATTAGCTGCAGGGTGATTGATAATGAGCCAAAAGGAGTCAAATCATCGAGACAGAACAGATCTTACAAAGGAAATTTGATGACTTTCAGCATTAATTCACACAGATGTATGACTCTCTCTACAACACTTCATCGGCCGTTGACAGTTTCCTCCATATCCAAAAACGTATTATCAGGTTGTCTCATCAGTCTCCTGATGCCACGTCAGTGTAGCCAACAGTACATGGCCATTATTAGTGAATAAAAAGATGACTGTGACTCAGTTTCATGCCACGCTGTAATGGTACGAATCAATTCGTGCACACAAAGGAAAAAAACATTCCTCTGACTCATCTTCTGTTTATTCTTAGGTTAGGTCAGTTCACCCAAATCATAAAAATAACATATTCTAACTCATCACTGATGGTATGAAGCCTTGGAGATAGTTTGGGTTTTTATTTCAGTCATAGCCTGATGCAAAAACAACGCTGTGTTTGAAGTGTTTGAGAGAATATGTTGCATTCAGTTTGGATGACCCAACCCTAATTATTCCAATCTTCACTGCCTCTGAGGGAACATTTAAATTCTCAGTTTAGTTAACACACCGATATAATGGGAACAGGTTTGCTCTCTGGTTTTAGTTTAGAAAATATAAGCAGTTCAATGTGAAACAAACGTCTGACATCTGGAAGTGCAGATAAATAATATTGCAAAAATGTTTTTACAAATAATTCACTGTGTCGTGTTGTAAGAAATCACTAACCGACAGAGTAAAGGTTTGGAAGCATCGTTAAGTAAATAACATTCATATTCCTGTCCATTGGAGATGTGGAAATGGATCCACGGCAAGCGCCTAAAGAGAGAGCTGGTGACAAACCTTGAGCCTTTTATCTATTCATGTATTCATTCACTTTCTAAACCATTCATCACCTGTTTATTCACCAACATGCTCACTCTGAATACTGCTGAACGAGCTATAATAGGCCTGTTTGTGAATAAGTCTGAAATGGCATGGCTGGAATTCCAAAAAAAAGAGTCAGTATCCGGTCCATAACAATGTACTTTTTGACCATCGGTTCACCCACATACACACACACACACACACAAACAGTGGCGAGGTCCTTTTGGAGTAGATCCAGGTTGTGCTTTACTATCGCCACATTTTCTCTCCCACGCTCACGCTTCTCAAGTTTGATTCAGCTGCGGGGCAGGCAGACAGGATTAATGGATGGTCATTTGGTGCAGCAATAACAGTTGGCTATCACACAAAGTGGGTGTGCTAGCACTGCCCGAGAGGTGAAACACAGTCATAACTTTGGATTAGGCCGCAGGGTCCCTTTCTCTCTATTTGGATTGCTAGATGGATAAAGGTATGAGATCCCCTTAATACAGAGTCCTTTTTCATTGACTCCCAGATTAGCCTTCACTTGTTTTGGGTCAGTGGGCCAATGGAAAGAAAGGACGAGACGGCGACAGAATCAAGGTCATGTTGAGCCACAAAGTCAAGAACAGATTTCTCGCTTTTGTTCCACCTGTCGTTATTTCAGACACGCTGCGTCTCAGTCTACAGGCGACTGTACAGCACTGATATCAACATGTCACAACTGGTCCGTCCCTCGCGTTGTCAGAGCTACAGATTTTCACCAGAAAGTGTTCATTCCACTTGAACAACGTGATTAAAGTAGATCTCCATTTGAAGAGAAGGGGGGGGGGGGGGGGTCTCTTCGGACCTTTTCAGATTGTAATATGAGATTTCGGCTCGGGGGTGAAATGAATGTGAACTTGTGTGTGTGCGCGCCGCAGATTGAATCATTCAATTACTTTTCAGCCGCTATTTGATTTTCCGCGCTTGTGGTGTTTATGACAGTCTCTCAGTTTTGGAGAGCTAAAGCCAAGAATTGATCTCATAAACGCATGTCATCAAACTGTTTGACAGAAAAAAGGTGAACTCTGTAAATTAACTGGAATGAAATAATTATGCTGCAGAGTGTAACCCTAACAGCTGAAGCTCACGCCGTGTTGAATCCAACAGCTGTTAAACACACACACAAGGATACACAGGAGATTTGAGATGTGTACCTTGTCCCCTTTCAGTGATGTACGGTGTGTATTAGGTGGTAGTAATAAGCATGGAGATATGTTGGCCCATAGTGCCGCCTCACATTTATGATTCAGAAGCTGGAAGGTACAGCTATAGTGCTGTCTAAGTGTCTCCATGGTAACCTGCTTATGAATCTGAGTGACTTAACAATTTCCCTCCACAGTGGCAGGACGAGTAGGGGGCTACTGTGCGCTTCATGTGTTAAGTGCCTTTACATCAACATGAGTATACATGAATATGCATGACTGTGGGGAGCTGGGGATCATTCATCAGCAAAAACCAAAGTACAGCATGCTACAGCGGGATGGCTGGCTGCAGACCTCCACTCATGAACTTCTCTTCAGCAGAGATCAAACTGTTAAGATTTGAGAGATTTAAAAAAAAAAGGATGTTTGATTACATTTTTATATATGATTTGATCAGCCCTCAGGAAAGCCTAAATGTTGCATTTTCTCCTGAACATAATGATGTAAGTTATAGAGTGGTCTGAAAGCTGCTCATTAACGGTAATTTAACACAAGCTGGAGCTCTATAGGATTTGGCGTTGAGCTGCAGACCGTATCATCCCTCACATCGCACCTACACACACCCGCTGTTGTGTAAACAAATGAGACGCTAGAAGGGTCCAGGGGTCGTCGCTGTCTGCATACCAAAGACGAATCACGCTGAGGAGAAAGTACAAAGCTTCAGAGATGAATCACCTCCATGCACACACGTTTAAGCAGGATAATGGGGCTTCTGCGGTCCCATCATTTTGGTAGATGCTGCAACAAGCTGACTGCTTCCTCCAGCAGGGAGGCAGTGAAGCAATCAAGATACATGCCAAACACATACAAACACACGCACACACACACACACATGTCCTGTGAGCCAGGACAAACAGAGCAACATGAAATTCATCATGCAGTGCTGTGTGTAAAGGCAAAGGCTGAACTAATGACTTTACATGACAAATCATCATAGAAGCCTTCACACTAATGATTTAAGGAAGCAATCAGGTATCGCTACTTGGATAACTAAAGGTGTTAATTGCTAATTCTAGAGACATTTTGTTAATCAACACAGCAATTTCAAATATGAATATATAAAAATCCAAAAAGAGATATTGCTTAGCTTAAATATATTTAAGTTTCCATTAGCATTGTCTTGAGGTGATCGTCTTCAATGGCCTGTTCTCCCATTTTGCATTTAAACTTGCCTGGAAAATGCCTTTGGGCATTGCCAGGGCAAATCTAGCGGATGTGGGAAGGAAATTAAAGCACAGAAAGAAGAGAGAAGGAGAGTGCCGTATATTTATGGCCTCCTTTTACCATATTAATCCTTTCCCACTAATCCTTCAGCTGCACCAAATAAAACTGTAATGGCTTTGGTGGTCATCCTTATCTCATCAGACTGGTGATGACCACACTGGCAAAAATGAAACAAGTTTATTATGCTCCTATATTGATAATGATTAAAAGAGTAACAGAAACATCTCCAGTAGCAGATTGCCAGGATGGATCTGGAGGTAAGCTAGTGTCGCCCATAAAAAGCATGTGAGTCAAGCATCTCACTTGAACTCAAGGAGCAGTTCTTAGACATGGACGTGTGTAACTGTGAATGTGGAGCAAAGCAAGCCAGGGAAAAAAAAACAAGAATAAGTATATTTACCAAACCCACCCAGGATAAGGCTTCCACCCACTGTGCTTAGTCACATACCATTGGTTTTATTAAAATGTTAGCCTCCACATTTTGAAAGTCACCAAAGGCTGTGTTTCTTCACACAGTCATAGCTGGAAAGATATTATTCACGACTACAGTTAAAGGAATGGTAGTTAAATTAGGCTCTGAAATGTTTGTTGCTTGGTGGATGGATGAAAAAAAACAAAGGAACTACTTTGTCTTGCTCTAGCTGTACTGATCGCGTGGGTCCAA
Organism: Sciaenops ocellatus; assembly: GCA_033000465.1. Lineage (NCBI taxonomy): Eukaryota > Metazoa > Chordata > Actinopteri > Sciaenidae > Sciaenops > Sciaenops ocellatus. Next base: position 6,762,409 of record CP136872.1, on the reverse strand, counting down.
ATTCTATTCCTTCAAAATTGTGTCCATGTTATATTGCTGTGAATCTTGGTATTTGATCAGTAGTAGTAATTGACTCTTGTGGGGTCACATGACTTGCAGACTTCCATCATGAATCTTGATTCTTGACTTGACATAGTCAAAACAGACTTGCAGCTTGACTGTGACAAATGACTGCACTTAGACTTGAGCCTTTTGACTTGAATGAGTTTGCATTTCCCCCCCCCAAAAAAAATGCATGCTGTGAATCAACTCTTGTGAATATATACTTCAAATCAGTCCCAGAGCAACCAATCAGTTTTACGTGAACAGGTGGGGAAGGTGTTTGGGAGTGCAGAACAGCAGTGAGACAAATAATAACTCGTTTAGGACTGGATTAGAAATTGGACGTGACCCTGACCTGAATTGTGACTTTTCATAGGGTTTCACAAAACTTACTTGGGTTACAAAACAATGACTTTGTCCCTCCTCTGCAACCCACTGACAATGTTGGTGGTCTCTCTCTACTTGGGTCTGTTCGGTTTGACCACATTTAGCATCAGATCTAATTATAATTGGCTCATAGACCAGACGTGACTGTCCTCAGGTCTTCATTTGGATTGATTCTCTCTCTGTTAAAAATTCATTTATTCACCTTGGTTTTTGGTAGGTTTTCACTGAGTCTGTTTCAGCTCTCTAACATTTGTCTACACAAGATACATTCAGGCACAGTACTGAGTTTAGGCCACCCACATTTGGCAGTAGTTACGTGCATAAAACTAAAGAAAACAGACTTTAAGGGTAAAAAAAAAATGCATCAGGTTGTGGTTATGTGTACAGTATATTACGCAGCCATTACGTGGGTTAGGATTAGGGTGTATTGATTGATATAGTAGTCTATCTGTTCTGACAGACATGTGAGGCGGGTGACTGAAAACACCTCCTGTGTAGACAGGGCATAACCTCATCTACTGTTGCCCTCCACAGCAAGCTACAAAACTCTCGAGAGTCACCTTTGAAGTAGTAGTCCGACATTTTGGGAAATAACCTTATACGCTTTCATGCCAAGAGTTAGATGAGAAAAGTAGGTATTCTGAGGTCTCCTGGCTCCAGCTTCAGACTTACCAGACAGATATGAGAGTAGTATCAATCTTCTAATCTAACTCTGGGCAAGAAAAAGTGAATATTTCCAAAAATGTCAAACGATTCCTTTAAAGCCTACAGTATTTAATACTCAAAATACATTTTAAAATTATATATATATATATATATATATATATATATATATATATATATATATATATATATATATATATATATATATATATATATATATATATATGTATGCAATGTTTTTGTATGAAACTGAGGGAATTGTAGATGTGAGCAATGTTGTATTTATTTTGCCAGTGATGGTTAGAAATGTGTTAATGTAACAAGAAATCAACAATTCCTCATAATTGAATGTATGTAACGCATGACTTCTGATGTGTTTGTCAGCTGCTGTTTGGTATTCTGTACAAGCCCCCCCAGTCTTGGTAATGCTGAGGAATCCAAGACACTTCACCGCGAGCAAGGGTAGGATGGAGGATTTATTGGAGCGCTCTTGTGCCTCCAACGCACATCCCTTTAATCGATCTGTTGAAGCATTACCATAATCAGCTCACTCTGGCTGTTCAGCTTTCCCCCCACCCTCCCTCCATGTTTTGATCAATGAAGGTCCATCCATAGTCCATAGTCAACCCCCCACCTTCAGCTACAGTGGGAAAAGAGCCAATTGACTTATATATGTAGTAAAAAGACGAGAAAGAGGCTTCTATTTCTCAATCAGGACCATCATTCCAACGAGAATGATCAGGCAGGCAGCAATTTCTCCAGCGCCATGATAGTGATGGCCATGATGGGAATCGCCATTCTCTTAATAAGATGTGAAAAAAAAAGATGATGATCTGAGCTTACTTTGAGCAAATGAAATCCCCTGGGATCTGCACTCGATTTGTCAGCCATTTAATCTGTTAAACAGGGGTAATAAGCTGGTGTCAGTCCACTGCCTGTTTAGCACAATCGCAGCAAAATGCTGCCCTGAGCCATGTTGTAATAGAGGTGGTCTGAACTAGTAATACGCTCATGTGACTTAAAGGTATATTAAAATACAAGGCTAAATTGCAAATGCACTGTGTAGGCAGTAGCCCTGAGGTTTACCATACATGATGATAAAAACATACTATACACTATAGGAGACACATTGCTACAGGTTCACATCCAAATACTCATTCTCTTTAGCTGATTATTCATTATTATTCTATGTATTTTTTTAAGGAATTCTATGACTAGACAGTAGACAGCTAACAGGAATTTAGGGGAGGGAAATGTGGAAAGACATGCAACAAAAGGCCAAGCCCCTATAACTGTTCATTCCTGCTCAGAGAGGTTCCTGTAATCTATCCCAGCAGACCCAGAGGTGTCCATGGGTCCACACAGAAAGGTCACAGGTGTGATTGGACCTTCTTGTTGTAAGGTGACAGCAGTGCTAACCACCGAGCTGCCATTCTGCCCCGCTTCACAAACCGCAGAACACATTTCATTCTTATCTTTTGGACCATGATTATTTTCTCACTTTCAGCCTGCTTGACTGTGTTTTCTGTCACCAGACCATGAATAGCTGGAATGAATAATTTCATTATGCAAAGAGGCATAACACACAGGCTTATGTGGCTACTGTGTACCAGCTAGTATAGCTGAAACGATTAGTCAATGAATTGATTAGCTGACACACAGAGAATGGATGGGTAAGTACTTAGATAATCGATAAATTGTTTAAGGACCAAAAATGCTAAGAATTTACTGTTTATAGCTTTTGTTGCAAACGTGAGAATTTGTTGGTTCTCTATGTCTTCTGCATAAACTGAATAATTTTATTTCTGACATTTTAGCGCAACTAATTAATCACGAAGATATCTGGCAGGTAGTGAAATGAATTGTTACAACCCTACGAGGTCAATACTATGATCTTATGTTCCTTTGTTACAAAATAATTAAAAATACTTGAAGTCAACAACCAATTTAAGTGTTGCATAAAACTGACAAGTTATATTTGTATCAGTTTATTTGGGAATCAAATGATTCATGATCTTAGTTCACTGGAAAAAACAAATGTTCTGAGGTATAAATACATTCTTCTTCAGGGTCACATATGTGCTTACATGTCAGGATTACATAGAGCCACAATGTGCACCAAGAAGTAATGCAATATATCAACGCCGCTGCACTCTTCTGTGCTCATTGGTCCATGTGAGGAGGAAGGTCATCACCTGGGCAGGTGATGTGTCATTGCAAAGGCATGAAAAGAAGGGCCATATTGTTCCTTAGAATATCATGACTAAGCATTTTTCAGATTTTTTTCGAATAGGTCCAATGCTTGAAGTTGTCCTGTGACCAGGATGGCTGTGAATACGATACAGATATAAAACCCCACTGCAAAGACTACAAAGGATAACAACGCATACTGCAAAATATAAAATAATATGTAGTGTAAAGTGTAGCTGAAGTGTCCCATTGAGCTACTGTACAATTCCTTAAAGTACAACAGCATTTATTATTATTTCTGGTGGGAACCCACTGTCTGTTGATCCATTCCATCATGAGCCTTTTTAATTTCTGGTTAATCAGACACACTTTCCTCTCTATTTGTCACCAAGCACATAAAAATGAATACAATATTTGACTTGTCTTTGACCAAGATCCAAGGTTGTATCTATAATTAATGGCTGTGCATAATAATATTAGCATTAGATGTCAATTTATCAGGTTTTCACAGTCACCCATTCCACATTACTGATATAAACAGACAGATGAATTGGATGGAGAAGTCCTAACTGGAGCCAATCTACCCACAGCCCATGCTCATCCATCTACAGAGCCCCCACTTGGCCCAGATTAGCATCAGACAAGAGGACTTTAAAGATTCTGTCTCAAAAAGTGATTAGCTGGGAGCCAGCCATGTAACCCAATGGGGACTTATTAGCCATCCCATTTAGTGTACACAGAGACCACAGAGAGACAGAGACACATGCAGAGGACAGAGAGGGAGAAGAGTCATTCATCAGAAATTTTTTTTCACCCTGATTAGGAAACAAGCAAGGTAATGGTGTTAACAACCCACTGACCTTTGTCTCATCGCCCACTTTAACATATGCTTCAGAATGCTACAATCATCCTTGATTCCAGCTTTAGAGCCTTGAAAAAGGTAGAACAGAGAGATCTGAAGTGATTGTTTTTGATTGATTTTTGTGCTTGTTCCAAGTTGCACCGTGCAATCGATGATTTACCTCTCCAGCTTATTTTAGGAGCATATAGCTTAGGTCTTTTTCACTGAGAAGTACCATCCATCCTTTAAAAACTCCACTCTCTAGCAAACAGTCTGTGGGCTGTAAACTGCATGCACACCGGTTACTGAATAACACATGAAAAAATAGTTACATCTGTGAACTTTGCAGTTGATTTCCAGTCAACAGTAACATGTTAGCTTGCAGCGTGCAAGCAGTACATATGGAGTATGAATAAAATATTTACCTATACAGAGACAAATAGGTGAGTATGAAGGTGGAGGTCAAGGAATAAGTGGGTAAAAACATTCTGTGTCAGAAGAGCTTAAAATATTTATACGAATTACAATGTATGCAATTACAGTGTACAAAAGTATGTATTATTAATATATAGTCTGTATATAGTGCACATTATTTTTGTTTCTGGGGGGAAAAACTGTGAAAAGGGCTGTACATACATAACTATAGCTAACATGAGTTATTTGAATATTAAAATGATAATAAAATACAGGGGAACAACAAATATTGTTTTGGTATCCAATATGGACTCTCTCTAACAATAAAATCTGGTGTTAAAAAAGAATTCGATATTTGACCTGTCATATTACTAGCTGTAATTATTAGTTACAGGATATGCAAACTGCAAAATATTGATGTTGTTGTGCACCTAACAGTAGATAACCACATAATTTGTGAGCTGTAATCTTATGTTACCTTGACAACTCTTAAAACCCAGAAATATTTCAGTGTTTTCTACTGGTAAATCTGTAGGGAAATGTAGATATTAAGACAAGACACAAGATTAAAATATCCATCATCCTGAGAGAACTCCTTGAACCTAACAAGACTAACAACTAAATAAACACCATAATATATGCATGGACATACAGTTTGCAAGAGGCACATCCTCTTGATTCTCCTCTCCAGCTAGACTGAAGTGGGATTAAGCTGTGGTAATGTTGAAGGGGAAGGGGGGTGTGTGAGTGAGTGTGTGTGGGGGTGATTTATACCAACAAGCTCATTGCTGCTGTCCCCTCTGTCCTGAGAGAGACACTATCTAGCTGTTTGTCTGCGATCCTTTGACCCGGGGCTACCACTGCTGGTCATCTCCAGCTCCATCAGACTAAAGAGTCTGCCACATGCCCCCAGTGAGTGCAGCTATGACACAGCATCTGACTTACATGGATCTCAGGGGTGGGAGCTAATTGGTCACTTTATGGCAGCAAGTCTATCTTCACCACTCTCTTCAGAAGAGGTTAGCACTGCCATCAAGGCGTCATTACATTGAGAGAATTGACCGAAGCAGCAGAGTAGGGGCGGAAACAAGGACTCGCTCCATACTTTGACCTCAGATTCATTTATAAGTCAATCTGACTATTTAATGCTCCTCTATTCGAGCAATATTACTTCAGGTTTCTGTGTCCTTAAAGAGGTTGTCGGTCGAGAAAACTGCTTTTCCAGTAGTTAAATTTTCAATCAAACAGAGTACTGTGCGGTTTTCTTTTAACTATCTGTTGATGAAGTTTGAGTTCCAGTAGGTGGTTTCTTTAAGCCAAGCCATTGATACTGCTGTTGTATAATGTCTGTACACTAGAAATCAAACAAATAGCTGATTAATTGATTAGTCGATTGACAGAAAATGAATCTGCAACCATTTTCATAATCAATTCATGTATAATTTTTAAGTAAAACTGCCAAACTTTTCCCTTTGCTGCTTTTGTTTTAACTAACTGAACATTGTAGGGGTTTGGACTGGTTGGTCACCTTGAATTCACAGAAACTGTGATCATTTTTTATTATTTCTAATGTTTTATCAGAAATAATGAAAAATGAAAAAAATGAGAATAATTAGTCACTGGGTCCCTACTTTATGTCTAACAGACAGAAGGAGTTGTGTGCAGCAAATGCATGTTTTGGGAATTGGTTAATTTTTCATATTATTTCTATTTAGTTATAGAATGTAGCATAATGGCCATTTGTTTGTATTGCAATTTGTTAAAACTGCATTAATTGCTGTTTTTGGTCATTTGGTGGCATTACTCACGTTATTCTTAGGAAACTGTTTCTCATTTGCACATCCAGCTGACACAGAGAGACATTAATATGAATCTGAAGTAGTGTGACCAGTTGAAGTACAATTCTTACTAACTGATACTGAATGCTCCTAACGCTATGTTCACCAGCTAGTTGGAAAACAAAACAATAAACTACAATAGACTAAAAGATTCTATCAAGCTTAAGGGAACTACAAAGTTTGGTATTAATTCTCAGCGGGTTTGTCATTATGAGTAACAACTTTCACTTTTGTTATTTGAGCCATTGTAAGAGAAACTGATTAGTGCAACTCTAAAACATAGCTAACGACTGCAAGCACAGCCAGTCCAGTATCACGCCAAAGTGTGTAATACCAATCTTCACCCACTGATCCATGTTAAGGCCAGGCAAAACGTGCTGCAGTGATCCGGCATGTGTATTGCCTGCTTTGGCGTTATACAGTGTGTCACAGCATTTGTGCAAACTGCAGACAACGGTACTATTATTGCCTTTAATGGCTTCATGGATATCAGGTGGTTATTTCGCTTCAGAAATATATTTATATTTAGGTTGAATATAAAATAATAAATGTAGGCTCGTAATAGATGGGAACCTTTAGCCCTATACAACATGCACATGTACAGTAGAATCCAAGGAGGAGGAAGAATTCCATGAAAGAAGGTGATATCGCTAAACACCATCAAATCAGACAAGAGGAGCAATCTGTGCAGATGCTGCACATACATAAACAACCGAAGTGTAGAAAGGCTGCAGGTGATACGCTGAGAAACCAGCTTGAGACCATGTTGGTGATTGTGACAGGTCTCCCTCAAACCCACAGCTTAAACGTGAGCTGCAAACCTGCAGCCTTCAGGGAGATTTCTATGAGAATGAATGCTTGACAGCGGCTAGCACCAGCCAGACTTTAGTTCCACTCCAGGGATGGACCTGCCTTTCCATGTCAGTGTAAATGTAATTTTCACTCAGCTAAAGCACCTCAGGTACCTCCTCGCCTCAGATCCCGGATTATGGCATGAGAGTAAGAGTCAGAGAGACAGAGACAGGCACACAGAGACGATGTAAAAAATGGCATTAATATGAGGCAATCTGTGGATATATTTACATGCATATATATATCCGGGTATGCATTTGTGCATGCAGTGTACCACCTGTAATTGGTCCCATTTGACCACAATGCACAGAACATTCATTGCTGTCCTTCACCCACACAATACATATACCATTAAGGGATCAAAGGTACTGCACTATAATATTACAGTACAATACGTTAGTTGTAGGAATGTCAATGATGGACTGATTTTTAATTTATCTCTGTTAATGATTTAATTGACTAAGAATCTCTGCAGGCCTGGGAACAGCTCAACAGACAGCATGAGAGCACTGTTAACATTACAGTGCTGATGTTGGGCACAGGCAGGCTTTCCAAAAAGATCAAAAGTCATCAATGCTGTAAATCCATCTTACTGCTGGATGTGAAATGTTCAAAAGATTCCCTGGGCTGATAAAAGTGGAGAGATCAGTGTTACTACTAACGGCTATGTGTTGTTGAAGGCTGCTGCTTTTATTGTTGATAGAAGAAAACTGTTAGATTATCTACAGTGTGGCAGCATTATTTGCTATACTAAATATTTTAAGATATATTAAAGTGGATATTTTGAGTGGAGTTGACCACCTCATTAGTGAAGGCGTTATTTTCATCATCTAATCATCTAAATTGTGTTTATTGCTCAAATATGTGATTTATGCAGATTCTGTGGTGATTACACTGTTATAATGAATGTTAATAATGAATTGACTATCGATTGTTAAAATTGTTTCCAGCATCAGACATCTTATAAATGGTACAGATGGAATCTATTTGAAATAATAAACAAACTTACAGTTCAAGATCATATTTCTCTTCATGTGTATGTCTACTGTTTACCTTTGGGCACAACTGCGGCATTATATTGTATGTAGATTTTCTTTGTTCATTTTAATGATACTGTCTGATAAAGTATAGGATACAAAAACTGAATAAAAAGACTCTTTAAAGAGAAACGCTTTGATAAAATCTTGGGAGAAACTGCAGACCAAAGTATTTCCAGAAAAAAAAGAGTTTAAAGTTTAAAAATGAATATAAAATTAAACGACTTGTTCAGATTTTATTTCTTAAAATGCACCAAGGGAGAAATTGGCAGGAGTTGTCCCCTACTTCCCCTCCTCTGTGAGCGGCAGATATTTAAAGGCCTTTCCACTGACGTGGCAGTAATTGCAGCAGTTCCCTATCTCCACAGCAGAACAACATTCCACCTTATCTCCATGACCTTCCATAGACAGCCCTCAGTCCTGGGGCAGGGGAGGGAGAGAGAGAGAGAGAGAGAGAGAGAGACGTGCACTGGATAACACACAACTGACTCTTCACGCCATCCCCAACACCATCGACCTTTGTTGGCTCCCCATGGGAACTCCAGCCTAGGTCTATATCTACAAAGACTTAACCTAACACACTCCATCCATCTCCTTCTTCAAGGCCTCACATCTACCTTCTTATTTACAACTACAGCACCTTCCAAAGCTGCCAATCCGGGCCACAGGACTCAGATAATGCCCCAAACAGTCCAGCGTGTGTAAACAGGTGCTGTCAGTCAATGCCCCAGGGGGGGTCGGGGTGAGATTATTGTCAGTGCAAAACCATGGTAAGATATTTTATCCATATACTGTCTTTGTGTTGCTGTGGTCTGCTCATTGGCCAGAGGCTCCTGAGAAAGCTCATACTGTTACCTGACAAGGAGCTAAACCCAATTTGTGGTCTCCATTTTTTCAGCAATGGCTATTCAGTGTATTTACTTATGTGATTCTATGGAAGTTTTGATTGCTGGTGGCGGAGTCCGCCATTCCTGAACTGGATTCGAATAGCCTTTATACACAGGATTATACAAAGGAAAGCATTCACAGGAATCAATGTAATCCAGTGTTACTGTTTATTGTTTACTGTGTGTTCAACCGGCAAAACTGTCTTTTATTGTGAACAAACACAATGTATTTGTCACTGCAGTCAGCGTATCATTTTTTTTTATTTTTTGAAGGGAGTAATACAACAAGAAGAAGCAGCTAAAGTGGGCTGTGAAATGAGGAGAACTGTTGTGTGGAAAACTAAACTAAACTGGTGAAAATGAAATCTGAAACTGATTTCAACTTTAAAGGCATGTTTGGTTGTTGTGGAGATGCAAGTAATGGAAGGTGCTTGAACCTTTCTATGCCAAACAAATCAAATACTGCCATTCATCATCTCAGTTTTAGGATTTAAGTTTAAAAACTATTTTTTAGAATATTCTTAATTGCAGACCTGTGGTTCATATAAAAATATAAAGAGAAAAAGAAGAAAAGGGGCAAGAAAAAGATAGAAATTGGGCGATATTTGGATAAGATGTGGCACTTCCAAGATGTAAACAAAAACCTATAGATGCTGACTGAATTTGACCCTGCCCCAAATTTGACCCTGTTTTATAGGTTAATGCTTTAATTGACCCAAATAAACAGGGAGAACAACAATGATACTACACCACTGCCTAGTGATTATAACTAAAGTAAATCCTGCACTTGCAGTGGGAGGAGGACAGCCTTGAAAATCCCATACAAATAAGTACTGAATAAGGAAATCTATGAGAAGGCCTGGACTGAATAAGAATGAGGGCATTAGGATAAATATAGAACAAAGATACTTTTTGGAGGACAGAATTTCAAAGCGGGGTAAACTCAAAGTCTGCAAAGAGGGCCAACAAAGAGAAAAAAGTTCTTTTTTTTTTTTTTCAGATTGCATTCTGGGGTTCGGCTTCACCTGTATGTAACCCAGTTCATTTGCAAAGCTTTGTCACAATTAGTACTACAGCACCCCGCGCGGCAAGGGCACACCTTCCACTGTGCGGTTTGCATGGGTGTGTGTGTCTGTTATTATGTTAATTGTCTGTTTACCGCTGCGGTGCGACAACAGAATGTAGTGTTTTCCTCTGCTACATTATTCATGGGCTCGAGGAGAGGCCTGGCTCCATGTTTGGCACTGGCTTGTTTTGTTTAGCGTCCCCCGTTACACGCGCCCTATCCACCAGCTCTTCTCACATTATAAATTCTTAATCGACAACCGCACTCGCTCACAACCCAAATCTTGCTGGCTCTCCTTCTGCGCCGCAGGCGTGAGGAGCTGGAAACAAGTTCAGGTGGATCTCTTTTTTGTCCTCACGCTCTGTTTACATGAACACACAACGCTGATTAATGGAGATAATCAGATAACGGCGTTTAATGAATAAATTATGACTGGCTGGATCGGGTGGTACTGGATTTTCCCTCAGGAGGCAGAAAAGGTTTAATGGAGTGCTAAAGCATCAGGTTTTGCTTCATATTCAGAAGATATGATAGTAATATTTAAAACAATGTGGTGATTCACTATGAATATATCTGTCCTGTAAATTTGCCCCCTCATTTTGTGGTTTTAAATGTGATTCATGCTGCATTGTACCTACACTGACATAAATCAAATCACTATATAGAGAGATTCAACCATTTTCATCAAGGTCACTCAGGTACAGTAAAATAACTGTGTGTGAAGTGTGAACTCACTTACCCACGGCTAGAATAAAATCACTCACCACAATAATATTGACTGCGGCTCCATCATAGGGAGGACAGATTGGGATTTGATATGGTACTCGCCAATATCAAAAGAAGTTCACCGTGAACAACGGGTAGGGGAGGAACTGAGCTGAAAGTCAATGCGGCAACAAGTTAAAGCCACATCATCTGGAGCCAATTGTCTCTATTGAGAAGCTATCTGAAGTGAGGATAGCAACGTAGCCATAAAAAAGCTCCAGTCCACATTGAGAGCGTTATTGCCCTCGCACAGATGTGAGAAGCTGGAAAGAGACCATCGGAGCGGAGGAGGTTGGTTGGTAGGATGGTCGGGCAGCGGTGGGTAAAACTGATTTTTATTGAACCATTAAATCCCCAGTGCCAAACGTAATTTGAGGTTTTTGTTGCTTTGCCACCATTAGCCGCTAACAACCCCCCGTCGCTGCGGGGCCTGTCCTTATAAAAATAGAGTGAAGAGGCAAGGGCGAATCAGAACAACACCGCATTCAATCTCTGCAATTATACTGCCATTAACATTAGCCCATCTGATTCCTTAATGTCAAAGCAAACAGACGCATCACTCAGGGAGCCTCCAAATCTCATCAGAGAGGAGACACAGGTGGAGAGCGAAAGCCAAACACCACAGTATAATATTGTGATGAAGCGACAAGTGAGAGACAGAGTAATAGACATTGAGGAAGCGATAGAGTCTTGATGAGAGTGGGCGGGTGTGTGTTTGTTTTGGATTGTGTGTTTGTGTGCCCGGCTATGCATGTGTAAATCTCAGAGGATAAGAGCACATTGAGCGACAAGGGACAGGCCACATCACCATAAAATGTAATCTATTAAAGCTTATCCCAGACAAGATCGCTACATCTAAATTCATCTCAGTCTGTCAGGGCCTGTTCTATTCCCAATGCTGCTGCACCATAATGGGATGTGACAGTACATGTCCTAAGGAATGAGGAAATAAGAGATCTCCATGTCGCATAGCCGTGTCGTTTTCATAAAGCCGCTTGCCCCATAAAGGCACAGAGCAGCTGGGCAAACGCATTAAACAATGTGCACAGAATTAAAATAGTGCACAATTGACTTTTGCGTGCAGGCTTGCGTACAGTGATATTACAAGGATCATTTTTGTAATTGTTGCCGTTGTTCTTTTTCAGTAGCAATAACATCAAACCCACCAAGTTAATGAACTAAGATCTAGGACTGCAGCAACATCGTTAAAAAGAAGCATGAGTAGCGAGACAATCAGACAGGTTGCAAACAAAACCCCAGGTACATCCATCACACAGCCTACTGCACCGACCACAGCTGTGCCCACACACAGCTTCCCTCCGATGCGGGACCATTAGTGGAATCTTGGGTGCACTTAGTTTAGGTTTTACCTCCAAATTAATCTTTGGCAAATTCAATAAGGAAGATCGTTTCTCTCCTGTTTTGCCTATTCCTCCCCGGGTATTTCTTCCCACTCTAATCTTCTCCGTCGCCTCCATTTTTCCACAATGTCAAAGTCCTCTTCATTTGCAAATTCTCAGGTCTTTCTGCCCGCATTCCAGGAGCAAATTGGTCCTTGGATGCTGTTCTTTAAATATTACCTGTCATACCTACTACGGCTCAACCCACCACCTCCCTATCACCACCATTACCATCAGGATGTTCCAGGTGATTCAACTGAGAGTTTCCATCTTATGCCTTGCTGGCTTTACTCCACCACCACTAACATCTAGACTCTGTGAGATCCTGTCCCACAGTACCAGCCACTCAAAATTGCCGCCCCCAGCCAGCTGCCAGACGGGTATATCCGTTCATTCCATTCAGAAAAGCAAGGACCTGTCATGGACCTGTCGTGGACCAGGCAGCAATTCCAGGCAAATGCATATGTATCTCCTGTCTTTATGAAGACACTCACTGGGGTCTAATCGTCAAAGGTTTTCTATGTAACCTAAACAAATATTGTTATACACTTTCAGTTGATCTCTCCTTATTGAAATGAAGTTCTTTAGAAAATGGGTCTGAACTGTTGGCATGTGTTTACCCATTGGGAAAGTGCTTCCAAATCTCAGCAAGTCCTGACTCCATTAGTTACTGTTACAGCGCCTGTCAAGCTTTCTGTTCTCAGAGGCTACATAGACAGTTTACAGTGATGATGGTGGCGGATATACCACCTGCAATTCTTAATCATTTCTATAACTATGGGTCTTTCAGACTTCAAAATTAAGACAGTGATAGACAAAAGCATCTTCTTATTTCTAGCCACCGACCGTCAGGTCAGTTTTATCAGCTGCTTACAGATGTCGTCAGCTGTAGTTGTGTGTTATTAAACCAATGCTACCTCCATGAGCTGGGCATTTTTTTTTAAAGTCAGCATCTTCGGAACCACTGTTCTTGTATGGCAGTATTAGTATGATGAGGATATTTCGTTCTAAACTTTCCCACGGGTGCTTAGCTTGCATACGTGTTCATATTTTCAGTGTGTTTTCGCTCTTAAAATTACAAGAAAAACGGCTTTTTGGATAAGGAGTAATCAATGTGTCTATCAAATGGAACTTCCCCAAAACCAATAAAGAGCAGGACAAAGCTGCTGTTTTTCTCACAGTGGATAAATAATGCACAAGTAAAGTTGCAAGGCATGACCAGCATTTTTTTTTTGTTAAACACCTGCAATAACATAAATAATGCAGCTCCTTGCCCTAGTTACTAGAACTACTGTCGTAAGCTAGTTAGCTGGACATGCTAATGATTGGCTTCCATTAGTGCAGATGAGCAAACTGTTTAATCACTTTCTTCACTGTTTTGGGGTCTTGGAAATTTTCAAATTTCCAATCCAAACTCTTTAAAAGTTTGGATACAGTTACATTAACACTGTTTTAACATTTTGAAAAGTCAAATGCAATTACAGGTGAAGCCATTATTTGGACAATTCCTGTTCAGTGCAAGGGTTTAGCGAACAGTCAAGTACTTTGGAGAGTATGATTTTACCATAAAGGACAGGAATGTTGGTTGAAACTACAAACATAAGATACAAACCATGATAAGATGGAAGATGGAAGTCTCCTCTGGTTTCTGTTTCCTTGAGAGAGACCTTACATATCATGGAGGTGCAACTTTACTCATCATACAATCGTCTAGCTCTCATTGAATGTCCACTAAAGTGGAAAAAAAATGGAATGTCCAAGTAAAATTGCAAAGAAATCTGTTTTCTAAAAGAGCAGCACGGAGCAGCCGCTTGCCTTTTCCTTTATTTGCCCTCCATCCCTCATTGCTCACCTTCATATCGCCCTCTTTCAATGCATCCCACACTGTCAATCTGCCAGGCAGCAAGCACCTTGAAACAATGTGCCAATCACTGCACAAGGAGCGTGACTTGCACCTCCTCTCCTCCTCTAGTCCGGTGGGATTGGCTGCTACGCCGTGCTCCGGGCTTTCCAGACAACAGCCAGATCCTCGGACCACTGTGCGGCTGCCAGGAGCAAAGAGCTCTAATGATCGCCCACTGCCGCTGAAGCAGAGCCACGGACACACTGGCAGAGAAAGACTTGCAAAAACTGAGTGCTTGTGGGGAAAGAGGAAGGAAAAAAAAAACAAAAAAAAGAAAAGAAGAGAAAAAAGTGTGAAGTGTGAAGAAAAAAAGTGTGTGGAGAGCTATCTATCTATCTGTCATCCATGATAATCACCCTATTTAAATTCAATTGGAGAAGATTTGTATGTCCTTCAGAATCCCTCTACTTGTTAAATATATATTTTGCTGGTCAAGGTTTTTAAATGTTATTGTGCAGGACGACTCAGTAGTAGTCATGGTGGACCATTTTGCTCCATACACTTGATGTTTGGGCACAAACAGCATCTTGGGATATGTGGTAGGAATGGCTACCTGAGCTTTCTCAAGGGAGAAAAAACATTTTCAATTCACTCTGTCTCCCTCCTTCATTCATGCTTTATTTATGTCTACCTCTGTCTCTATCGCTCGGCCTATCTCTTCCCCTCAGTCCTCCACATTTATAATTACCCTCACCATTTCTCCATCTTTGCGTGTCTTTGCGCTACACACCTTAATTTTTCCAACTGATGGACTCTCCTTCCTGTCCTGGTGTCTGGCTCCACTTCTCTCTAACTCTCTGTCACCTGCTTTTTGTCTAAGTAAGGGAAGGCTTTTAGTTCCTTATCATACTCTCATGAATTATGAACGTCCACTGTCCAGTGGCCAGGATAGAAACACATCTTACTGTCTGCTTGCCTCTCTGTTAAAGTAACACAGAGAGGAGAGGTACGGCAATCCAGACCGCAACACCTTGATCTGTGGACCTTTGGGATGAATTATTTAAACCGCTGTGACCCCACCCACCCCAAAACTTGTGTGTGACGCACAGTGATCACTTGTACACCTGCCAAACCTCGGCACAGACACACCACAAGGATTGTCACAAGAGAGACCTTGTCAATGCTTGTCAACACAGCCTGCAGACTGACTCCAGGTCAAACCTTTCACCTGACAAAGATTCAACTGGGATCAAAACATCTATAAATAAATAACAAATGTGTCAGAATTTAAGTATTACTTTTTGATTGTATAGTTATGCTAAAAAAACTTGCTCTGGCAAGCTGAATACCTAATAAACTTCATTTATCACTTATTTAGCATTAATAGGTGCATTAGTCTTTACCATATTTCTTTGTGCTTTGGATATAAGAGCTATATAAACGGAGGAATTTCCCATTTTATGTAAAAGCTAAGCTCATGATAAACATTACCAATCAAACATCAACATGCTGCCATGCTGTCATTAGCATGTAGCTGTGCTATCAGCTGTGCCTACATTCTGAAAGAGCCACTCACATTGCTATAGACTCGTGGTCTCATAGTTATTATAAAAGAGATGACTGGACTTTTTTTTTGTGCTCACAGAAAGTGATACAAGTCTTGCGTCAATCATCCAGCTACCTTGAAATGCTGCTGCCAATTAGAGGCGTCCTGTGGAGTTTTATGTTGTGTTAACACAGTGTGTATCCTTGAGCACTAACAAACTCAAGGATGTTAAATATCCTTGAGCGCTAACAAACTCGTTGTGTTCATATCCTCCCTCTTCCTTAAAACACTTGCTGCCAGTCTTCTTATTCTCTGTTACTGCTGTCGCATTGCTTCATTTCTTGCCACGTTACCACCACATATGAATCACTGAAACAGTGTGAAAACTGAACTGTGGATCACGTCACTCGCACGCACACATGCATGCGTGTTTGTGTGAATGTACGTGACAAATGAAACAGGGACCCACTCACAGAAAAAGAGCTGCATAACCTTTAAACTTCAGGTAGAAAAAGAAGAAAAAAAAACAATTAGAAAAATATATAATTGCTCTGCTGATCGACACAACACAAATACAACTTTGCGTTGCATTGAAGGACAACAGAGTGTCAACAGCTCACTCAAAAATAAAGCACATTCAATACGCATGCTGCCCTTTTTTGAGTATACTTAAGTTTATCTCTTTTCTAATTCAAGCACATACACTGTATGCTGCAGGGTCATGGTAGAAAATCTGTTGGACTGCCTTGAAGCACACACTGCTATTCTAGCTGTGTGTGCTGTAGCTACCATTGAGGACACTGACGTCACGTACAGTACACGTTGTGGTATTTCTTGAGTCGATTCTGGTATTTTTAGACTGAATCGATCAAAATTTGACTACTACTTTTAGGTCAACGCAAACCAAAAAGAATTCAGCATTTCCCAACCAGAATTTTCATCCTGGCAATGTGAGGAAGTCTGTCAGCTACCTTATGTCAGCAGACAGTAGCAGAACAATATGGCTGGAAGCAGCGTGAATGCAAAGTAAGTCAGCTAACGAGATGAGCCGAGCTGCTGGCAAATACATACAGATGATCTCTCTCGTCTTAGGATTCGAGTCGGATGCTGTGCATAGAAAGAGTTGAGAGCTCCAGTATGGATTAGTCGGGCTGGGAGTTGCTTATGCTCTTCAGGAGAACACAGAGCAGCGCCACACTGGATTACACAGCTGGGGAAGAGGTTACACACTTCAATGCATGTGAGAGAGGGATGAACAGAGAGAACAAGCTCACAGCAGCAAAGATAATTAGAAGTCTACCTTCCCCCTTTCTGACAGTACAGTCAGACAGGTGTTCCTACGTAGGCTGGGTGGGAACATTATTTGAACTCATGCTCTGTTTCCTTATAAAGGAACAATGCCCCAGCCCTTACTTTGTATGTACAATGTGTCTCCGCTCGTGTCACCAAGACAGATTCCTGTGTATTTATTGTAATTTGGTAATTAGTGTGCCTCAGATTGTGGTTTTAATTAGCAGTGAGGAAGAAGTTAATCACAGTGGCCCGTTGCTTGACACAGAATGTGATCTGGATTGTTGGTATTCAATTATACTCTTAATGAACATAGATAATGTAGTAATATCATAATAATAAATGTAAATGTGGCCAAGACCACATGAGTGAATCTGACTCGTGTCTGTAATTAAAAGTCAACCAATATGATGTCGAGGAAGAAAAAGGATAAATTAAAGGAGAAGGTTGGTGATATTTTTTTTTTTTTATAAATGTCACCACATGAACAGACCAAAACCAAAAAGTAATGCCTGTATAGCCAAAGCCTCATACATTCCAGAGCTCCATTGTTAAAAACACACCATTGACACACCATTGTACTGGCTGACCTGTACCTTTATTATTGACCATGGGTGCTGCAGTGAATTATTTAGTCAATCCACCATACACTGTCCCTCTGCCCTAAAGGTCCAGTGTGTATGATTTAGGGGTCCCTATTTACAGAATAAGACAGAAATAGAAGATGAGACACAGAACTATGTTTGTATGTTCATTAGTGTATAATCACCTGAAAATAATAAGTAATGTTTTTGCTAGTACCTTAGAACAAGCTTTTGATATCTACAGATGTGAAGTGAGAAGTGAGCCCACTTCCACAAAGTAGCCCTGAACAGACAAACTAAACAAAATCAAGATAGGGCCTTTCACATTTTTTTGTGCAGCCATCGCAGTTCCTTCACTACGTGAGGAAGGAAAGGGTGCGATGAGCAGGTGGCAATCAGTAACTACACCACTAGATGCCACTAAATTCTACACACTGGTCCTTTAAATATGCGCCAACTCACCAAATGAAAATACTCCTTACTTCTGTGTAACTAATATTTGTTAAGTACAACAGTAACTGGAAATTAGTCACCTGTTAAATTTGAAAGATGGGAGTGGATGCGTCTGGAGCTGAGCGCTACAGACACTATGTGGAAGTTGAAAAGTACTAAAAGACTAATGTAATCTCTGTTTTGGTGTTTTCATGGGATTTCTTCACAGCAAGAAAAAAGGAAGCTTTTAAATAAAACGCAAACAAATGTCACTATTATGCACTAAATGACATAAATAAATAAAAATACTGTATGTTCAATCTTTTATCTTGTTTACTCTTATATCTAAAATAATATTGAACAGGCTGGAAAGTATCTGTCATATTTTTTGTCCTCAATATTTGCTGATTTGCATCTGAGTTATCTCTCAGTATTGAACATATTTATTGTTTGTCCTTTGAGAAAAACATAATTCATGATAAAAAAAAACTAAAAAAAAACTAAATCTAATCAGGAAATAAATCCAGATTTGACAAAACATTTTCACTATTTCTGACATGTTTCCTCTCGCAGCTGCAGCTGCCATAATATGCACCAGGCCTGATATGCCATTAACATTCCAGACCTGTGGAGCAGGATCAGTCTCCTCTATTGTAATTACTGCGGTCCACTCCTGCTGCATATCTACAGCAGATATTAGACCATTAGACTGAACAGAGACAACATGCAAGCCATTTCAATGCAGGTATCATTAGAATCAGAGGGAATCTGGATCAGAATACATAATACAGCTACAAGGTGCCATAGAAACAAGATGCCACACACTACTACAGAAACATGGACAATAACCAGCTGATTAAACATGAGCAAATGAACAGGGCAACACACAGTTTGGTTGCAGCTGTAATGGAAATTGTTGTGATTGCCCCAGTGTACCGTGATGTGAGTAAGCTAACACTAATGTACTCTGACTGAATGTGTGTGTTTTCCTAGTTGCAGGAATGTTATGTTCCCCTGACGCAGCCCTAATGTGTATTGACCATAGAAATTTGGACAAGCCCTGAAACGGGACAATAAACTACAGCAAATGGTTTCTATTTGTGCAACAGAGGCGAGCTAATGTGCATTCTGAGGCTGACTCCAGAGTGATACCAGGGTGTTTGTGAGGGTGTGTGTCGGAGAAGAAGACTGCAGAAGGAGTGGGTGGGCAGATGCAGCGATGAACTCAAGAGGTGAGTATGAATGAGGAGTGAGGATTCCATATTTCTGCCGTCATAGCAGAGAATAATACATGTATTGTGGATTCTGTGGATGCAGCATCTCCGTCTATGTATGGCGCTACAGGGCTGAAATGTGTCCTAAGAGGAAAACAAGGTGGTGTAATACAGCTGTACACGACTGCAGCACAACTGTCTGCAGCTTTTTGAAAGCTTACTTGCTTGTTACTGGGATATACATCTCAGATAAAAACTGACGTAACATAGCGTGTAAAATATTCAGAACAGCAGGGAATATTTAACAGACATGATGTTTTTAAAACAGGTATTGGAATGCATGCCGTGCATTAGTCTAAAGATTCAGGTGTACCTACGGTGCGTTTGCTTTGCCCTGAAGCACAAAAACTTGTGTTTAGTTCATTTAGGATCACAATTAGACTCACATCAGTGCATGTAAACAAAAGTCCACGGGCTGAGAAGAGGCTCATTAACTGGACAGAGTGTGGGTGAGCTGCCATCTCTCCAGATAGAGAATCAAAACAAATCTGATTCCAGCCCCTGTAACTTTAATCTAAGCATGATGGATTTTAGACTGTGGTTTGCCCTCAGTTCATTTTCTAACGCTACGGTTTTCCAAGAATGAGCAACCGCTGGCTGCTAGAAGTCAATATCTTTCTTATTAAACCCCAAAGACCTCGGAATTACAGTCTGTTCAGATTAACTTCTCAATCCTAGGAACAGAATCTTTTAGACAAAAATGTTCAAATGTTCTCACTCGTCAAAACAAACCAAACTAGAGGGAGGCCTCCAGCATTCTTGGTGTGAGCGCACCATTAAAGTGACCACACACCTTTCAAGATCCATTTTTCGCCTTTTAGCTTTGGTCTGTTTAAACAGAGGTGTGAAAACTTTTATGGACTGAGAGTGGATTGCATCCTGAAGTAGACTGATAATCAAATTCTGGTGACTGACAGTGAAATCAAGCAGCACTTTACTGCATGTGTTTATTTACCTTTCCAGGGAAAATTGTCACCCTCATGTACTGACCCACACATGTGGCACCATTGCTCACAGATTACACTGTGAGAACACTCTTTTTGATCAGCAGATGTAATAGTAGTTCAGGCTTTTGAATTCCTACAACAATGATCCGTCTTCTCTTAGACAATCCGGAGTGTTTGGTCTGCTTTCCTTTGACGCTACAAACAAATCCTCACTAGAACGGGACCTGTTTAGTCCTCACAAAACTCACAGTGGTCTAAATGAACCAAACCACATGGGGAAATCCACCAGGGATTGTTTTAAGCATATGGTACAGTACATACAGGTTTGGTACGGTTGATGAAAGCTTTACTGTTAAAGGCTGTGTGTATGTGTGTGTGTGTGTGTGCATTTATTTGTTCCACTCTTCCTGAATGACACATGCACGCACACACACACACCCAAATGGTTCATCCAAAATAAGCAGCTTAAATTGTTTCAGTAAATCCAAAATTATGGACACTCTCTGGGAGGACTTATAACTGCTATGCCAAATTTACAGCTTTGCACAGTTCAGTAACAGATACAGTATGGGGGTGAAAACTACCATTTCCACATGAGGAATAACAATAATTAGAGAGAAATATACAGAGAGAGAGAGAGAGAGAGATCCCACTGTTGAGAGAGGAGCACAGTGTTACTGTAATTATAACTTGTGAAAGCCGGTTCTCTTGCAGCAGATTCCATCTGAGCAAACACTGGCGGTGCAGTAAAACTCCAATCTCGTTGATCTAAGAATTCTAATTGAGAGAATGGCAGAAGCTTCACAGATGGTGCAACATGCAAACACACTGCAGAGCAATTAGAGAAAGTAATTTTTCCCTCTGCTTTTCATGGGTATTAGAGGAGACTGTTTCCCCAAAACATGCTGTGGATGGAGCCGATAAAACAGTGTGGGGGGGGGGGGAATCAGGGGAAAGAGGAAGACGCAGGAGGAGGGATCAATCTTGAAAACGCAGTGAAGGGTGTAAAACTGGGATTTACGTGAGAAATGACAGATGTGCTTTTCTCAAGTATGTGTGTGGATGTTTTTTAGATTCCATTCATCAAACAAAGAAGGTTGCTGAGTGTGCACGCCTTTTTCAGCACCTTCCTATTCACACAGGTACAAACATTCACTTCTACATTGTCTAACACGTCACGCGCGTGTCTAAAAAGTGCAGGTGAAATGTACAGCATGTGTATGGCTCTGTAGATTTCAGCGCTTCTTAGCAAGCATTTCACAGCAACATGTAGAAAGGATTTCAACATCAACACAAGCAACTCTGGAAACTACCTGGAGCTGTTGTCAAAAAGATATGTAGGTCCTAGTTTCAAAAGCGATGCAGGGAGCAGCTACTATATAGACGACTCAGAACATCTCCAATTTTATTTTGCTGCAAGATTAACGTGGGTTTTTGATGCTGTCTTATCAACAGCTGTCCCACGGCAGTTTGCAGGGATGCTTTGGTTTGATTTGATTACATTTATTTTGCTGATGATTTCATCCAAAGCGACAGACAATAAGTGTGGATACAAAATCCAAGAACAGCAAGAACTTGATAAAATAAGACAAACTGTTCCAAATGCTACAATTAAAAACAATAAGAGACATGTTTATTTATTTATTTTTAATGCCAGAATGTCTTTCTGCATTCTGCACTCATATTGTGGGTGGCATACATATCAAGTTGTTAATTTTCTCATTTTTCTGCATGCCTGTAATACACTACAAGCACACCGACCTTGGACAACCTGCTCTTAGAGCATCCTAATGTTCTATTAATTTACCTCTAATTACCCCACGTAGCACGGGATGTAGTATGAGAGGATGAAAGCAGCAGCTTGCAACAGACTGAGAGAAACACAAGGGAAGGGAGGAGTGGTGGTGTGGGGGTGAAGCTGTGTGTGTGTGTGTGTGTGTGTGTGTGTGTGTATGTGTGAAGCTGAGGCAGAGAACAGAGGAGACGGATTGCAAAGGACTCCCTGCTGCTACACCCTACTTTTGGGAGGAGGCGCCTACTGTAGGACATGAAGGAGGGCAGAGGAGGAGAAAGGAGGATAGAAATGGGAGTCAATTGAGCTGTGATTTGTAGACCAAAAGCAAAGGTGGAAGATAAAGCAGGACAGGCAAGATTAACTAGCGCACGGGAGGCATGGGAGGCAAACTCAGCCAGTTGGCTCGCCGTTTGCTGCTTTTAGCCATATGAAAAGAGCCAGAGAAGAAGGATGAGGCAAGGAGGAGGGAGAGCTGGGAGTGAGAGGAATAGTTAAAATGTGTCTGTGTGTGTGTTTGGATTTGTGTGCTTTATCCTATTGTGGTGGTACTTCATAAAACATCACATGTAAACAAAGCATGAACAAACAGTATATATTAAAGGCAGAATAGACTGTGTAGGCAGCAGAGCAGTGTTTATGTAATATTCCAGACTGCATCTAATATATTAGAGGTTTCGCACGATTAGCACTTTAACCTCAACATTTGAATCTCATGTAAAAAACGCATAATTTTAACCAACATGCAGCACTTAAAATATTATTTTGTGCATATGTGTGTGTGTGTGTGTGTGTGTGTGTGTGTGTGTGTGTGTGTGTGTGTGTGTGTGTGTGTTTGAGCAATAATGAGATAATAAGAGAAAAAAAGGGCAAGAGATCAGACAGCTGTGTGATATTGGTGTCTAGACTGGAAAATGCCAATGCTAAAACATGCTTCTTTATTACTGGAGCTAAGGGGTCAAATAAGATCCAATGAGAGGGCGCAGGATGATAAATGCCATCTGACTGTAGTGGAGAAGCCCATACTGACCTCACCTCATGTCAACTGGAGGCACAGTTAACTGACCTCAGAGCTGAAATGTCGGCCGCTGCCACAGAAGTCGACAAAGTCATTTACTTTTAGAGTCAGGAGATGTATTTAGACCTAATATCTGTCTAGATAAAGTTTGCTTTAGCACACATGGGATTTTGCAGCCAAGTCTCGCCTCAGATTCTTAGTGACACACATAAACAGCTGGCAGCCGCCCGGTACAACAGGCTTCCAATGTTGGCCAGTCTTCTAATGCTGGCTTCATTTGTTGTTTAGGGAGGAAAGATGTTGCTCATTCACTTTCAGAGTTACACTGGGACATGAACCATATTGCTACCGTTGGCAGAAAACCTTTATCAGTGTCAACTTTTTAGGAAAGCTGCCTCGTTTTTAACATGACAAAATTGTCAGTCTGCATAATAAATTTCGGGGTTGCAGAAGTCAACCCATCTCAACCCATACATGGCCATGTAATCCACACAAGTGCAGTTAAAACATCAGAGTTCCTGTGGCAGGGTATCAGTTTTCTATATGCTGCGGTGAAAGATTATGATAATATGGCCAACAATTTACATTACTGTCATTATCGTGATTATCTCCATTTTCAGAGGGCACAGTGAGCGCAGCACAGCGCTCCTGGCTTCATTTGCAGTTTGATTAGTTAGTCACCCTACTGAGTCGTGACGTTCTGTCAGATTAAGCGTGAATTTTATGTGACTGACTGGCGCATGTTCTTCCTCATGGGGTCACCTTCAGCTCTGGTATTTATTATTAGTAGTGATGGCGTGCAGACAGGCGGGTGGGTTTGGCAGCTTCCCACTCCTGCGCCGCAGCCGATCACCATTAATGCATGTTCTAACCTTCTGCCTTTTAATTAATAAACACCCAGCAGGAAACACTTACTACAAAGTTTGCACTCGAGAAAGTCTTATAGATACATGGGTCAGCTCATAAACTCTGACTGTGAACGAGCCAAAAAAAATCTTTTTACCTTATGAAGGTCGGAGGACAGAAACATTGCAAATAAACAGTATTTTGGTTCTTTCACTACTATTAACACAGAACATGAACCACAAGTAGGTTCATCAAATCTAAGAGAGTCAGACGCTGAGCTGCATTTCAAGCAATTCCCAGTTAACTGCCCTAAACTTTTAACAGACAATGTCTTTCTTTATGCTGTTTTTATTATATCTGCTGCAAGTTCATTTGAGTCCAACAAACACAGTTCAGTTATTAGTTGTTAGGTTTTGTGAGAGTCAATTTTCTGTGCTTATTTCACAATTTAGATAATTTATTTAGCTGATGTGACATCTAAGCTGTATTTTTTCAAAGTATCAGAGTAGTTATTTTGGACTGTGTGAGAAGGAGGAGGTGTGACGGAAGCTGTCTTTGTCTGAACAGACAGTCTGATGCCTGTGAGACAGGATCTACACAATCTTTGACCTCTTGTTTAAGTGTGAAAAATGTTTTGTTGTTTGTTTTGTTTCAAAATGAAGTAATCGACGAAGGAAAACAGAAATGAGCGACTCAAATGTTTTTTGGATCATAACCTGTAACCTGGTTTGATTAAATTGAAGGTGAAGGAAATTAATTATATTTTATCTTATTTTCTTGATGATCCTGTTTACTGTGATACTTTTGGCTACAATAATCATAGAAAGTTTGATATAGTCACATTGCGATATTTTGTTAAAAGAATCTTAGCGCATGTCACTGGTCATCATGTGACTTAAGTATGTAATTTCGGTCTTGTATATAAGGAGTGTTTGTAACTCCTGTCTTAAGGTTGGTTTCAGACATTGGATATGGATGGTCTCCTTGATCTTTCTCCAGCCTGACCCTGAACCTTAGCACATTATTGTTACATAAGAATTTTTCTTTTCTTTTTTTTCCCATGATGGAGAAACTACGGTGGCAGCAAATCTAGAGCCAATGTTTAGTTTGTCCATTATGGGTTACTTTAGAAACATGATAGACTATTACGAACACCCGTGGCATCTGTAGATATTAAAGGCTCATTCTATGATTATCTTCAGGTGATTATCCACTAATTGAAACATATTTATGTGTATAATATTTAATTTCGGCCTAAATGGAGCTCCCTAAAACTGACACCCTGGACCTTTACATGGACTCATGTACGCTGTAGTCTGGCTAATCCAGCAAATCAAATACATGACTAATCAGAGTAGGTCTACTTCATCACATGGGTCAAAAAGTCCAATACTGGACGGTCCTGCTCATTCAACTGCAACATTGTTAAAAGGAAAACTACCACAGCTCACATACTGGACATGGTGATATGGCATTGGTTTGACAGTTGACACATATTGTCACAATATATACATTATTATTATACATGCATTATATATTAAAAGTTAGGAGTTAAAAGTTTATGAATACAATTACTCTCTTGATTTGGCATTTTGCCTGATTTGAGTGGGAGATCTCATGCAAAAAAGGTCGCTGGCCTGAGTCAGACTGGGGGCGTTGCAGTTATGTGATATATATGCCAGACAATATTGTTAAACATAATTCAGCCATCTCTATCTGTCTGCTCAAAAAGGTTGGTGGACAATTTGAAAAAAAAAACCACCTGATTAAACACTACAAGAACTTCCTATGAGCCTTCAAGAGTTGTCCTCTGCATAATTTAATTTAATTTTGAATTTTTCCAGACTTATGTGAGGTCTGCTAACAGAAAATGATCCTGAACCTGAGTAACCTTAAAATATACAGTATATGTGCAGCTCTGCAAACATTCTGACTTTGACTCTGTGGCCTGCACCAACCTGTGTAAATATGCAGTAGCATTGAAATGAGAGCTGAAATGACATCTGCGGTTTTTCATTCCTCCTACCTGCCTTGATTTGTGAAATCAGAACCTGAAAACAGTTTTAAAAATGGATTTCCAAGGCTGATTTTTTCCATTTCATACTCCACTATGAAACTCTGCTCATTTGAGGTGAAGCCATTATGAGTGATCCAGGTTTACATTGTGGTTACGGGCAACTTTTTACCTCTCTTTGACGTGATTGCATAAGACACTATTAAGATGCAGATACAATATATAATTGAAAATGACCTATTTTTCAAAGGATTATTTTTCCTTAAGCGGTGGGCAGGCCGGCTGTCGTTTCTACAGTAACTGTCAGGATGTAGCTGGCTGACAGTGTGGTACGGCTCACCACAGAGAAAATAAGATCTTGGTTAAATGTATGAAAAAAAAGGACAGTCAGAGATGAGAAAATGCCTTGATTCATCTCTTCAGTGTGTCGCAGAGGTAAAACACTGCAACACAGACAACAGAGAGGCTTGGTGTGGCTGCACTGAACACCACAGAAGAGCTTTGTGCAAGGTGTAGTTGCTCCATGGGCTCTGATAAAATTGTCAGAAGCAACCTGGGTGCTCTCAAGGTAGATTTTAAGAAAAGATGGGATGGGGCAAATGATTCAGCTGGGAAAAAAACGTGTCCAGTAAATGATCAACTCCTCTGCTCCTCCACAAAAGGGGAAATAAATCTGTCTCTCATTCAGTGGAAATGGACAGAAGTCCCCAATGTCTGCTGATCTCCAGCCACTGATAAGACGATTCTTCTTCCTCATTCTCCTGCTCTTAGTATCACCATCCCTTGCTAATCTCACTT
Source organism: Sciaenops ocellatus (assembly GCA_033000465.1). NCBI lineage: Eukaryota > Metazoa > Chordata > Actinopteri > Sciaenidae > Sciaenops > Sciaenops ocellatus. Next base: position 6,735,643 of record CP136872.1, on the reverse strand, counting down.
CTCACTCCCTATTTCCTGTCCTCCTGTCTGTCTCCAGTCCTTCATTTGTCACTTTTTTCTGTATCACATCCGTTCTCGTTCTTTTTCAATTCCACTTCTCTTTTTTGTCTCCCGCCCTCCTCCTCCTCCTCCTCCTCTCCACTGCCTTCCTCTCTTATGATGTGTTTAGCATTCAAGGCCTCTCACTGCTGCATCACAGGCCTGTTTGTTTCACCGAGCTGCGAATAGAGTAAAAAAAAAATGAAGACGCAACTCCTCTGGGATGGAGTAAAATTTCTCTATGCCTTCTCACCGTGCAGCGTAACGCAGCTGCGTGGATGTACAGCCACATGCATATATGAGCCGCAAATGCTTCACATCTTTGCATACTCACGCATACGCGTTGGTGCAAACTGTGATGCAAGCGTGCATGTGAAATACATTAACCTAAAAAAGACACAAGCATGCATGCATGCTTTCAGATTAATACACCCACCCACGCTCTGAGGATGGCACGCACACACGCACACACACACACACACACACACACACACAACACACCCACCATTCATTATGAAGCATAACATGAACTAATAAAACCTTAATACCCATCAAATGTTAATGCCCGATGCCATTTGGGTTTGACACTTAACTGCAGTTCAACAACCATACAATTAACCTCAGGTCGTTTGCATGTCAAATATGGAGCGAAGATTACCTCAATCTGAGCCCCATCCACACAGAGACGCAGGTCAACGAGGTGATGGAGAGTCTTTGCTCTGTTCATGCACGAGTTAAGTACTTTAAATCCTCCATTGCTTATTAGAGAACTGTACACAGCGCATCTCCAACATATTCCAATTAGAAGCAAATTATCAGGACATTAAGCACTCACATTCATAAAGCGCCATGTTTACTGAATCGGGACAAACTGGGTCATATTTGGTTGTCTTAGATGCCTGTGCTGACATAAAGGACTGGTTTACTGTGCGACAGCCCCGGCTCTATTCAGCTGCAACAGTGTCCCCAGATAGAGTCTTAACCTGGAGGGCGGCTGACGTGTGCACACACATGCACAAACACACCCTCACACCAATAAGCACTAACAAATTAACACACACACACACACACACACACACACCCCTAGAATAAAAAAAAACAACCAAACAAAAAAACAAACACCCACCCACACAGAGCCGGGTGGTTGTAATTAAAAAGCAGTGGAGCTCCGTGGAGCAGAGACAGGCTATCTGAGGAGAGGGGGAGGTGGGAACACTCCACCCGTTCAGCCTAAAGGCTTCTACTAATTACCTGTCAATGACAAGTGAGAGGGAAATCTAAAGTGGTAAATATTGTCCCAAACTGTCATCCTCAATGAACCATACACTCTGCAGTTCAGTTCAAGGATAATGCCCACTGACTTGGGAAATAGGATAAGATGCCATATGTTTGTGTAATTTAGGGATAATTAGTTCCGAATCTGTTCCAAACAAAGTGACACTGTGGTATTAAACAGTGTGATACCAGCTAAAGGTCAGCCGGCAGACACGCCGTAATCCAGCAAGATGCTAAAAAGATCTTGAAAATTCTGCTTTTTTTTTGTTTTGTTTTGTTTTGCAAAAGCTCATTTTAATTGCAAATTTCAAGATTCTGTTTTGGATGAGAAGAGGAAAAACAATACAATTTGTCAGCGTACGAAAATATAACACGTTAAATAACAGCACACAGGTACACCGGAATTCTATAGATAATTCATCTCAATGCACAGTTTATGATGTACCACTACAGCCCATACTGATACATACATGTAGATACAAGGGAACAAGATGTGGACTTAGGTGATAATAATGTGAGAATTTCCAAATTATTTATGCTCAAGGTATTTTTTTAACTAGCTATATTCTATTATCAGGGTGTATGGTGGGACCTACTGAACAACAATCCGACTTTGGCATACACACTGCACTGGTACGCCATCAATTCAAATTAATAATCACACTGTAAACTGGGAAGAAGCTTTGCATTGTGTGCTCCGATCTGAAGCTTTACCAAGAGTAGAGTTATGTTTAAAATACGCTGATTGAGTTCATAACTGATGTATGTCAGTAGAGTTGATTGAGTAATTATGAGTTAATTGCTGACAAATAACCACGTGTAAGACCAGTGATTCTGAACCTATAGGGGCCGGGACCAATACCAAGAAAAACAAAATCATTCTTTTTGATTTTTTCCTTTTTCCTTAATCTTTGTTTAAAGGGACAGTGTGTAAGATTTGGGGCCTCTATTTTCAGAATAAGGCAAACATGGAATATAATATTCATAACTATGTTTTGATGCATGTATAATCACCTGAAAATAAGAATATTTTTATGTTTGTTACTTAAAAAATATCCTTTTATATCTACAGTGGGAGAGGGTCCCCTTTCATAGAGGCCGCCATGTTGAAACACCTTATTTATACAGTAGTCCAGAACTAATACTGACTCTAAACAGGGTCCTTAAAGTGTTGTTTCTCCTTTACACTAGGAAGGTGAGGGTGATGTGAGGAGATTATAATGCAGTGATTGGACCACTAAATGCAACTAAATTCTACACACTGTACCTTTAATTATAATACCGAGCAAATCACACATTTTGAAGATATTCAAGATAATAAATAATTTTACCTCTTCGAACCTCTAATAAATATCCACAAAGAATTACCTTTTTTATTAACGTATTGACACCTGCAACCTGTGATAAGGGCTCCAAAGTAAACCACAGCAACTGCGCCATGATCACCCTGTGAGAACTGCCAATCACCTGAATCTAAACAACCGAGCACTGAAAACATCACTTAACCTTTTTTCAGCTCAAACACACAAAAAAAAGCCTCAAGTGGGACGATTTTTATCTGTGCCTTTTTTGTTTTTCAAATTTTTGCAGATAGCGTTCATATTTTATATATTTGAAGCAAAAGTGTCAATGCCAGCTTTTTTACTGTGTGTAGAGATGTGGTGGTAGAAGGCAGAAGCGCATATGGTTTCTGATAGTGACTTTTTGGAAACAACCAGCATTCACTTTGTCTGATTTATCCCGACCAGTTTAAAGCAGACCTTTGAAACAGTATGTGCCAGATAGGAATGTTGTCTGCAACCAAATGCGACTCAGTGACTACAAACGTGCGATCATTTACATATACCACATCTGTGCTGTCTATGTTGTAATATTAATATGTGGGTGAGAAGCTCTATCTCACAGAGATGTGAAAATAAAATAGAGTTTGTAATGTGCAGCTACACGTTTGTGTAAGAGGTTATAAAACACGCAAATGTCAAGCACGAAAGTAGAAATGCCCCACCTAGTTCGAGAGACCCAGCTAAATACAAAATTGGGTCAGAATTTGAATACATAATTTAAGCGTGCACACTTCTCTAGTTCAGATACATTCATAGCAAACACATAATGAAGTAAACTGATGGCTTTCATTGTCATGCTACCTTGGTTCAGTCTGAAATGCCACAACTACTTTTGGATTGACATTTGTGGTTCTGAGTGAAATGTCTCTAGCTATTGTATGGATCCCCATGAAATGAATTCAAATATTAATTTTACCCTCAAGATGAACCACAAGTGATCCCTTCCAGGTCAACATTTGGTCCAATACTTTATTTACCTGCAAACTAACTAAAAAACAAACTAACTAATGACATTCCCATCAGCCACAGCTGTACTGTGTGTTCAGTGCTAATTAGCAAAATGTAAAGTAAATACGGTAAACACATCTGCTAAACAACACTGCCAGCAACTGAGTATGTTGTCACGATTGAACTTCGAGCATCAGTGTGTGTCTTAAAGGGCTGCTGATGTGGCTGTGGATGTTTTTTTGTGACATAAATCTGACTTCATTTGGCCTATGCCTATAGAGTGAAGATGTCAGTTCCTCCAACACCTGGTTGCTTCAGTAAATTTTTATCTCTTTTTCAGGTTGGAACATCTATGATGCTCCAGTGGCCTAGAGAGTAATATAAAATGCCTTTTTTTGTGGTATTTTGGTGTTTATTTGATACCTGACAGAGAGCAACAGGAAACACTGTGAGAAAGAGAAGGAGACGACACACAGTCCCAGCTGGTCTTGTTACATCACACCACTGGGACTCTGAGATGTTCATGATACCTATGCGAGTTATTGATTCTATTAAAACCCCCCGAAGAACAACGATTTCTCCATTTTTACATGCATACATATGTATACAAGTACAACAGGGACACTATTATGTACTATTTCATTATTAATGTTCAAGTTAAACCCAGGAAGACAACTTCCCAAATAAAAGATACAGTTAAGATTTGTTTCTCCTTCTCTCTTTTGACCTTCATCTATCACAGTCAAACTTTGACAAAACGTATCAGTGAAACTACAGAAAATCAATCGGCAGACAAACACTTTTGCAATAGAGTGCATTACGTAAGGTGCTGATGTTTTAAAGCTGTGTTTTATTGCGGCAAGGTGTTGGCACAGCAGGGCCATATGCTGTGTGTCTTAGTCCAGTTGGACCCAAAATGGCTCTAAACGGTGCTGAGCTTCTGCCAGTGAGAGGCGAGACAGAGAGCAGATCACTCGGCCGGTCAGGTTAGTTACATGGGGACGGAGGAAACGGCCTGGTGAAGAAGCCGAGTTTATGGGGAGGTCTGTGGGTTTTTTTTTTTTTAAGAGCTAGCCTACTAATCACTGTTAACACCCTTCTTAAAAAGTTTGTGTGCTGCTGCTCTTATTAATGACACTCAGGACTGCTGTCTGCAAAGACACTGGAAGTCAATGAGGACGTGTATGTCAATGTCACAGAAGCTCATACAAGCTAACATTCCCATCACTTAAATTCTGATTTACTCTAAATATAGTTCAGTTAGAATTGGACAATTAACTGATATGTTGATACTTTGGCAAGCAACATGATAACCAAAATAAAGAGTGACTCACTACCAAATGTACAACAGCATGATTCAGAAGAGAGTCGTGATTATATGATGACTGTGCATCGCTCCTCTCTGCCTGTGTGTATCTTTGTAGTATCTCCTGTGGTTGATAACAAGCCGTGGTGCTGTGTGTCTATCGCTGTCTTCCCAGTGTGCTGTTAAACTGAGCAGTGTTCGACAGGCTGACTGATGAGTCATAGGGGGAGTGTGTGTGTGTGTGTGTGTGTGTGTCTGTGTGTGTGTGCATTTATTTCTGATGTACCAAATGTATTTATCTCGCACAAAGTTCACACTCTGAACACACACGTCGCCTTCCTGGTGGGAGAAAAGATGGTTACTGCCACACAACAGGTCTTTATTCTGAATTCAGAATGGCTGCTCTTGCCATTTTTGTCTTTCATCCCCTGAAATTACACATCTGATATCTCCCGCTACATCTACACGTCTGCTTCGCTCAAACACTCTGTGGTTTTTGGTTTTAATTGGATGCATTCAAAGACCAGTTGGTGTCTACGCTTTCCTTCCATAGATGTGTCTCGTCCTCCACCTTACCACTGGCTTAGGCAGCCTGCTGTGAGACCCTGAATTATGAGATTTGTCTCAGCTGAATGATGTGCGGTTTCCTCATTGTCATGGCAACACTTACACTCAGTGCTTCGAGCATTCAAATATAAGATCCATATCTATGCAGAGTTGAGGCACCATCAGCTGCAGTGTCAACACTATTGTGAAGCAAAGGAACAAACTCATCAAGACGGTGGAGATGGAAGATAGGAACCGACCATGGATTCATTTCCTGATAGTGAAATATATTTCAAACTTTTCAGTTCTGACTTACTTCAGACATAGTGTGTAGGAGGAAGAAACCCTAAGTTAAATTATGTCAACATCAACAGCAAGCGCTCAATAAGGCATTAAAGGTTGATTAAAGGGGCCAATTCTTTCCTCGAAAACATAGTGTTAATTAAAGAATCAACATTTAACAAATACAATTAATATAGATTATTCTCTAAAACAACACATATCAATTTGGCCATAATTTATCACGTAGGACTTAGCCTGTATAGCTGGGAATAATACAGATCCATATATTGCAGGATATTCCTGCCGGAATATGTCATGATGTGGTCTATACAACAAAGACTTCTCACATCTCCCTTTAACCTTTCCTGTTGTGCACTCTATGTCAGTTAAATTAATGTAAGGGCTTTTTAAGCCCTCCTTTCAATTTGTCTTTCCTGACTGACATGGCCTCACGTCACATAGCTGTAAGAAGACGATTCACGGACAACAGATTTCGTGTACTGAATATGTGAAATTTGAATTGAGTGGCTTCATTAAAGGCCCATATTGTAACTTTCAATACTGTGTTTGTGTGTGTGTTTGTGTGTGAGACAGGTTGCCAGAAAATGTGCTAGTAGTATTGAGCCTATGAGACTTTTCCAGATTAGCAGTAATTGGCGGTCTTTCCCACGTGCCCTGTGAAAGGTAGAGAGAGAGAAGGGCTAAAATAGAAAGATATTGTTGCAGGGTGGCGATAGCTTGAATAGATTAGAGCCCATTTATGGGCTGTTGAAGTCACTTTCATGTCCCTCAACAATTACCATTAAAGTGCTCTCAAGCAGGGGCACCGCTGCTTGTCCCACAACTGTTCCAGCGGAGCAGGAGCTGTGGATACTGGGCTGCTCGTAGGCGTGAGAGTGTGAATTGCCCAGGGAGGACAAGCTGTGTTCATTCTGCACGCTAAATGAGGCAGAAATAGTATTACAGTTTTTCATCTCATGCCCAAAAACTGACCTTTCAAGAGCTTTTTCTTTTTTTTCTAAAAATTACTCAAATATATCAAGTGCCACAAAAAAAAACCTGTCTGTCCCTTGTGAAATGAATGCCAACATGCAGAATAACAGCAGCAGTGCCAGTGGGTACTGAGACTCATTCCCATGATATCTCTTTTTACTATGGACTGTGTGCAGGATGACTTTATACATTAAGATCTCTTTAAAGTATCACTCACCTAATATGTGAATATGTTTACATGTATAATGTCTTAGTCACACTCTAGACTGAAAATGAATGAGTATTGTGAACCTCTCTCCACCTACGAGCACTCCCCCAGAGTGCTGTTGTAAATTGGGTACTTCGTTTATATGATGTTCTTGAGTCAACGTGCCTTGTTAAATCAAGATTAACTTAATGGAGATACAGTATGGCTTTAGCCTCTAATGTTCTGCAGCCCTACTGTTATTATGATTTCTCCATGCCAGCTAGCCACTGATACATACAGTAATAATCTCCATCACAGTCTTGAGTCAGTAATGTACACATAATAGCACTGCTTTGTACTGGTGATACAGTCTGGATATGAGTGATTATGTGAAGAAGCAATTACACAGCACATCTTCACTTTTTTCTGTGTAACATGATGGAAAACCTCTAATATAGCAAAATTGCTGTCGTGCTGCAAGAATCGCAAACACACAGACATTAGTCTTACTTCAGATGGAGGGAAATGTAATTACGGGCAGCATCAATGCATGCAAAGTTAAACTTAAAGGAGGTGAATTAAGTGAGATGGATACAACAAGTGTGAAGTGAGGTGAAGAAGCGCTCGAGTAAAAAGTTTCACAGCTTGGGTGAGAAATTCATCTGACGCTGGAAAGTAACAGCCAGTTCGCTTCAAGCAGGACACCGTCCACATGGTGCAAGATGATGGCAAAATCAGATCAAATCAAATTACTTCCGAATTCATTTCTTTATATGTCACCTCTGTGAGACTTTCTGCATTCTGTCCTAATGTGGATTGTCCTCGGATGTAGGATGGATGTCCTAAATGGATTCATGGTTTGGCTGCGTAGCTCCACGCTGAACCTGACGTAGGCAGGGTGAGCTGGAGCGAGTGGAGAGAAAGCAAACTGGCACCAGTTTATATGTTGATTTGATGTATGATACAGAAGATAAACGCTCATGCGAGGCTTAGTCGCTTCTATCGCTCACTGATTTTACATTGCGTTACATATTTGCTATTAAGCTCTATGATGATTGATTTGCACATTGGTTGTTGTGAACAGGAGCGGAGCAGGAATGCAAATCAGCTTTTGACTCAGACACACCTGGAGAAACACCAGCACGAGCACAGCTCAAGTCACACTAACAGCACATATTAAATATGTTTGTTTGTAGAATATAGAAAATATAGCCCACCATATAATGTAACATAATCAAATAATTACAACATTTACATAACTGTGTGTTGTTATAATTGCTGTTTACATTGCACTTGTATTTAACACCAAAATATGCGAAAACACCACATTTGTGCTGTGAAACATTTCATCTTGGTCACATATACTCATGATTTCATGAACACCAAGCAGCTGCAACAGCAACTGCTATAACCAAGAGGACAGGCAGGAGTTTTCTTCCTCACATATGCATCTTTCTTATGCATATTTCTCAGCTGCTTTAAGAGAAAAGATTCCTCCTTGAGATTAGGCAATGATTAGAAGCCGTGGAGTGCAGCACATGTCAACACAACCTCTCATATTTAGAGTTTTTGAAAAGCCAAATCCATCGTGCTGGGAGTTTCACATTCAAATATGCTACTCAAGGACATACAGTGCCAAGACTTGGCGTTGGGGCTGTGTCCAATAAACCAGCTTCAGCACAGAGAAATCAACACATTTTTTGTTCTGGATTCAACAAGTCGTGTGTAGAGAAACCTGTCAAAACTATGAAGTGCGGGCATGAAGATGTGTTCTCACAGTTAACCAAAATAAATGTTTTCTCCACAGTTGCCTTCTAATTTGACAAAGTCCATCTGGAAATCATCAAGAATTTGTGGAGTGGCCTCTAGAGCTGCAGCACTGTCCTCCCTGCAATGCAGCTGACTTAGCTCAGCGTCCAGAAATGCAGACATACATACATGCACGCATTCTACACACAGCCTGGAGCTAGAATTAAGTGCTGTAATTGCTGACAAAACCACAGAGACTTGATACCGTCTCACCACAGAAGAAGATGAGGGAGATGAAACAAGCACACACACCCGTACACTCTCTCCTGCTGATACACCCCAACATGTGCAGACAAGGGTACACTCACATGCACGCTGATAAATTCATCAGTGGATTGAATAGCTAGAGGGCGCAAACTGTTCAAGTGTTGCAGAACTGTGCCACTATAGTGCCGGGGGAGTTGAATGTTTTGCCTGCCGTCTGCAGATGTAGAGTTCTCTTTGTCTGTAGACGTGATATTTGTCATTTAGGATGGCCAAAACTCAAGTCACAGTGGGGTCATAGCTGATTTAAAGCGACAGGGACGCAAGGCCATCTTATTCATCGCAGGGAAGTGACCCGTCATCACTGACTCCCAAATTATCATCTTATTTGCAGGCCCTGCCCCCACTACAACCCCACCTATCACCAGCTGATCTATGGCGTGCCAGCTAACCCAAACAAGGTGTCATCATGCTGGGACAAATGGGTGACAACGAGCTTAAGGGCAGGTGGTAATCCTTCTTGCGTGCCTCAACCGTGTGGTGTTGGAGAATTCATTTTTATTGTGCCCACAAGCTGCTGTACAAGCTGCACTCTATTTCACATATTTTATTTCATTTTGGTTGCTTTCTTTCTCCTCTGTCAGAACATCTCTCCTTCTTCTCTCTTGCCTGCATTTAAACACAGTGTCAAGAAATACAAAAGTGTGTGGCCTTTAAAAAAAGAACCCACCGGGAGCGCGAAAGAGAAACACTCAGTAGAACGCTGTTTCCTGACCCGAGGCTGGATTTGGCGGATTTTGCCAACAGAGCTGAGTAAAAGAGCAGAATAGCATATTTTAGAAAGTTTCACACCATTTATTAACTTGCACCTTACCTTGCTGAGCTGACTGGCCGGTGAGCCGCTGTTGTTGACAGTGTGGCATTTGAAGTTGAGCAACGATTCCCCCACGGCATCACGCTCTCTGCTCCTGTCCTTGTCAGTGTGGGAGTGGCTGTCAGGGAGGGGCGAGGTGGTAGACGAGGGGGGCCGCTGAAGTGCCGTGCAGGACAGGCCGAGGAAGTTAGACGGGCGGATCAAAAAGGCCTCCAGAGCGATGTTAGCAGATACCTAGAGGGGAGGCAAACCAAGAATTAGGAGTGAGGGGAGGGGGGGGGCAGAGGGCAGAGATTTTTATATTAGTCATTTAGCAGATGCTTTTATCCCAAGTGACAGCAGAGAGGTTAAAAAATAGACGGAAGCAAGAAGAAACAAAAGGAAGCAATTTATCTTCCTCTTCCTTATTCTAGCTCTCTGCTAGAGCCAGATTAACTTCTCATTATTCTAAGGCTTCAAGGGAAAATGGTAAAATAGTGGGACATTTAATCAGAATATCAACCTTTGCCCTGATCGAGTGTTGCAGTGAGTGTTGGTGGTTCAAGTGCAGCCATACCTTAGAAATGACCTGATTGTCTCCGGTAAGCGCCAGGTCGGCGATACGCTCCACACACTGGACGATCCGAGTGCACGCCCTGGCCTCGTTCTGCGCCATCCACAGGATGTGCTCCTCCACTAGCATCATGTTACTGGCTATGTCTGATATATAGTCCCCCAGCTGCGAGAAACAAACAAACATGTATGCAAATGCATTGCACACAGCTACACAAACTGTACGTACACACACACACACACACGAGGAGGCAGACTCATCATGCACATCAATCATATCCACAACAACAGGCACATTTATAATCTCCAGTCAGAACTGTGAGGGAGGCAATGGTGGCTTCATTCATTATAGGGAGATTTAATTTAGATTAGCAGCTCCAATGGGGCATAATCACTTCCTTGGGATGGCAGTTCGCTATTTACTTACTGTACTTTTCTTTGTTGCTTCATTCAGCTGTTCGTTATTGGATGAATGGAGGGTGGTCTCATCAGCATTGTCTTAGGAATGATAAAACTCTAAGTATCTCCTAATAATATCTCCCTAGTGACCTATGATGAGTAATTGGACAAGTGAGAGCTAATATTGATTCTTTTCACTGACTAAGCTCAACACCCATCGCCTCGCACGGCCTGACCTTCAGCGTGACGTAAAGCCCTCAGATTGCCTCTGGCCACAGACAGAAGAGAAGTCCACTAAAGGTAAAACACGGCTCGCCCAAAAAGAGATGCATCTTCATAACCATAATTGTCATTCTGGTCCAACGCCGCCATGGGCGAGGAGGAAAGCATATGAGGTGAAAAGTTAAGCTGTCTGGAATCGATTGGAGGATTGAAGCCAGGACAACAGCGTGTCTTTTTAGACAGCCCCTGCTGTCTGTCGCTGACATCCACTGAAGTGTCCTTTTCTGTTTGATAAATTCGGGCTCTTGAGTAGCCGCTGTTACCTCTCGGTAAGCTAGTCAACAGTTAAACAGATAAATCTAATTTTTTTCTCTAGGCAAAGGCAAATAATTGCTTTCATAAAGACTGTGAACGAACATAAGCGTGAATACGACTGGCTGCAGTCTGAGCTGGAGCTGGAGTGAAAAAGACAATGGCCAAAGAAAGACTGTACTATAAGTAACTCCTTCAAAGCAGAGATTTTAAAGCTGTGAGGGATGAAGGGAGAGACATGAGGCGTGAAGCCCCAATTTGGATAAATAATCATACTCCTTTTCATTTTTACTTACAATTTCAGAGGATGTTAAAAATCTGCGTGGTAATCAAAAAAATGAAGATTTACATTTACATTTAGTCATTTAGCTGACGCTTTTATCCACAGCGACTTACAGAGAAGGGAACAATCAAGGTATAGTGCGATAAGAAAGCATTAGTGCAACACTAAGTGCTATGACAGTTCTTAAAGGGGTAGCTTTATCATGTCCAGTTGTAGGTAGTGCTAGGAGAGAAGGTACTCTCTGAAGAGCTGGGTCTTCAGGAGTTTTTTAAAGGTAGAGGCTAAAATCACACGTTATGCAGTAAACTGTCTGTGGTGTATCTTACATCTCTACGTTTCTCCACCAGCCTTGTCAGTCTCTCCACCAGGTGTGTGACAAAGATGACGTCCATGACATCAGTGAAGTGTGCCGCCTTGCTGGTGAAGGCCACTAACTGCTGGCCTAAAGGCTGAGCGTTGGTGGTGTTAATAGTTATCTGGAATTAAAAAAAAATAAACAGTAATATTCAGAGGGGACGATCACACAGTCCAACATCACAATTCAACAGGGACGTTACATGAAAGAGCTTCGACAACATATAATAAATGTAATGCTATTTCAAGCCATGCGTGTAGTTTTGTGAAGTTGATTACTTTGATGTGGTGAAGTAATCCCATGAGAAATATCAATTGAAAAAGCTCATCATCAGTCAGTTTGTATAATGTGTATAAAGGCTTACATGTACAGATCTGCAAATACCTGCAGGCTACAGCCCAATGAGCGGAGATGTTCATTTCTGCACTTGAGGAATATGAAGTTGTCAAATCTTGCCATTAGGCTGAGCAGGTTGGCAAATACGCATCTCAACATGCTCATTGTCATAATTAACTTGTAAAATTAAAACTGATGATGGAAAAAAGTGTGGGATAGAATCTGTGAATGAATCCCAGCCCGTGTATACTGATACCTGTGTGAGCTCATGCAGCACGCGGGTCAGTTCGCTGGCATACGGGCACTGAGTGTAGTCCTCTTCAGCCCACCGTCCGGCCCGGTCGCAGCGCCGCCACGCCTTCTTCTCCTTCTGACCGGACGGGTGAGGAGCACTGCCCGAGGGGTGAGGCGCAGAGCCAAAGGTGGCAGGGGCACAGGGCAGGAAGACCAGGATCCCAGCTAAAGTCTTTGGCCACCTGTCACACAAGATATCTCCGGATTATCAGGAATGAAGTTAGTTTAGGAATGTACACTGCACCAGATGGCAATTTCACACTCTCTGTACTTAGGAAATTATTAATTTGCATATTTGATTTACAGCTAGCTCTAATTATTTTGGCAGAAGACTGCCAGATTCTGATACTTGATTGTGAAACAATGAGTTCTTTTATTAATGACTTCTGACTTAATTAGCTTCATTTACTAACTTTATAAATCAACATTACTGTCTTTCTGCGCTTTTGCACAATGAAACTAAACTTTTTTTTTTTTTTTTACTCCATTTTTACACATGAATATCATGGATATGCCATGAAAACACTTGTATGATGTATTCTGAAAAATAACCCTGACGACATCATTATTTATGATAAAGCAAGGTTTTTGATAGAAACTGCAGGGCATGGAGGGTGAAAGACACTATAAAATTAAATCATAGGAAATGTAGGACTCGGTGTTGTCAAGATTGACCCATGCTAGCACCTAAAACTTAGTTATACCTAGTCCTCTGCTGATCAATGTGACCATTAATTCTTTAACTTATCTCTCTGGATTCTCACCACTGTGCTATACTACACCAGTTATTTAGTATTATACAGTTGTGCACCGCTTTAACATGCACCACAGATGGAAGATAGAAAACATGTGTATATGCAGAAGAAACCTGTTTCTGCCTGTTTTTTCCTAAAGGGGAATTTCAGCCTAAAAGGGTAATTACAAGTGTTTTTCACATGACCATGTAAAGTTCAGTGAAGTCTCCTCTGAAGCAAGAAATGAGACTTTGTCAATAATGTCATCAAGAGCCAAGTCTTGGAGTTGCTCTACTGACCAGCCTGTGTTAGGGGTGATTTTACGGGGGAATGGAAACCTTCATTTTCTGGGTAATGCCTGTTAGTGTTTCAATAAAATCAAGCTCATTTGAGTGTAAAAAGTCAGCCAGACATTCATAGTCCACTACATTAGCCTCCATTTCCCAGATAATAAAAGAACTCCAGATTTTGTTTCTTGGCGCTGTTGTAGATTGAATGTCTTATTTCTGTGCAGCCTCAGGAAAGAGTCGTTTGTGCTGCTCACACGTATTGATCAATTTGTCTACAATCAGAGGAGAAACATGCATCTTATGTTTTGTGGTATTCTCCTTAAGGCAACGTCAAAATCGTACTGCTGAAAAGTAGACATAATGCTTGATGTGGTAACACTTTTGACTTCATCTAAATGAAAATAAAGGAGCAACACACTCAGAAGGCAGGTAATCTGTTCTGAGGACAGAGACCTTCCATCTCTCTGCTCTCCACCCCATTCTCTTTTCCTCCCCTCTCTCCACATTGCTACAGCAGCGGCAGCTACTTAGTAATAAATGGCGTTAATTTCGCCCCCAACAAAAAAGGGGGCTCATTTTACAGCCCATTACTCCAATGCTCCGGCAGAAACAAAGCCCCTGTACTCGCTGCACCAGAACTGGGCTGTAAAGTACAGTGGCTACAAAGGATAGTACGCAACAGCAGCGCACCCATGGGGAAGGGAAGGTGGAGGATATGAGCATGTCTGTACAACTACTAGGTTTCAAGGTGGTTGCAAGGAGGGCAGGACAGGTGAAAAGAGGATAGATGGAGGGCCCCTATGTGTGAAACCTCTGTCATGGGAACATGTGCCCGCTTTTTTATAGTCTTACTTTAAAGCTGGTCTACACTGAGCCATAATGTTTGTGGGAGTTTTCATACCAAATATCCAGTTGTAAAAATCCAGGCTCTACTGTACATACTTAATTCTAGCCTTTGAAAGTTAATGAGTCTGGCAGATTTTTGTCAGGTGAAACAAAAACCAGCATGGTATCCGCAAGAACCAGATTTAACTGCACTGTATATGCAGAGATAACAGTGGGAGAGATTACAGTATTAATTATTACACAGTAGACTCTTTAATTGGGAATATTTCTGGTGACTTAAATTATAGTGAGATTACACCAATGCCTTACTTTGTTGAGGAGATGATTACTGTCCATTACTACTGCTTACACAAAACTACAGTAGGTGGTAAATGGAAAGCACTGTTAAGAGTTAAAGCAACATTACATAGAACTTGGTATTTTACAATTTAGTGCACCCAATTTCAGGGTGGTCACTGTTTGTGAGTATTGCTATCTGAATGGCTGGCTCTCATTTTGTCCACCGCCTGTTCGCTTCACAGCAGCAAATGGTGAGTAATGTTATCTTCTATCTAATCTAATCTATCTGTAGTAGACTTTTTTTGTTGTGTTTTGGATGATGCATTTGTGTGCTTTCATGTTGTCCGTTCATGATGTTTCAATATTATAAATATTGTTTGCTTTCTTTCAGCTATAAGAAAGAATCATTCACTTCCATGGTGCATAAAGCAGGTTGTTGTTAGTGTTAGCTTTTCCAGCATGAATAACCCAAGGAGCACACCATTTTGTTCCATGTGTATCAGCAATACCGCAATTCAACCATGCTTGTTTGTTTTCACCATAGTTCCATCAGTAATCATTATGCAGATACAGACCATCCCGTGCTTCTTTGTGTTTTGTAAAATCCCACATTTCAACATCTTTGGTTAAAATAAATACAGATACAAGTATTGAGAAATGTAGTTAAGATTTATTGGTTTATTTCTGGTCTCAATAAGTTAAATCTGCACTCTTTTTGTTACTTACCATGCCCACCATGTGGTCCAGGGGAAAAAGGGGAAGTGCCTGAACCACTTCCTGTATTTGTACCCTGGCTCACATAATTGGGGGATGTCAATGGATGAGTCCAAGTGTGTGGGGGTGAGGGAAAGTTAGTTTATAAGTTTTTTTTAGATTTATTTGTGATTTGATTTATGTATGGTTGAAATGTTGGTTGTGCTAAAACAGGTAAATGTGTTTCTATAGTTAATTGTGTAAGAATACAACTTTGTAAAGTCCTTGTACCAGGAGAACCAGTGGAGTGACCTCCACTAGTGGTACAGCCAGTTAATGCCAGTTGAACAGTACCTATTTAAGCAGTTGCTTTCTATCTGTTGAGGAATGAGCATATCAGGTGTAGTTACGTGCACAGGATATTTAATTTATGTAGTTTATGTTACAATGAGTTGCGTTTTGTACATATTTTTGTTAGCCGTGAGGCAGGTTGAAAACCGATGGACATGCCACGGTAGCAACTTGTCAGCCACAAAGTAGCCTTGCATCTACATCTATTTTACGCTAAATGGGACCATAATTTACAATATGAACATATGCATGCAGACTTGAAACTAACATGTGAGGCCATAAACTTACTCAGTTTAACAGTAAATCAAGTGAGATGAGGATCATTTTCTCAAAGGACTCCACACATTCTTTTTGCAACCTGTGGAACCGAGCCCTTTTAGACAACATTAGAAAGAATGCAAGTTTAAGACACTTCCACACTGGTTTCATTTTTCATAGCCAGAAGCTCCAATCATTATTTATACAATCTTTGGACTAACCTCACCCACCCACATGGCTGGGTGGCCGTGCGTGACTGTTGAGATGTGACTCACCTGAAGTCCCCCTTGTTGTTGGTGACTCTGTCAGCTGGGCAGTACGGTGCTGACGTCTCCAGAACAACTATCTCCATTTGCTGAGAAGTGTTGCCACGGGAACTGGTCACCAGGCACTCCCAGATGCCAGCGATGCCCACGTCGATGTTGGACAGAATGACCTCACTGGAGGAGGAGAGCAGAGGCGTAAAGCTGTGAGAGTGTCTGTGTGGCATGTATGATGGTGAACTTCTTCCTGTGAGTTTCAAATCTCCTTAAAAGGTTTGTACAAGGTGCTGGATTAAGATTTGGGTTAGGGTTATGTGTAGACTGAAGATTGTCTCTGTGCTGGGACCTGAATTTAGGAAGGTTTGGATTATTTTTGGATCAGGCGAAGGATTAAAGTTAAGCATGCAGTGGGGAGGGTTAAGGTTAGGGCAACATTTGATGGAATCGGGATGGGTGTAAAAAATGTGCATGCCTGTGTGTGCTTCATAAAACTGAATTCATTCAAGAGACAGTTGTGCGAGTATGTGTATGCAATGGTTTAAAATGTTGGCTGTGACTTAAGATGATCATTATTCACGCTTATCTTTCCGACTTTGTCACAGCGATTCCTATCTCAATAGAAAATGCCTGATTAAACAAAGGATGGTGAAACAGTGACAAAGAGCCAATGCAGGCCATTTGCCAAGGCGACTAATCTTGAGGATTTTACGCCTTATGACAAAAAAGGAGAAAAGACGGCGGAGATTGCTAAGCAACGGGCATTATCACCATGGAAATGGTACCTCCTTGAGAAATGCCAACTGTTTAATTTCCAAATACAATCCAGTTGTAGTAAAATATACACTTTGTGTGTACTTAAGAAGCTAATGTGTGTTTTTGTGTTTTAATTAAGCCGTTTGTGTTCATAGTACAAGTCACAGCATACCCACACAATACTGTATAAAGTTTTTAAAAGCGACTTAGGGAACAATGCTCCACAAATGAGAATGTGTGACGCTTGACTTTAAAAATTAGAAGTGACAAGCTGGACAAGAAAGTGAAATATTTCAGAGTAAAGATGATTAACGGCTGAGCGGCTGTGATGGGGAGAAGCCGTAATCCCAGAAAGCGTCTCTCAGATGGTGTGAGAGAAATGTTTATTCAGAAACATTAAATGCCTTCAATTTGTCTGCTCCACTCTCTCCTACTCCCTTTTCTGTCAATATACTCACGACTAGTACAATTATTTTAGGCCTGAGCCTGTCCCAGCATGCACTGGGTGAAAGGCAGGAAAATCACAGGACATTACACAGAAACACATTTCAACCAACCTAATGCAGACCTTGTAATTCACCTGGCGTGTTTGGAATACGGAAGAGAACTGGAGTACCCAGTCCATGTGAACAAAGAAATAATACAGAAATATGGCTCAGATGAGGTGTTCTGTATTCAACTTTGGATTGCACATGAAGGTGGAGAGAGGGCTGATGAATGTGAGAGACAGTCAGCATAAGGAAAAAGAGAATTAAAACCCAATATGACTTGTGTCTGCATTGCATTCTGGTCTATTGAGTCCAAAAATTGGCATCCTTGCCTCTTCTGCCACGGTTTTCACCTTGTATGACTTTTGATCATCAGTCCTAAATGGTGCATTTAGACAGAGGACTTTGCTCTTTGATTCTGACTGACACATAAACATGACCTTCACTGTTGAAGCCACACCACAGTTAGTTGCATTATCTTGATGTACGGCTGTTTCATGCACATTTGGCAAGCTATGGATGACAACAGCAAAACGAAGAGTTTACAGGCATGGTAGCAACTTTGTGAGGATGTACTTGGTCACAGCAATACTTTGAGCTAAACACATGAAGACAAATTAACACAAAACATGTACAGCTGAGGCTGATAGGGTTAGGGTTAGTTTTTAAGGTATTCGCCAAAATATTAAACAAATTCAAATGTTGATATGACGATGGCTCTGGATGAAAAGTTGCAATTCATCCTGCAGGGGAACATGAATGTCTGAACCAAACGTAATGGCAATTCATCCAACAGTTATGGCAATATTTCAATCAAGGCCTAAAATGTCATCCTCATGGTCTTACTGGAGGAAAGATGATCCAATGAGATATCTAATATGACATTTATATGACATGAGATATGACATTGCCATCCCTAGAGCTAACAATGACTAAAAATTACAGTATACTGTTATCAGCATCAATATTTTATGGTCCTTACAGGGCTGACAGTCGTAGGAGGAGTGATTTGGATAACTGCTGTAGTTAAGTAATAAATGAGTTCCTAAATTACTTTTTATTAATGATAATTATTAATACACTATTAAATATCAAAAGTCCCGAAATAGTGTAACCAATTTTAAAGATTTTAGATCTATTAGGATTAATTCTCTGATACTCCTGAGACTCTGATACATGTTAAATATATAATGAAAAACACTAATGCCGACAAATTAAAGTAAATATGACCCATTAAATATGTCAGTCAAATGCTTTCCATCTATACTTAAGATATTTAAGAGCTTATTTGGTGCTTAATTCTTAAATACTCAATAAGCTCTATAGTGTTATGAATCTCCAAGAGGTAATCTGTGTATACCTAAAAAATTTCAAACTAAATCAATGTTCTGGTGTGAACTCACCCACTGTTATTTGTTTTGTAAGTGAAGACCAGCAGGAATCAGAGGATGCTATTACCATCCCGAACAGACCCATGACTTTGCCCCAATGACTTCCTGTGGGCGAGTTATGAAAATGAATAAAATAAGTCGTGATTTCATCTTCTGTGTTCCAATAAAGCTCTCTTTTCTGATTGCTTTTCTAAAAGGCTCTAAATCAGATTTGAACGCTTGACTGAGATGATGACATTCTGGGCTAGAGAACAAGTGTGTATGTCTGTGTGTGTGTGTGTGTGTGACTGCCTGTGAATACTTGTGAGGGTTTTTGCATATGAGTAAGTACATTTTCAGATTTCCAAAGAAAAGTTCTGGGAATTTTTAGCAAGTTTACAACGATTTCATTTAATAGTTTGGACATGAGACATGAGACATATCTACAACCTTTCATTTACTCTAAAAATGTTAGTGTAAGAACGAGCCACTCTCTTCTAAACTGTAACCCTAACCCTTACCTCTCATCCACAGGCTTATCCTGTCTTACACACAATGTCATAGACTCTTTCGATCACTCACTCTGTCTCTCGGTCTCTCCCTTCACCTCCTTCTTTAAAACAACATCCTCCCTCTTCCACAGGACACAAGTTCAGCGTAAAGTGTGGATGGGCCTTAAATTGAAACCCTCTGGGCTCAGTCCAGCCTGTCTCTCTGTTATATAACAAACCACAATGAGGACATGTGTTGTCTGAAGACCTAATCTAAACAGAAAATATAGATAACATATTGGAAGGGACAATAGAAGACCAAATCTGTCAATCTCTACTTTATTTGCACAGGACTAGTATTACATGGGGACCGCAGTAATTTGTAAAATAGCCCTCAAAGTCTTTTTTCATTTTCACACAAGTTAATGAAATTGGTTGGAAACAGTAAGTTCCCATGTTGCAATGTTGTATAGAGCCAACATTTTCTACTTTGATTATTGATTTAGCAATAAAAGAACTTGAGCATTCAAGACCTCACTAGATTGAAAAGAGAAGATCATTTGTACAGTAGTACAAGTAGAAATCTGTTTTCACACACACACAAAATGTGGGCAATAGCAAGGCCACTTAAAGCTACTTAAAGTATTCTTGCCAACAAAAGTTATGTTTACATGTAAAATCTGCATTGTTTACATCCATATTCACAGTAAAGAGTGCTCATACAGTATGTGCACCAGTTAGCGTACCAATAATCTCTATAAACAGATATATGCAAGACCAAGGTTTTGGCATCAGAATCATCCTGGTTTCTGTTTGTAGTCAGAGTAGTGCTGAGCAATCAATACTTTGTCAATTAAGACTGGATACTTTCTATCAGCTTTTGTTGTTTGTGACATGTGAATGTTGTATACTTGTAAACAATGCTATACCATATAATGTTGTTTGGGACATCAGTTTACAGTGTGTTAAAAAGCTTGTTCCGTGTTACAAAGACCTGCTACATCTATGGTTTGTTTCACTACAGCCACGGTGTGTCTTTGAAGTAAGTGACGTACGTTTGTTAGCAGACGTTCTTGCTGCCCTTTCAAGCAGCTGCTTTGCATTTAGAAATCCACAGAGATCACCAATCGTCTGGTATTTGCAAGAACAGAGTACAAGAAACAAATAATGGGAAAATAAAGTAGAGCAGCCATCAAGAGACAGACAGACAGTCGGGAGAGACCACCTCTGACATGCAACAATAACGTTAGACCCTCCAAGCTATTAGCGTTGTTAAAGGGGGTCACCAGCAACTGAAGCTTTGAGTGTCCTTAAAGTTGTTTTTATGAAGGCATTTACTGTGGTATCTGAGTTTATATCGGCTAAAAGTTGTGTAGTTTTCTTTTTTCTGTTCTAGCTATAATTTCTTCTCTGTTTGTCAAAGTTTTCCAAAGTTGACTGTTGTCTGTTTCTGCTTCTGCCAGCCTTCTGTCTGCACTTGTGATTGTTTTATATTATTATGTTTTCTTAACTTAAAAGAACCGAAATTGTTGTTAGTGTCTTACTGTTGAATTATGGGAAGTCTATGATACCTGAGATAGACTTTCAAATGCCATATGTTCACACATACCCTTGTTTATTCATGTATTTACTGAAAATCCAACAGCCCCACCACTAAATAATTAAGAAAATGAATGTAGGCACTTCTAAATAAACTCATAACTTTGTCACATTTGTTGATGAATACCAATTTCCTTCAAATAATAAAACGTCCCCAGGTGTGTAGAAAGGTTTGGGTATTGTTATGTTATATTCAAAAAGTGTCATTGAACCTTATCTGTTATTTATTAATATTTCATTTAAAATGTTTACATAATTAATTCTGCCTGGAACAATAAGTGTCCTTGTACAGCTCATAAAACAAAAGAGACTGATGGATGATGATGATGATGATGACGGTTGGGGTTTGTGGTTAGCAGTGTGATTACATGCATGCAGGTGTGTGTGAGACAGAGCTGCTGCACTTGTCCTCTCTAACCGTGAATAGTCTGCTGAGGGGACAGTTACATCACTGCTGAACATGGGCCAACTGCCTGAATGCTGGGAAATACACAGGGAAATACCCCCCCACCACCTTCCACAACCTAGCACACATACACACCCAGCCGCCCACCTCTCCTCTCTCGCCTCACAAAGGAAAACCTCACTACTGAAGGCGTATTCTGCAGCCTGATCACAAACGTTCCCAGTGAACTGCTGCACCCAGACAAATCAAGACAAGCAGAGGAAACCATCCAACAGCCAGTCCGAAAAAGGTCACAGTAAACACATGAAGAAACATATGAAGAAATTGTCCCAGCATGTGAAAAGCAGTAGGGCAGGGGCACACATGAGCCATACACAAAGCAATGACCTACATCCACAGTTAACACTGCACCATTGTGGCGCATTTCCCCAAGGACTCATTAGGAACATTTATGCTTGCGCGCTGATATTTAACAATTTGTTTACATAATGTTGCTTATGAGACTGTAAACTTTCAATCTGTCCCCTCTACCCAACAAATGCTCCAAAGCTGGTACATTTTCAGGCAAGCCTGCTGATCAGTTTGTGAAATTTAGTTTTATCACAGCTTTGAGGACATTAAAAATGTTCGATTTTGGGCCTACGCATCAACTGTTTGTCGTAATATTTAGATGCTGAGAGGAGTAATACACACACAGGTGCACATGTACATGTTCAGTAAGTACACAGACAGACACACATAGGGCCATCACTCTCATATATTGAACATACTATTCCCGTTGGAGCGGCATATCAAATTAGTTCTTGCCTAACCCACTCTATCCTCGACTCTACTCGATATGTAGCCTCTTAATAATTAACACTTGACTTTCCCCTTGTTAAACTTCATCCAACATAACTAAGAGCTTTTATTGTTCTTTATTGACTGAAATTGGCAAGCGGTAAAGTGATGATCTCATGGGTAAAATTGTATATATGTGGATGTGATAAAATATGGTCTCCTTAGCAACTGATGCTGCACAAAAGCTTGTAAACAGATTGCTAAATTCGAGATGGAAAATGAGGAAAAACAAAAAGTGCAACAGAGGCAGGGATTTCAAGAAAGCACGGCAGAATGCACTAACAGAGGGAAGAGATGTGGGTAGAATTTAAAGAATTTTTTTTAAGTTCATGTTTGCGAGCAGGTGCACAGAGTTGTATATAGAGAAAAACAGAAAAAGAGCTTTTGAGAGATCAACAGAGGCACGAAGAAAGAGACAGGGAGAGACACTTTCGCGTTTCCTTTGCCTTCAGTAATATTTCCAAACCAGGTTCTTCATTTTGTGCAAGATTAGCCTGATTAAAAATGGAGAGGATTAAGAGAGATACATCCAAAGTGTCTGCTGTAGCTAGCTACAGGGCTTTAAAATGTTTGATTAATGAAACATGAATCACAGGCTGGTCCCACTGCTGCCGCTAGCATAGCTAATACTGGGAGTTTGGCTTGACACCATTACTCAGCAGGAGTCTGGCCCACATCGCAGAATCATCAGGCCTCATGGGGCCTGGCTTTTTTTGCTGCTGTTCACTGTGAGCAATGTAAACGGATCAGCTTATCGGCCCACCTGCACCAGCAAATAAGAAGCTATAATGACACGGCACAGTGTTAAAGTGGGAGGGAGGTGAAAGATACAAAAGTACAATACAAAACAAGAATTACAAAAGGTATTTCATAATGTTACACTTGCTCCAGTTAGCAAAAGTCACATCATACATCTACACTGGCTGTTTGCCTGATAACAGCCTAAAGCAGGATCAGCAGAATTTAGCTGAGAAAATAGCCACAAAACATTTTGGGTTCACCTTCAAAGAGGTCACTTCACTGAGGCTTTGGCATCTCCGCTCTCATTGCAGCAACACTGTGCGACAAATCCAGACGAGGGCTTTAAGCCACACGCTAATTCCTGTGTATTTAGTCTTTCCCCTCTGATGGGGCATGCAGGGCGAGGCTGACTGACTCAGAGCACATTTACCCAAGGTGAACGACATCAACAAGGGCCGTAATGACTAATATATTGTCCGCTGTGGCTAAACGAGCTTTGACAGCGTCTGGCATGTCAAAGGGCAAAACATTACTTACTTTTTTTTTTTTGACTTAACGAGTGCTGGAACAGTGAAGTCACAGGACTTTAATTTCCCCCACACGTCTCTCTCAACACTGCAATTTAAGATACGGCTCAGGGCGAAGGGTGAAACTCAGCCCAGACACAGCAGATTGTTTTTGTTGGACCGAACTCTGTTACACACTCATCAGCTATGGAAATGATGTCTGCTTGTAGCAGGTTTTCTACAGGAGAGAGACATTTTAGGTGCCAAGAGCAACATGACCCGAATGGGTTCCACTTGGGGGAGAAAATTGCATTATTTGTGTATACAAGAGCAGAGTAGTGGGTAATTGCAAGCGGGGGCCCTAATCAGAATGGGAGCAATGAGAAATTCAGCACGTTCCACTGGGACGCTAAGTTGGAAAAGCAGAGTTGAAAATTCTGGAGGGCTCGCTTTTGAGTTTCGGGGAGAGATGGGGAGCAGAACAGTTTGTGCTGATGGGACTGGAGAAGCAGAAGGCTGGAACAGAAGCTGACAGACAGACATGACCAGTCAGTACACAGCCAACATGGAGGGTCAGTTGCATACAGAGCTCTTCCGACAATGACGCCTTACAATGGACCATGAGCATTAATCTTTCTCTCTGATGGGCTTCGGAGTGTGAAGCCAGTGCATGTGTCTGTTTTACTGCATGTCTATTGATAATCAGATCCTTCACTTTATGTACTTACAGCACCATTTACATGTTTAATATGACATATTTTTGTTTGTGAAAGCCAGCGTCTTCTCTGATACTACCAAAGTCAGACATTTTCAAATCTACACACTCTACATACTTTCATTACCAGTAGCAATAACACAGTATAAAATGCTGCATTACAAATCAATCCCTACATTATTAAAATTGTTCCTTGCATCAACTGATTTTCACATCATAACTTCTGTTCAGTGCGTTCCATTAGATTATTCTATCATTCATTTTGAGGGGTGTTTGTGTATAGCACTTCAGTCCCCATCACTAGGGAATGAGTAGTGAGTGACATTGAGTAGTGAAAGTATTGCATTGACCTCTACTGATGAATACCTCAATAAAAATAAACTATGGCAAGACACATCACTACTGAGGCACAAGGACAGTAAAAGTTCTCTGCCTACCCTGTAATCCAATTATTCAAGGCAGTGCATTCACCATAGGGATCACTGAGAATGTCAAACACAGTGAGCTGGTACATAATGAAAAGAAAAAATATTGACTATTTGTGGCGTTTGCAGTCAGGGGAATGGTACACCTTTCCCGAAATGGAGCGGAAAAGTAGCTGGTATTCTTGTTGCCAAATAAACCGCACAACAAGAGGCGTTCTGGCCCTGTTGACACAGGGATACATATTTCTGTCAGCACTCTATCAATATTTATGTTAGAGAGGCCGAGTCAGAATAGGCAGCAGTTAAAGTAATCAACAGCAATGTGCTCCTGCATCTGAGCCCTGTTGCCACAGCATTACGTCAAATGCATTTACTATAACACACACACACACACACACACACACACCCATACGCGCTGCAGACCACCAGGCAAACAAAGGCAGGAAGAGGATGGAGGCTTGCGGCAACGTCTTCTATCAGAAAAATGTGCGAAGCCAGTGTTGCCGGTCTACTTTATCACCGCAATTATGATTCAGCATCTGTTCCTCTTAGCGTGTGATCAGCAAGCGCTCCTGGCGGCGCTGGGGGAGCGGCTGGACGGCCAACCTCTAGAGACGAGCTGCAGATTGCTCTGAGGTGCTGGCATGCTGCCAAGCCAATTCTGTCCTGTCCTTTCAGATCCTTATCAAGGGCGCCAATAACAAAAGGTAAATCACAGCTTCTGGGTGAGTGAGAGACGGGGAGAGGTGGCATCTGTGTGCGTGGATGAACATGTGAGGTCTACATTGGTTGCGAGTGTGCGTATGTTTCTCAAGGTAAGGTAATGAGACCATTTATGCAGCAGCTCATGTATTTTGACTTTATCTGCTTGGGTGGACTTCATCTTGGAAGTGTGTGCAAGCTAATCAGCTCTCAGTTCACATTCCCCCATCCATCCTCCCTCCCTTCATCTCCCCTCCCCCCTCCCTCTCATCCTCTGCGTGTACCTGGTCAGCAGGCAGCAGTCGTGAAGCAGGGTTTCCTCCACGTAGATGCCCCGGTCCTCCTGCGTGTTCACGATGTGGCCGTTGTGACGCCATCGCAGCTCCACCGACTGGTCCAGGTAGGAGGCGGTGCACTGCAGGGGCAGGCGGTCTCCACGAAAAACCAGTTGTCTCTGGGAGGGGATGAGCTGGAAGAGGGGCATCTCCAGAGGTCCATCTGGAAGATGAGGAGAGGATAAAACATGAAGGTCAGCTTGTAAACCTTCCCTTCCCCCTTCCAGAGGAGGAAGACAGGGTAGAGGAAGAAAGCAAGAGGTCATTCTT
Organism: Sciaenops ocellatus; assembly: GCA_033000465.1. Lineage (NCBI taxonomy): Eukaryota > Metazoa > Chordata > Actinopteri > Sciaenidae > Sciaenops > Sciaenops ocellatus. The sequence continues at coordinate 6,709,729 of CP136872.1, read as the reverse complement.
CCATCCTTGAAAGAAAAAGATAAGAGGCAGAATGGACACGTTAAGGGATCGGTAATCAGGATTTTGCCTATCTTGCCAGCGGTGTCGACATCAACAAGTGCAGAATTACATGCATGAATCAAAGTCTGAGTAAAATCACACTCCACACACGGCCGCAAACACGTGTATGCTCCCTAAATACTGTCAACACACACACATCCACACACATGCACACATTCTGTCAAGGTCACACTCCTCCCCCGTCGTTCCCACATGTTGTTGCTGTTGCTGTGCGAGATGAACAGCAGCTGATAAAAGAGAACAGCCTTGAGCGCTCCCCTGGACTCTCCTTGACACCTTACATGTTCACAATGGAAGTCTGCCGCAAACACCAGTGATAGGATTATGTACCTTGCAGCTGGCTAAGTCCTCAAGCCTTTTTGCCAGAGAGTAAGGCTATGATAAGAATGAGATTAAAGACAGGGGAGAGTGTTTAGTCCAGTGGCAGAATATGGGAAAGGGATTGATTTTCAGTGAGAACCCCTCAGGACCTGATTGATCTAATCACACTGCAGATATCGATTATATAAGACAATACAGTGTCTCTGATCATGATTGACCCGTGGAGATGTATGGCTAGCATTTTTTTTTTTTTATCCAGGATTAGAACAGTGCCTTGCCAGCTCACTTTACCTCCTTGGGAATTCCTTTGGAGCGTGTTGATTCGTACAAGACATTTCCTTGGATAAGCTCCAAAGAGCAGCATAAGCAAGCGCTTTGCCTTCGCTTGTATTCCAATCAATTGTGGATGTTGCTGCTGACAGGCAATCCGATACACGGGTCATAAAGTCTTTTATTGCTCCATGCATTGGCTGGAAAGGAAAATACTGAAAAGATCCGTGTCAGATGAATGTCTGCAACTTAACGTCTCCATTTAGCAGAAAAGAGTAGTTAGCATTACGACTTATGGTAATAAATAACCCACTAAACAATCACAGCTATTAACACATGTAGAACTTTAAACCTCAGTTTTCTACATATGTAACTGATAACCATTGGCGTATAACGTTGAGAATCTGTCACATTTTTCATGAAGATATCTCTGTGTAATTACTTGAGTTGACCCTGTCACAGCGTTAAGATTTTACGATAGTCCTCGGCAACAGTAGCTGAGGCTTTATCTCCTGCGGGTGACACACAGCAGAAACAGCATGGGGGCCATTGACTGTTGACTTGGCTGATGCTGATACTGTTGAAACAACGCTTTGAGCCAAGGATCAGAGTGTGGCTGCTTGCCTTTGCCTGCTGGACACTGCCAGAGCAAAATGCAATTATTGGTTGTGAGTGTGTGTGTGTGTGTGTGTGTGTGTGTGTGTTTGTGTGTGTAGGAGTAAGAGTGGAAGAGAGACAGAGACAGGGACAGAGGCCTGATGATATGTATGTGTGAGAGTGAGAGTACATTAGCAGTGTGGAACAAACACTGATGCACCCTGACCACTAGGGCTTTGTTAGGACACAGCTAACTTGCTAAAGCTACCAGCAGTCTGAACCGTGTTACCACAATAATTATAGATTTTGGCAGTGTTCAGTCAATTAGCACATTCTTTAAAATTCTTTTAAAAAATCATGAAATCAAAGCTAGTTTTGATATTATTTATAAGATTATTAAATTGGCAGTGGCGAAGTCTGCCATTATTGCTCTGGCTTCAGACTGCCTTCGCATGTACGAAGGATTAACCGCAAAAAGATCCATGTAATCCAGCACGTTTTAATCAAATTGATAACAGCCTAGCTGTTTACTGTTCGCTCCCCTCACTGAGCTGTAATAAGTTACTGCTGATGCAAATGAAACGTCTTACTGCTGCTGCTTCACATTAAACACGTTCAACTGGCCAAACACAGAGTGGCTTTTATTGTGAGCTACAGGAAACACAATGTGATTGTTACCGCGGGATCCGACTGTTCATCAAAAATACGTCTGCAAAACAAGACAGCCATTTTGGGCCTCTTTTGATCACGGGAACATTTTTCATTTTTAACTCAAATCTAAAGGATGATAACTTAATGACAACTATTAATTCTGTCTTAATGATGAGCTTGTTTGACTAAGATTAGGACTTTTTTTTTACTTTGTGTACATAATTGTATGCCTATCATACTTATCGTACATCTCACAAGTCATTAGATTCCTGCTTTAACGTTTTACCAGTACGTGCACGCAGTGTGTCACCTAAAAATTGAATACCCAACCAGCAGAGAGACAACAGGAGCTTTGATTGGCCAGCTGTTTCTCCGATAGCCCGGCTGTGCCAGCGGGAGTCATATGTGGAATCAGGCCAATCCGCGCTCGACTGCCGCATCATTTAAATGCAAATTCAATTCATCAATTTGTAAAAGCATTTTAAATCTATCAATTTATTAATCAAAAGTAATTATAAAGGTCTATAAATATTCACACGCTGGCACACACCAGGCTCCGTATTTCTCTGCACCTGTTAGCATTACAAAGTTATTATGGTAACTGTCATGAATCTGAAGTCTCGTATTTATATTTATTTATACAACTAATAACTGATATGGACAGGAAGATATACGTGATGGATGAGTTATATGTGGTAGATATTTCCTTTCCTTGTTTATTCGCACAGTAACTTTTCAATTTTGATTTTTATCCATACTGCAAGGAGCAGACAGCAGACTGATACTCCCAGGTCTGGTTCTGTAGTCACTTTATTATCCCTTATTCAAAGCAACTGATTTTAAAAGAGGTGTGTGCCTGAACTTCAAAGACCCGTATGACAGACTATGTTGAGTTATACTTCATGATATTTTTATATCATTAAATTATTAGAGACAAACCACAGGCTAAAAGACATGAGCCTGCACATGAAATTTAATTAATGGCATGATGCCCATAAAGAGCAATTGCACTGCTGTGTCATCATGCAATAAATACTGCTATAGAAAGCAGAGGCTGGGCCTGCAGTTCATAACATGCCATGTTAGCTGCGGATTTTATGTCTGTGCTGTGGCTCTCATCCCAGCAGTGTTAAAGAGCCAGAAGGCCGCGGCTAGATGAGTCCAACAGACCCCTGCCCTGACCTCCACACAGGAAGCACCTGATCCTGGCAGGAAGCTGCATGCGCTCCTTCGTTCCCCCTCATTTGCAGGCAGTACCCGACCTGTGTCGGCATAGGGACAGGGGCTCATTGCTAGAATGTATGGTGCAGACATCTGCAAGCCATCACACCGGAGCTGCTGGAGAAAGAAACAGATGCATCTTCTATGACATGCCTTCATAAAAAACAATGGGGGAAAAATCTCAGTGGGGAAATATTCATATTTCCAATGGTATGTGAGTGTGGAATAGGGATATTTTCATCACATCACATCAGCTTTCTTGATAACAAGAACCTAGCATCAGGTGCTGAGCCACATCTACACAGCCTTAGTGAGGTCCTGGCCAGTGTTCACGGCTGTACGGCATTCCCTTACAAAGTGAAGCCATATGAAAAAAATAACACCCACCAAATAACATTAAAAAATATGGTTTTCAGAGCACCACACTGTATCCAATTGAAAATGTCTTGTTGCCAAGTGAATGAATACAGTATTGTAAGATGGAGTTGTGCTGTGGAGAGGTGGATGGATCCAAGCATGGCGAGAGCAGGGAGCCCAAAACGTTATCATTGTAATCCCATAATGGATGCTTTAGGGCTGGAAAGGAGAGCTTCTCGTTCTGCCACTGGATACCACTCATGGCTCTTTGTCTGTGCACAGGGCAGAATTACCCTGTAATTGCTTTGGATTGTTCTGTGTAAATGAAAAACACATACAATTAGGATTACATAGAATACTCGGGAATGTCTCTGGACGATGCTGTCTGTGTGCACAATGACACAACCTGTGACGGGTGGAGGGGGTCATGTGCATGCTGCAGGCTACAACGCATTTTTCCTCATTAGTTTGCCGCAAACAGTGTCACATCATGCATACAGTGCATCTTCATATAATGTCCCTTCACGTCACACATACACACATGCACAAACACACGCACAGACATACCCCACTACTAACCAATGATTTTCTCATTCCAGAGCAATATCCCCTGCGTGAACCAGATGTAAGGAGAAGAGGAGGATGATTCTATCATATATGAGATACAATTCCCCTGTGGACCGCAGCACGGAGCGGGGAGATAGGGACGGGGAGGGAGGCAGGGGGAGATTGCCTGTCTGTAACCAGTCTTTCAGAAGAAAAAAAAAAAAGACAGTAAAGACTCTTGGATTTCTCTTTACTGTAGCTAACAGCTTCCAGTCAGTAAAAAGGCCATTTTGTTCTGCTTAAAAACTCTGTTTGATGCACCCGCCGCTGATTGACACCATGCTGCACAGATGTCTGTCTTAATCTTTTAGTCTTAAGTTTTAGCAGTTTTTTTTTAAGTTGTATGAATATTAAAATTGCTTTTCCACAAATATCAGTCAGCCTCTTGAAGCGAGACTCAGACCAGCATTCTGAAAATTGAACACAGACGAGTCTTACAATCTTCCTTATCTCTCTTTATTTTTTCTTTCTCTGCATTTTATTTATTTCTTTTGTTTTCTGCTACACTGCTATACAGGCAAACTCACAGCATGCTGTGCAGTTTTTGTATGAAGGACCCTGCATTTTCAGAAACTATAATTATAAGGAAGGTTTCGCCGAGCACACCTGAACTTTTCCACCAACAGCTTGCTGCAAATTTCACACTCGTTCAACTATACTCTTCTACCACTGGCCATTGAGCAACTGCAGTATAACAACTACCAGTTTAAATGTTAAATGCTTCACTAAAAGAACTTTGAAATTTGAGAGGTAGGGAAGACCAGAGCCCATTTATTTTCCCAGCACAGATCTCTTCAGCTGATCTGAGGATTTGAACTCGCAACTTCTGAAGCACATGCCCGTCTTTTAATCCTACCGCTGCCCCCAACACAGGTGGTACATAGCAGGGCAAAGAGAACCCACACAAAGACTGTATTATGAGACAATTTTTGCCTGGAGCTTTTTCTCCGGCAATTTTGCACTAAATCATTGGCTTATATTAGGCTTGTCAAACAGTTCACAGCAGGTGGAGAGATAACAGTGGAGAGGGAAACCTATTATCAGAATAGATCTACTTAATCATGTTCTCATTGTGCTAACCACTTGAAAATACAATGTTAGTGAAATTAAACTGTTTCTCGTTAATGAGAAGTCTCAGGAGGCATTCTTAACGTGTAAAGATATCCATTATTTTATAGATATCTTTTTGTCAGAACTCAGCAAAATGTCCATCTTAAGAAACCAGACAATCTGGCCTTTAGGCCTGAAACATTTGCTTCTTTTAAAGTGTTATTAAATTAAAATGATTTAAGGGGTTCTATCTTACATGGAAACCACATCACTTAATGATGTACACGTGTATCACGCAGCCCTTGTGTTATTCTTGAAACTGAAATCCACTTCACTGCCTCTTACTCTCTTCAAAAGTAATGTTAATTTCTCCATGACAGCTTAATCCCTTCAGGAATTGTAACTGATTACAGTACTTTATTTTTCCTGACAATCGCAACCTGCTTATCTTCAAAAATCAAGGAAATTCATCTCTTGTGAATGAATGATAAACAAAAACCAAAAAGCATTTCTATGCTGTATTCTGTTATTGTTGTTTTTTATAACATTGATGTTGTCAAAGAAAGTAAACTTTCCTATCTGACTGTCTGGAAATTTGAGAACTCAGAGACCTGCTGGCTGTCATTCTGCCCTTCTAGTCACTGATGAATTTACACCTGGGATGCCAGGTGGAGTCAATTAATTAACTAATTAACAAAAGTGTTAATTATGAGGAGACTTATTTGGGGACCTTGGGTAGGATATGCCACAAATTCAGTCTGATGCAGAAAAACATTAAATACAAGACTATGATTTGTGTTGATGTTTACATGAGCACTGGAGGTATAATTAGCATTGCATTTACTGTCTCTGTCGTTTGAGCTAACATTTCATTCATTATCCAAATGGACATGATTTTAGCTTTGGTACTTTACTATTAGCAAAGGCTAACCGTAGAACTATTGTTGCAGAGCTAATGTGCAAGCTTGTTGCTGTTTTTTCTGACATATCCCTTTGGTAAATATAGACATCTGTAAATGTGTATTTGTTAAGATTATATTACTTCGACAAATTTGTAAACAGCCAAACGAGTACAACTACATAATAGTCAGCAATGAGCCCAGCTCGGCGTCTGTCTTTCAGCCCTTTATTTATTTAACTCAGACAACTAACAGCCAGTCACAGATTTACTCTTGTCCAGTGGCCTCATTCTCAGTCCTTGTCTCCTTTTCTCTCCTTAGTTTCCTATATCAAAATCCTCTTGGGACTCAACCTCTGCCATGTCCAAAGAGGCTGCTAAGGCTGGTTACAAGATTCTGGCATGACACCGACTCCCTTCTCCATTAGCATTCCCCACTGGCTCCCCCCGTCCTGGGCCTGGGAACTTCATTTTCCCAGCGATTCAGAGCTCCATTGCTAGCAGGGTAAACGCAAACACACATATACACATAGTACAAAGGCGTACAGGGCATAGAGTAAGAATTAGCATCCAGTGTAGCATTAAAATAATATTATATAATAAACGTGTTATTTTATAGTAGAAAAGTTACATAACCGGGCTTTAATGCTTTTAGGCGAATGTTTTTGTTTTAAAATGAGCTCACCTTTACTTGAATTTACATAAATATCACCCAATAGCTCCTACTCTGTGTTAACCTCACACCATCACGTCCTTACCACATCTGAGTTGCTGTTCACGTAGGTTGCGAAACTCCAGTCCGTGCAGGTGGGTGGGGAACACACACACCGTGTCGTTGCCAATCCTCACCGAATTGCTTCGAGCCCAGAGGAGCAGCCACTTGAGCTGACAGTCACAGAACAAAGTCTCAGTGCTGAAGTGCCTGGTGGGAAAACCAGCGAACAGTTACAACCTGTGTGCTTGTGGTCGTGTTACTGGAGCTGAATTCTCTGAAGTCCTCATTTTAAGATGTCAAAACAGAAATAAACACAGGTGTTATTGATAGATTTAACATGTATGTTTATGTGAGCCAGTTTCAGGGCACAAGCACAGTGCATGCTGACTCACTGGCATGCCATCGTTAATGTCATTAGCTACACCTGTGCTGTTCATGCTATAAAAATATCTGCAGTGAAAACAGCCTCTAACCTCTTGACTTTTTACCCTCACCATTGTACACTGAACAATAACAAATTAGGTTTAAGCATTTCTTTAACCACAACTTGGATAACTGAATGTATTATGTGCATGATATGTGTGTGTGTTTGCCTTACAGCACTTTGAGAGCCATGAGGTGTGTGAAGAGTCCCACAGTCAAAGTGGAGAAGATGTTTCCAGATAAATTCCTGTTAGCGGAGAAAAGAAAACACACACAGAGACATTCATCCAGAGGTAGGTCACTCCTCACATGCATTAAAGCCAGACTGTATTTTGTGATTACTAAATCCATATCAAACACCATATTCTGCACAGACGGCGCAATTTGAGCATAAAGCAGTGCACAACGCATGTTTTCAATTTAGGGATTACTCACAATTTTGAGAGGTTGCCCAGATCAAGAAACATTTCAGGGGAGAGACAGCCAATCCTGTTATTGGACAGGTCCCTATAAGGACAAAAAAGGTAAAAAGATCCTTCAGTTCGTAAAGTGAGTTTTACTGATTGAAGTCAGATCAGGAGACAGACCTTAGAATAGCCATCACCTGCAGAGCTGTGTGTCTGTGTTAGTCCATTTTCATGCATGCTTGCCTTCTTGAAACACAGAGGACTTAAACAGCTGTGAAAGCTGTGTTAGTAACCAGTGCCATGTTCATTCATCTATTCAACTTCCTGGAATATCTGTGCTGACCTTTTGTAACCTTTTACTCCTCATATAACCATCACTGGCACACACGCACCCCGACATACACACACACATGCAAATGCAGTGGGTTTCCGTATGCGAGTGGCTGAGCGCTGTTGCGTCCGTGGCTCTGTGCCCTCGCACTCTGTAATTAAAGAGCTGCTTTGCTGGAGCAGCTGTGGGAAAATAAGCAGAGCACTCGAGTAATCACCAGTTGGGGAGCACTTAAATTAGCACTCTGCTGCTCCCCGAGCTTGGCGCACACGCGCCCCGAATCAGCACGGCTAACTCACCGCTTGCATCCGTGCCAGCCCAGATCCCACTAACTATCAGGCTGCAATCATGTCACTCACTCTGAAGCCTATATGTAGAAAGCCAGGATGAGAGTAATCGTCGAGAAAATTACTCGAGTAGAAGAAACCAAAAACAGAAAAAAAAAAACTTTGTGCTTTACTTTTTTTTCTATGGCTAAAATCATTACTTTGTGGATGTTTACATTGCCAGTAGGTTTGTGAGCCATTTCAAACTGTATAACTTTGAAAGTGTGTAGGCTGTTAATAAAAGTCAGAATAGATAAAGAAGCTTTAAACTTTTAACGTTTGAAAGATGAAATAATGCAAACTTGTAACTCATAAGCAAAAACACACCCTTCCACAATTCAGTACACGCAGGTTTTACCATTACGAGCTTACTGGTTTTAGTATGACCAGTAGTTTTAGGTAGCTGTGAAACTCTGCAAAGCAAAGGTCACGCGACACACCCCATGGCATCAATAAGCTAATTACCTTTAGATAAATCTTATTTTTATCTTTAGATACTGTTAAAACGGGCGGCACGGTGGTGTAGTGGTTTGCACCACTTGTCCTGGGTGTACCCCGCCTCTCGCCCTAAGACAGCTGGGATAGGCTCCAGCCCCACCATGACCCTGATGAGGATAAGCGGTTACAGATAATGGATGGATGGACACTGTTAAAACAGTAATGTTTTCCATTCAACCTGCCATGTTTCTATTCTTTGACCTCTATAGAGCTTTAACAAATTGTGTTTTGAACAATTCAGCATTATTAAATGGACCAATATAGGAAAGAACGTTACAGATCTTTTTCACAGCAGCCATTTTGACATGAAATAGTAGGTCAACACAGGTGTTACCAATAATACTAATTAATGTTCTGTTCCATTTATTGCAGCAGACTTTCCAGTGAGCCAACATGCACCACAGGAGAACCCCGACTCTGTCTGACCTGAATGGAACGGAACCCTAATTATTGGCAACACATGTACACTACTATTCCATGTCAAAATGGCTGCTGTGGCAAAGGTCTATAATCTTTTCTTTGATCAAGTCTATGTTAACACTTTTTGATAAAAATGTTGATATACAACATTGTCAAACCCAAAGTCTTGCTTTATGAGTTTGCAGATGATCAGTGGTTCTATTCCTCAAAATGTCACTGGAGAAAGTGGATGACTCAGCTAAAATGCTCTCCGTTTCCTCACACCTCCTGCTGATGTGCCCTGTAGCAAAAACATCCTGCAGACTGTGGTCACACCCAACAGCTCCCGCTTGTGAACGTGTCCGAATTAACGCAAAGGGAGGCATTTCTTAAAAAGGGCATTGTGTCCCCACTTAGCATTTCCTGGACAAGAAAGTTCAGAAAAGCCCAAAACAGTAGTTTCAGCACTTTTGCCACAGTTAAAGGTTTCAGTCCTCGCTTCACTCTGTTGAGTTTAGACACTCCCACTCGTTGTCTCTAAAGCCAGAAAACTTGTCCCTGTGTCTCCTGGAGAAGGCTATTACAAGGGTTCATCATACTTACAGTCTCCTCAGAGACAGCAGACCTCGGAAGGCCCCAGGCTCCACTGTACTTATCAAATTATTCTTCAGGTCCCTAGAGAAGAGAGGGAGAAAGAAAGAGAGAGAGCGAGAGAGTCAGAGCAGAGACGACAGTTAAGTCAGATCTATGTATGTATGTATGTATGTATGTATGTATGTATGTATGTATGTATGTATGTATCTATCTATCTATCTATCTATCTATCTATATATCTATCTATCTATCTATCTAATATCACAAAGAATTCAAAGTGCAAAAACCCAAAGTGACAACTCAACTATTTGTGCTATTTTCAAATCAGTTTCTAATTACAATGATGCCTTTGTTCATATTTTTTTTCTAATTGGGAAATACTGAAGAGATTCAATGGTGAGTTAACTTGCACCTGTTTGCTGGACGCTATGGACCATTTCCTGCATGCTTGAAACCCAGACCACATCCAGCCAAGAGGCAAAAACACACATGTTGCGGTTTCAGCCAGGCACTCCTTGTCCACCCCCACAGCCCACCCCAAAGTCTCTGACGCTACTAAAAATGGATCTCAGAAAAATCTCTCTGGTTTTCTCTGCAGGCCAAAGAAAACTTCCTGAAATTGTGTCCCTGCTTTCCTTTAACTTTGTACTGTATGTCCAGTGTGATGAGAATGAGAATAAGGGTACAGCCTTTTTTCAAATGTGAGCAACAATGTATCTCAACTCAGCCCAAAACTTCTTCTTCTTTTTTTTTAATTGACAGTCACACAGGCCAGAGCAGGGCCAGCCAAAAGAAACAAAACAAGACCAATGGGACCATCACAGATACAGCCATTGTCCCAGAGAGAAAATAAAAGTAATGCTAGAACTCTCTTTATTTGACACATGGGACAGTTTGGTAGCAAAACGCTCCCTTATACGTAATCAAATCAGAAACAAACTCACTACACTACATTCAGTACAGAATAAAAGATTCATAGGAGCCATACAACAATGCCTCCAGAGATTAGAAGAATGCGTGTCTACTACATGCACTGTAACACCTCAACTGCAGTTGTTTTACAGTTACTGATGTTAATTTGTTCAATGCAAAGCATTAGTTACACATACAGAAGATGAGCCATCATTAGCAGCAGAAAAATGACTCTCATCTTGGGTTAATGATCTGTATCCTGTGTTAAACTGTTCGCCCCATTGTTAAAACACACTGCTGGCACCATTAGGACTCCCAAACTACCCTGCAGCCAGGTTGTGGCCAAAGATCTTGATGCAAAAAAGTATGAATTCATTTTTACTTTTTTTTATTCGAATCAAGTTTTTGAATGAAACTGTGTGCTTGTTTGACCTCAACACCTAAACATACCAGCTTTGTATTTCTGACTTCTCAAAGTCAGACTTTCTGTTGAGACTTTCTGCAGACGGGATTCGTCATTCAAACAGAAGGTGTAACACGCCTAAGGAAAAGCTCTGAAGTTGTCTTCCTGACAGGCTAACCTCTTGGCCTAGTCAGGTCGGCCAACGGCTAGTTCTCATCTCCGCTCTCATCGTAAGTTGTCTTTGATCATATACAATATGCTACAAAAGAGCGGGTGGAGGGTGCAGGTCAAAAGGTCATCCTTTGTGCCTGCAGCAGCTCCTTTTATCCCTGACCTGTCTTGCCACTCACTGCTCTGCCATCTCTGAATTTGCTGAATGTTCAGAACTTTCCACCTTATTGACTGACCATTTGTACCAAGGGACAGAGGTCATGCTCAGAGTGTACATTCAGGAAATGCAGTGCAGTATAAAAGATAAAGAAAATACTGTACAGAAAACACCCATCAAACACGACGCCTTCATAAGAACATTTTTTGCAATATAAAAAAGTGAAAATTGCAGTTTTGAATTGCTATTTTGAATCTTTGGATGAGGTGCTTTGGGATTCATAAGTCTACAATTAGGTCCAAATACATATTTGGACACTGAAACACTTTTTGTTATTTTGGCTGTTGGCTTACAGTGCAGTCTCTCAGCTTTAATTTAGGGGTTTTCACATCCAAATTAAATTAATAATACTTTAATATCTAGCACCCTCTTTTTCAAGAGACAAAAAGTAACTGGACAATCAACTCAAAAGTTGATGTTGCTGTTGGTGTGAACCCGTAAAATGCAGCCAAAGGAGTTCTCAATGCAAGTGAAACAGGCCAGCCAAAAAAGGCCTGGATGTCCACTGAAGACAACAGTGTGGATGAATATAGGATCCTTTCCATGGTAAAGAAAAACCCCTTCACAACATCCAGCCAAGTGCAGAACACTTTCCAGGAGATGGGCATATGATTATCCAAGACTACCATAAAGAGAAGTCTTCAGGGGAGAGCAAATACAGAAGGTTCATCACAAGGTGCAAACCAGCCATCAAGAATAGAAAGGCCAGATTAGACTTTGGCAAAAAAAAAAAAAAAATCAGCCACCACCATTATGGTGGTGCACAGAGCCAAAATTAAAAAACTGTGTCACTGTTGAAATATTTTGACTGTACTGTACGTCTGAATACCCTCTTGACGCTATCATATATTGTTATCATAATATTCCCCAACAAATAATGTGATTTTTTTGGCATTATATTGCAATTCTATTATCCACAGAATATTACCAAAAGTGTCAATTTTAGCTTTGATTGCTACACTGACTACACTGGCAACTTTACTGGTATGAGGTCATTTTTAAAGCCACATAAAACAACCGATGGCACAGCGGGCAACACAACAACATTTTATAGTCATCAGACCTGAGCCAGCCAAGTATCTGCAAATAAATGTTATAAATTATGGTTGCGTGTTAGAAAATGCAGAGGTTCCAGACGGGTGGGGTCTGCCACATAATACAACAGGGTGGATGCCAAAAAGTTTCAACAATCAGAGGAAACGATTTGAAAGTCAATTTAGCATCCTTCTCTGCATCCTTTCCAATGATTAACTGTTGGGCATGATCAGTAGTGTCCTCTGTCAGTAAACTCCACACATCTGATATTCCAAACAGGATAAAACAAACTCTAAGAAGTACTTGCAGTGCTTAATTCAAATTGTGAAGTTTGTATTGGAATACAGCTCTGAAGTGCACTAGAAACCTCATACCGACACTATGTGGAGAAATATTTGCTGTTTTTTGTGGATTCCAGACAGAATTTAATGATGTCTCATATCGTACTCTCAACATTTTTTAACTATTTAGTTTGCCCTTGGTTTAGTTTGCCCAGCATCGTCTTTGTATTTAGGAAGGAGCAGCACTGATAAGTTCAAGAGGTCCCCCGGTCTGTTCCTCTGTCTTCCTTGTTTATATGCACATACACAAACAAGGGCAGAGCTATGTGCTGCCAACTGGTCTGTCCTTGGAATACATATTTCTTCTCTGTCATTAAGCCCACACATCAGCTAGCTTAACACCCATTCATATTTGTTTAAGGAGCCGGAGCCAATCCATGCACACATTGAGTAAAAGTACATCTGGACTGGTCACCAGTCTAACACACAGATGGCCGCCCACGGGCAGTTCTGAGCTCTTGATTTACTTAACCTGCTTGTCTTTGGTTTAAAAATGTCATTAAATCAAACCCAGAACATTCCTGCTGTGTCAATCACTAAGCTAATGAACATATTGTCTGAAATGCTTTTACAGAATAAAATAAAGAAAAATAACAATAAGAAACATATTAGTCAAGCTAGGTTTAAATCAGTCCAATACGTCATTGCATACACCATACTGAGGTGCCTTTGTGTAAGTAAAATTAAAGGTGCAGTGTGTAAGATTTGGGAGATTCTGTGTACAGAAGACAACAGAAATGGAATATAATATAATCTAGGAGAGCCTATATGCTACTTAATCTGACACAGTGGTCCCTTAAGTGTAAAATATTCCATATCATATTTATGTTTGGCCTTATTATTGAGGGTATAGGTATATTATAACTTCTTTTTTGTCTCAGCCAGTGTGAAAGACAGAGACCACATGACCAACAAAGCTGGCATTGATAGGCTACTTTAAAACTGTACAATTATGGTGTGCAAGAAACAGTACTTTAATTATCTATTTATCTATTTTTCACCAGTTGCAAGTGGAACCATATGTATGCAACCCACCTGTGATCCATTCACACACACCCATGGTCCACCTTTGGAATACCACCAGTTGCGTTAACATACAATTTTACCTGTCAGAGAAGACCCCAACAATTAGCAGGACCTTTCACAAAACCAAACTGACTAATGCTTACAAGCATACCCATAAATTCAAATAAAATCTAACACTCAAATAAAGGTTGCAAAAAAAATGAACTATAATTACAACTGCTTGCACTGTAAATTCAGCACGATCTACATTTTCACAACATTATTTCAGTCCATGCAACAACAGGGTACTCTGAAAGAAAATGCAGCAGGCCCTTCTAGTGACAAGTAAAAGGTTAATCACCACAACCACCTACATTGGTTGACTGGTATGGAATAATTTTGAAAATTGACTTATTCTTTGAGGATTCAAGAGGACAAATTTTACCAAATTTGGCAGATGTGGATTGAATTTATAACCCCAACGCAAACAGACCTTGTGTGAATCCACTGAGGCTTAGTGCTACTTAACTTTTCCTGATGTGAATAATAGAAATGTAGGCTCCCTTGATTCTATTGTATATAGTTTTAATATACTGTGAGATGGACGTATGTGAGAAAGATGAAGAAGTTCACTTGGATAGATATTTAAGGGATACATGGATATATACACCTAAAAATGAAGATGGAGGTCTGAGAGTTTTTTTTGTTTGTTTTTGGGTTTTTTTCTTTTATGGACTGACGTACGGCCCACAAGAACTATTGGATGTAATGCCTTTCTATGTATATGCATATGTTGATGTACTGTTTGCATGTAAAATTTGGAAACTGGGTTATTTGTAAGAATTGTAAGCAATGATGAACATTTTGCTCGACTCACCACTCTGTTGGTCTGAGTTTGTCTTTTAGACAGAAATTTACATTTAGTCATTTAGCAGACGCTTTTATGGAAATACGGTACTTTATGTACTTTAACATGCTGCTCTGTGTACACACTTCCTGTGCATACATCTTCTGTATTTCACTATAAAGTCCTTCCAGGGAAGAGAGGAGATTAAGCCACCTGTGGCTTTTAAAGTAAAACAGATAGAGCAAGCAGTGAACTTGTGGTAACAGCTTACATCAACAACATTTGAACACCTCAAAGTGAAGCAAATAAGAAAAGAGTCTTTTAAATCCACTACATTAAATATAGTTACAGAACAGGGGAAATAAAATCTAACTGTTGGCTCTGATATTAGAGTTCCTTCAAAAAAGGCAGTTTGCTTCAACGGAGGTAAATAAAAGCCCTGGACACTATTTGAGAATTTATGGTACACACACACAAACAGACGATAACTACCTTTGGGGAGACTTGCCCCACAAATCCACTGTAGATACAGCTGGAGCAACTCAAATGAGATGAATGTTTAAACAATAACCATTTTCTACTCCCCCGGCCCTGCGTGTTTGAAGAGCAGGAGCAGCCCTCAGTATAAACTCCAACATTTGTGGTTAATGTTTGAAAAGCTACTGAAGTGCTTCCCAATTAATTTAAACTGCACTGTATACCTTACCCTGCTCAATTTCTCCCGAGCCATGTGACCCCGAGGACATCTGCCTGCTCACTGTGTGACACTAATGGGCAGATTCCTCCCAGAATGTGGATGATTACCACATCACACAGTCACCACTGATACGGTGCGCGCACACACACACACACACACACACACACACACACACACACACATCAGTGGGAATATAAATGCACACACTAGCACTGACCAGACCACACACATGCTCCAGGCACAGCCTCCAGACTCAGCAGCGGTTTCTCTTTGATAGCAAACAGTATTTAAATATGCAGAGTCTCATTAAATAGATCAATGTTGATGTTATTATCAAAATACCATCAGATTCACAAAAGGTCAAATTCTACATGAAGTACATAAGCAAATAACACCGAAGCTTGCCGCGGCCACTTGGGCACTCATCCAAATGGAAAGTGATGCTGCATGATGTATTCTATTGTATGCGCACTTAATGAAATGAGACGATGACATACATTCATTAGAATCATATTTCTCAGTGGCATGTTGGTGATGTGTGAACATAAAGGCAACTTGTTTCCAGTAAACAAGAAGAATCCCAAAATGGTTCAGAGGGCTAATAATCAGGTCAGGACACACACACACACACACACACACACTCCCATGTGAAAACACACATCCAGTTTTTTATCATATTTTGGATCAAAAAGTGGAAAGTGGAGTTAAAACAATTCGTCGCCTTCGCCCTTGACAGAATCAAACAGTTTTGATAATCCAGTTGTTTAATCCAGACAAAATGCTAAACATTTGCTGCTTTTCTCTTTTTTATGTCACTGTAAATTGAATATTTCTGAGATTTGTACTCCTGGTTGTACAAACAAGACATTTGAACATTTGAAGACATCACCTTGACTTCTCAGAACTTGTGATTGGCGTTTTTTGTGCCTCTAGTGACAGCAATGTCAGTCTGTCAGTCTGTCAAACTGTAGGTCGGTCCACCACTTTGCCCCAGACTGAAATATTTCACTCTAGCTATTCTATAAATTTCCACAAAATGTTATGGAGACATTCATAGTACAAAGAGCATAAATCCATCTGACTTTGGTGATCCTGCCACCAGCAGATTGGCGATTTTTATTGATTTAATTTATCCAGTAAAATATCTCTATATTTACTGAATAGATTGGGACAAAAACCTGGCACAGACATTCATGGTTCCGAGATGATGAATCCTACTCTTTGGTGACTTTTGTGAAATCTTCCTGTAGGCCCACCACCATGAGATCGAAATTTGTGTCTTTGGGTAATACGTCTCAACTACTATTGGATTGATTACCATGAAATGTGATACATACATTCATGTTCCCCTCAGGTTGAATTGTAAAAACTTAACCTCAAGTTTTCATCTAGCATCATCATCGGGTCAACATTTAAATATGTCCAATACTTTGGTTCTTGATCAAACACCTGCTAAACTAATATCCTCAACTGAACTTCACTTTTTATGCTATTAGCAATTAGCATATGGTAGCATGCTAAACGAAGAGGGTACCCATCATAAACATTATAAGAGTTAAAAATCAGTTAACACCGTAAACGTGAGCATCTCAGCATGCTGACGTTAACATTCACTGTAGCTGTAAGTACAGCCTCATAGAACTGCTAGCGTGGCTGTAGACTTTTGTTCACTACTTTGTGGACTAAATATTTAATCAAAAAATAATTCACAAAGTAACTGATGATAAAAATAATCAGTAGTGGCAGCTTGAAGGGAGTCGCAAGACAGAGGAAGACACAGTAGACTGTATATTAGCCAAAGTTTTAGGTTTTCAGAGAAATGCAACTAAAAAGCATGCAGCAAATTCCTTACTTAACATCTCTCATCATCCCTTTAAAAATCTCTAACTGGCTCTGTCATTAACAAGAGTAAGTATATTGGCACGAACCCCGGTGCTAATGTGGAATCTGTTTATTAAAACCATTTATTCACATGTTAAATATTCATGGGTCAGTTTGCAGATGCTTTGAGGAAAGGCCTGGCCACACACTGTGAATTACACCACTCACCCAGACAGATAACCACCAACTGGATTGTAAATAAATATGTGTTGAAAGCTCACTGAGGAGAGGGGGGGAGGTGGACAGTCAAACAGTTCAGTCCAATTAAACCAACTGAATGTGGACGCACTGTGACAGGCTTGTAGCTACCGCTGCCAGAGCATCAAACGGCAAAGGACTTTGCTCTGGGTGTGTTTGCATTATAGAGATATTACATACAGTAAATACTACAGGACCAGGGGGCCTAAATTAATTATTCAGCCTTCTTGGCGAGACATATAGCACACGCAAAGAGCCTATTTTAAACAGTCGAAATTCATCAATGTAAAGCTGGTAATATTTAGCATGCTGTTTTTTTGTACAGTATATATATAGACTCACACAGGTTTGCAATGAAAAGATGCGTCTTTTCCACTTAAACGTTTGCACAGTCTGAACCCAGTTGGGGTGATGATTAACATTTCTCAAACACTGCTGGAGTGCAATTTATTCCTAGTGGGTGGATGAGTAGTGCTTATGGGATGTTTGTGATTTTCTCAGATTTCTCTGCTGCCTTTGAGGAACAGAAGGGAGTGTTAAAAAAAAAGAAAGCTAGTCACTTATGTAAGGACACCTTAATTTCAGCCTACACTCAAAATTAAAACATGAAATCAACAGAAGCAATTTTGCAGCAGATGGAGAAGGGCTCTCAGAAGGTCTGAACTGTGAAGAAAGATACTTTGGTTAACAGCTCAGCCACTATATCCTATTTTGGAACTATTGTTCTCATCAGTCAGAGAGATTTCTTTGAGAACAAAGCAAAAGTTCAAGGAGAGTGTGAAGCAAATCCTTCCAAGAGATGCTTTTGATGCAAGGCCTCTTGCTCTCTTGCTATTTTCCAAATAGGATAACAAAACAAAACAAGAAATAACTCCCATGCTGGAAATAAATAGCACAAATGTTTCTATTAAGATTATCGGCTTTCCAGCAACCATCTGCTACTTTTTTTAATTGTAGGGAGACAATCTGTGATTAATGGCCTCCCGGAGAAGAGAAACAGGAGAGAAAGAAGAAGAATCTGTCGTCTCCGTGTCTCCAAACTTGGTCAGTAAATCTGTTACACTCATGGTGCTCACATGTTTCGCCTCAACTGTGACCCAGCAACGGTCCCATGTAAAATAACAATAAAACCATTCACTCTTCAAGACTGTGTTTGATCCATTTAAGGCTTCATCTTAATTCATGTCCTCTCTTAGGTAAACTCAAAAAAACAAAAAACAGCCATACTGCGGCAATAAAGGAAAATCTGGACAATGTAGGCTACCACTGTTATACTTCACCATCGATTTAGTTCCAAATGACTGCTCTCCAACATAAAAACTACAAAGGAGCATGCACATGCTGAGGCAGAATAAAAATTTCCAAATATGACTTAATTAGACCATAATTCTAAATTAATTGTGAACAAATGAAAGGAAACAGAAAAGGTAGCTGTGACAATAACTAGAAATATGGGCTTCTGGGTTTTTAATCAGGTGACTTAATTGCACCTTTTCAGTGCTCTTGAAAAAAAATGAACACCCAGTTTTAGTATAAGTAAAAAAAGAAACCATCAGCTTTCATTTAATTTTTATGTTTTATAATCAGGAAGCTCAATTAAGAAATTCATCGCGGCACAATAATATTGACAAAGTGACAAACTGATATGTACTTAAAATCTTTGAAGCTTTACTCACACATTATTGATTCAAACTGATCAATAATACTCTAATTTTCTTCTGCCATCCCTGTTAATAACCTCTGACCTTTGACCCGCTGCGGATAACCTCAGGGTCATTTTGGTTTACGATCATGTGATCGTTGAGCGTTTCCCACCTGCACTCTGCTCTTGGAGTCTGGACTTCACCTTGTCATGCATTCTTATGCACAACCAGCCTGGATGTGTCCTTCAGGGTTTGCCATGCCCTCATCAATCACCTCCCAAGGAGAAGCATTCACGAGGAAGACTGAATAAACGTCACCTGCATGATGGGAACAACAGGAGCTGCAAAAGTTTTTAAAGGACGGCCTCCTCACACCTCTGACATCGACTTTTCAGAATGAGCAATTGCAGACGCCATTCTGAATTCTGATACTGTCTCTGTCCTGAGTCGAGGTCCACTCAGCCTATTCAGCCTGCCTCCAAATTCCTCAGGCTAGACAAATACTGTTTGGTCAAAGAGACACAAAAAAATAGACCGGCTGCTGTCAATATAAAAACATTTAGACAGTCTGCTAAGAATAAAGCTCCTGTCACATCCATTGTCACAACAATACAAAGAACCACTACTGTGTAGACACACAATATGCTTACAGCCAATAGGACTTACTTCAAAAGCATACTTTTACCTTATCGTTATATCAAAATAGAATTCTGAGCTATTATGTCGTTAAAGGTATTGTGGGATTGTGTAAGAATAAAATCAATCTTCTGTTAAATTCAATTTTCTATTTTTTTTTTATCCGAGGTGTGAAAAGTGTGTAAATCAAAGAAGGAAGAGACACTACAAATTCTACATGATATGGATCGTGCACATATTGTAAAAGAGAATGCTACATTGCTAAATCAAATCTAATTTCAATTCAGTACATCTATAAAACATTATCATAGCACAGTATCAAATTTGATGCAGTGTAATCAGTGTGAAAACAGAGAAAATATGCCAGCCTCATCCGTTTCACACAGATTCTTCACACACTGAGAGCTTCTGCGGTGGGAACCCATGATGAAGCAGCAAGAGCTAGATTCAGTGTCCTGACCAGAGAACAGTGATGGGCTTTGTTCCTGCTTTGCTCCCATGGGACCTAGTTTGGCTGATGGTAATGGGCTTGTGTCCATATGGGGGGATCCAGGCCATCATCCAACGTACAGGGATCCATTAAGAGGACACTATCTGAGCTGAGGCAAATCACATTAAAAGCGCTTTCCTTGGGGGATTAATGAAGTCGCTGATGTGCATTTGTGCTTGACTTGAATGGCATGATGATGATGGCAGTATTAGAATGGAGCATATAGTGAGGTTTCATAAGTTGCAATGGAAAAAAAAAAGACCTAGATTCAAGGTCATGGAGGGCTTCCTGCTTATACCCTCTGACCTCTGATTTAATGGCCGGTTGACCCAAATAACAGCGAAAACCCATTTTCTCACCTACCCTTAGTGTTATCTAACCATGCAGATAGTTCTGGTTTTATGTGCAGAGGTTTTCAAACATCTGCCTCTGAGATTTTTGCCTCAAGCTCAATACAATGAGTGGAATTGGAATTGCATTTGTGGAACTAATGCATAGTCAGACCTCCACACTTCATTTTCATTGCTGGACAAAATGACGATTCCCCTTATTTTGCAAATGAAAGAGAGCAGAAGAGGAGGAAAATTCTGACCAATGGCAGGCTTATACCCACAGTCCACTTCCTGTGAGTCAAGACGGAGTTCTATGAAGTCTGGGAAATGATATCACTAGGGTTATTTTCGCAGTTTGATTTTTTAACAACCATGAGGTATGGATTTTGAAATATATGGAATTTTACCAGACAGGATGGCTGCAGATATTGCTTGCATGGTGGGAAAAGGAGTTCAACCCATACAAGGAAAAGTCAGGGTATCTTTCGGCCTTTTAAACCTGTTTCTGGTCAGTCGCACAATTTTATAAAGCTACAATGCTAAATTCTCCAAAAGCGGCGAGTTTTTCCAGGAACAATGTCACTTTAACAGACAGAACAGACTGTGGACAGTTTTCACTGGACCTACTTTCTACCAAAAATAGTTCCTGAAAACTGTGATCCGTGAATCTCCAGAGTAACTGGAAAGCCACATTACTAATGAATTTCCATCCATTCCAGCGACGTGGCTCCAGGGATGTCAATGTTGTTTTGTTAGTTGGTTGGTCTATCACTTTGGTCCAAATTGAAATGCTTCAACAGCTACTGCCATGCCATGCACAGGCATTCATGGTCTCCAGAAAAGGAATTGACATGTTGACTTTGGTGATCTCCAGACTTTTCCTCGAACACCACCACCAAGTTCATACTTGTGGTTTTGAGTGAAATATCTAAAACTGGATGGACAGAGTCATGAAATGTGGTACAGACATTTATGCTTGCCTCAGGATGAATTTCAACAACTTCACCCCTACAGAGCGCCATCATCAGGTAAGAATTGTAATTTGTCCAATATGTGGTTTATGACTAAATGCCTGCAAAACTATATGCTGTTCTTTTTGTTACAGGCTATCAAACAAATGTTAACATGCTAATATGCTAAACAAAGATGGTAAAGAGGGTAAACATTGACCAACGTCAGCATGTTGGCATTGTCAATGTGAGCATGCTGAAGGCAGCATTTAGTTCAAAGCACCCTCCGGGACGGAGGGAGAAACATGTCTCAAGGCAGGAGAAATTAAATCAAAATTATCTGTATGGCTAAATACCACAAGAACTAAATATGTTGAGTAGTTTGGGCAAACAAACCCTTTAATAAACAGAACTTATTTTGTTTTTATTTTAGAAGCTTGTTCTGGGATCGCTGTGTTTCCATTCTGGCCCCCAAAGGACCACAGCTGCAGCGCTAGCTGTGCAAACAGATACACATGCGTTATTAAGCTTGTCAATCAGCTGCCAATTCAGCACAACCCTCAGATCCAGTCAGTCATCCGGCAGTGCAGGCAGGCAGGCAGTCGGCTGGGCCAGACGAGGGAACAGCTGGCCGCCACTTTCAACTCACTGAGGCTACCTGGCTTAGCATCAACTGCTAGCAACAGACATGTCTCTGCCAAAATGCTGCATGTGGCAGGACAGGATGGACAGGTTGCACACAGAGTTAGGTAAAAGAAAGGAAACGGCATGCAAACTGCTGCTCCAAGAGGTCAGCCTCGACAAACCTTTGGCTGCGTATCTTAAAAAGCCTTGCAATCATCTCTCAATCACTCCGGAGCTGGAGGGATAGGAGTACAAAGGTTTAATGGCACTAATAAGGCCCGTGGAGACAGGTGACATCATCCTGTAGGTCGACCAGCGACACAGCCACCCAAAAAGATGTGGAAGAGGGGTAGAATTATTCCACTGACATTATTCCAGTCTGAATTTAACTGTCAAGTACTCAGAGAGACGGGGGCCGAGTGACTGTAATAATATTCAAAGCAGTCACTGATGTAGCTTGTGTGTGTGTGTGTGAGCTTAATATGTGTGCGTCTAAGTGTCAGCGAGAGTGTCTATGCATACATCTGAGGATGATTGACTGAAAGGGAGAAAGTTATCAAGCCATCCTTCCTGTGATTTCAGCACCTCTCTGATGAGAACCCTCATCAGCCAATGTCAGTGTCACCATCAGGTAGAAAAAGCAGTGATCACCAGGCTGGGCGGAGGTGAAAGCAATCAATAGTTGACTTCAGGGGGGCGGCCATCATAGAGCTCATCATCAGGCTGAACGCATACAGCCCTCTGGGACATTGCATGTAATGTAGGGCTCATCGACATGGACTCGGCAAATTCACTCCATCTGTCCATCTGATCATGCACTGTGTTAAGCCTTTATGTGATGCTATACATTATCTATTTTAAGACATTTACTGTGGCAATTAAGGTTAAGCACAAGGGCTGAAAGGTGAAAACCATTGGCAAGCCTCCTGCAGGGTAAACCCCCCGACAAGGATCTCCTAATTCCCACTATGCCCACCCCCATCATTTTGCCTTTTACTTGCTACAGAGCGATATGGCTCCTGCGATGACAGCTATGAGGACTCTGGAGAGGACAAACCAGTAAAGAGAGCCTGATTTAAGTACTCACAGTTTTTCCAGGGCAGCCAGGCCATAGAAGGAGCCATTCCGCAGCAGGGAGATCTTGTTGTTACTCAGGTTTCTGTTTAGGGGCAAGAGATATAAGGAAGGGAAGATGAGGTGAGCATACAGAACGGGTAAAACAAGGTGCATCTGTTAATCTCACAAAAAATAGAGCTGCAGGAAATTACTTATTCAAATGGCGGATAAATTGTTTATCCTTTGACTGTCAATATGTTGGCAAGAGATAAGGATTTATGTCTGATGAGATTGCAGCTGTGAATTACTCATCCCGGCCACGTCTCTGTCTTGTTTATGACCGTTTGTGGTTAAGATGATCCAACCCCCCCACCCCCCCACCTCCCCTCGTCCTCCACTTCTCCATGTCAAAATACCGGCCTAATAGAAAAGCTTAAAGAAATGCAGGTTCAGCACAATCATCCGTTGCTCACATTACAACAGCAAACAAATCAATGAAACGCACCACAGGGATCTTTAAGCGATGAATTAATATTCAGAGGCGATGCGGTGCCTCCGTTTGGATTAGTTCACCGATGGTCGTCAGTATTTTCGTCATATTTTTGTGCTGAACAGTGAAATGAGAAACTATATGTTCTTCAAGTGATGCACTTGTCTGGTAAGAAAAGAAAAGCAGTGCAAGTATGTTACTGGCACACACACACGATTTTGTCACATCATCCAACGCGCTGAGTCTTGTGACTTTCCCTCAAACCTTAATGCACCAGAGTGAAAACACAGACAACAATGCAATCACATAAACACACACACCTACACTTATCTTGTGAGGTCTTTCTGTTGACCCTCAACCCTACTACTTTAATCCTCAGTACTCTAACTCTAACCTAAATCTTTTAGAAATGAGAATGACAAAATCTTACAGGAAGTGTAACCACACTAAAACACATACACACACAGTACAGCACATACAGGAAAGTCCGTTGTTATGTTAGTAAGAATCCCACAGTGACTTGTTAGACCATATAAGGCCTGTGTTACCTGCTGCTCGAGTGCAAGAGACATTTCAGACAAGGGATCAAGTCGACTCATCCAGCCAGCTAATAACTTCCTCTATGTTTGTCCAGCATAACCAGGCCACACTCAGACATAAGCACCTAAGAGCTAGTTACTGCTGCAAACAGAGTGATACAACAGGACAGTACGGGTAGTGCAGAGCACCACATGAGGATTAAGATGTTGTTTTGTGTGGTTAAAGGCAAGGGAAGCTAGGTTTGTGTAAATTCTTTCAAACAATTCAAAATATGTAACACAAGGCAGATAAAAATGAATAAAAGAGAAACAAAGAATAGAATTACTCCAGATTTAAAGATCTTAATTATATATTTTCTAAACCAGCCTCTATGAACCTAATGTTTTCTGCCAAAGTTAGACCAGTTTCTCTTGAGGGATTTCTGTCTGTTTTGTCTGTGTTCTTCAACTGGTTTAAAGTTTGAGGTTCAGTTAGAAATAGGTGATGTCAATGCACCAATCAGTATTTCACTTTTTTTTTTCAGCCAAAACCCAATGACTGTTGTGGGGTTGCTTCTCATTCATTCTCATGTAAAGAGTTTGAAAGGAGTTACTCGTAGTGAGAAACCCACAATGAATTTTATCTGTCTCTGCAGTTACCCTCAATTTTTTACGACCTCGACAACGTTACTGTTTTCATTCAGCCTCAACGCTCTAATCAGTGTAGCAGATGACTGTTTTCAGCAAAAAAAAGGTTTAAAAACCAGCTGCAAAAAATGAAAAGTCCTATCTGAAGGAAACAGAGGGCCTGACCCACTGGTGTCAAGACAACAACCTCCTCCTGAATGTCAGCAAAACTAAGGAACTGATTGTGGACTTTGGGAAGAAGCAGGGGAGGAGGTATGCCCCCCTAATATCAATGGGCCCTCGGTAGAGAGGGTTAGTACCTTGGTATCCACATCACTGAAAGCTGACATGGGCGATGCATACTGACTCTGTGGTGAGAAAGGCAAGGCAGAGACTGTTTCACCTCATACGCTTGAGGAAATTCCAGATATCCCCTCATATACTCAGGAATTTCTGCTCCTGCACCATTAAGAGCGTCCTGTTGGGGAACACCAGAGCACCGAACAGGACTGCAGGGCCCTGCAGTGAGTGGTTCTTATGGCTGAGCTGTACAATAAGTAGTGCTCTACCTTTCTTAAAATACATTCATGCCAGACACTGCAAAAATAAGGCTAGGGAAGTCTTAAAGGATCCCATCCATACGGAAAATGGCCTTGTCTTCCTGCTGTGAATGGGAAGAACGTACCGGATACACAAGGCCAGCACTGAGAGTCTCAGGGGGTTATGGAAATACATTTCACAATAATTGTACCTGTATGAGTGTATGTAACAGCACACAGACAATGTTAGCAACTAGTTGATAAACATACTAGAACACTGAGCAACTGAATATTTGGGGGACTCTGAAACAGAACAAAAAGAAGAATCAAATTTGTGGTGTTGCAAGGAACACCTTTGCTATTTTGCTAACATATTCACTATCTCACATCTCAGTTATTTTTGAGCTTGTTGCAGTTCCCCAGTTGGACAAAAAGTCCAAAATAAATGCAGGTTTTGCTCTGATTGTTGCTGATTGTCATTGTCTTAATCCAACCTTTTAGGGCTTGGATAGTTTATCTTTTATATTTTGACAGTAGTTGGTAGTAGCACTATTGGTACTATTAACAATAATTAAAGTAGTGGTGGTAGTAACAACGCTAGATGTTTTGAAAGTGTTTTAAAAAACAAGGTGAAACTTTGAATAAATGCAGTTAGAACAAATATTGAGCTTGTGATATCCACAGTTCAAAACTATTGGCCTTTGTTTTTTTCTGTTAAAAAGTCCAACTTTGTAAAATCCTCTAAAATCTTTTTTCCCCCTCCCCTCACACACCCTGATACACACACACACACATACACACACACAGGATTTTTTACAGAGCTGTAAGCTACAGTACAACAGGGTAAGCGCCTAATGATTTATATTGCGCTTATTCTACAGCCCAGATTCACATCATTTTAAATACACCTTGGATGGCGTTTCTGGATTTCATATCTGCTAAAATATTGATTGCTCCAGCCAGCTCTTAAATCATCCGCTGCAGGGCTGCTCTATGTCTGTGACGCTGTGGCTTTATGCATGTCCGTGTGATCTTCTGGAAAAGGCCCTTCTTTGCATGTGTGATGTTGCGTATCTTCTGTCAGCACATGACCACACATGCACACACACACACACACACACACGTGCACTTACACACACACTCCTCCACAAGGTCAAATCCTTCCTCCACCACCTTCCCATCTTCTTTTAACAAGGTTCTCTGAGTGATTGGCCAGGTTTAAGGGGATATGGGTAATTGGGATGTGTCACTGGTCTCCTCTGTGACGACAGAGTGCTCGTTATGGCTGCAGGGAACGTATACTCAATTCTAACCCCAGGATTAAGCAGTGGGATCCCACAATGCATTGTGCTGAACGAGCAAATTGCTGGCCAAACTGCTAGGGGAGCAGAGCGGAAGTGTATACACTGAAAATGTCACAGTGAAGACTCACACACTGCAGAAACAGACATGCAAACTAGCCATGAACTCACAAAAAGAACTAAACATTTGGTCACAAAAGTATGAGACAGAAAGTATGAAGATTGTGTATTTTTCTAGACAAAGCAGACGAGAAGAAATAGTCATGAAGCATTTGTGAACAAAGTGCACATTTTTCATGGGTTCCAGTTTATTTTGTTACTCAATCTAACAAGTTTGCTTATGCATATTCTTTGGGGAAAGTACCCATCTCTCCCCAGAGTGATAACAGTTGTCTTGGCAGGAAAAGCAGGACTGAAGATAGGAAGTCCCCTCTCAGCAAAAGGCCAGGATGGACACAAACTCGTGTCAGCAAATTCATGTCAACATCCAAGATTGTATTTACATTTGGGTCAACCCCAAAAGCAAACTTCTGAGAATATCACGTCTCAACTATTTCAGAATTAAACATATTTACCAAGAAGTAGTGGCTAAACCAGTCTGAAGAGAAAGGACAGTGCTCAGCAAGTGCAGGACAGAATCAACAAAGCCATACAAGATACAAACATTTAATACCATAGGGGACAGAGAAAATAGTATGCAATGAAACAACTGACCCAAAAAATGTAACATTTCCACCAGTTGCTGACGTAGAAGACATGGACTGCATGGTAGAGCTGGTTTGCCCTTGTATAATATTACAGTATTCTAAATTAACTCAAATTCTCAATAGCTGCTTCCACGTACATGCATTTATCTAGATTTTCATTCATTCACATACATGCATACATGCATTCCTTCATCCCGGCCACTGTCAGGGTCTATAACACCTGCACCACCTGATCATGTTGTAGTTTCTGTTCCTGTTTCAATTACCTACTACTCACCATGGCTTATATTTATTTTATGTATGTATGTATGTATGTATGTATGTATGTATGTATGTATATTTCCATTCCGATTACTTACAATGTACAATATTATTTATATCATGGTCACTTTACATTGCAATATTGTTTTTTTTCATATCATGCCACCTTTACCTTCAGTACTTGTTTTGCATGTTGTCTGTTGTTTTTTGTTTATTGTGTAGATTATAAGATACTTCTGTCTGTTTTTGTTGTTTTTGCCCTTTTTACTTTAATTCTGTAGTGTACATTACACTTTTGCTGCTGTAACGAGTAAATTTCCCCATTGTGGGAAAAATAAAGTATAATCTAATCTAATCTACACTCACAAACACTTGACCTCCATGGCAAAATTCAGCCTCCCAGGGCAAAAACTGTGGCGGCCAAAGGGTGGGACCGACTGACCAACTGACCGACCAACTGACAGAGTGAGATATAGGGCTGCTAAAAACAAACTTGAAGCGGTCAGTGGTAGGCAACATGGTGGTTAGATTTATGCTTTAATGTTCATGATTTCAAAGAGTGTGGCTTCACTTGTACAAGAGAAAAGTGAAGCTGCTGGAATGCAAAATTCCACAAATCAAATAAATAGCTGGACGATATACCAGCACCTTGGTCTCCCAAGTAGTAGTAGTAATGTATAATAAGCTAATGGCATATCACTTGATTTTGTAAATAACGCTAGGTTACTACTGTAAGCTTAGGCTAGTTGGTCATACATAATTACAGCAGCTTACAGCAGATAAACACACACTTTAATCCATTCCTGACAGGTTTGCTCCTGCATTTTGGCGTTTGGAAGTCACCACCCGCAAACAAACTAAACTCTTTACCTACCTACTAATGGTATTATTTCAGCCGCTTCATCATGTGAACAAATCCAACACTGGACAGGCCTGCTGTGGCTCTTACAGTCCCTATTGGACAGTCAGTCTTAAGGTGCGGGGTTTAGCGAAGAGGAATTAACTTGTTGGAGCCTCAGTGTGCAAAATAGCCCTTTCCCACGAATCAGTCAGAACAGCTAAGCTGTGTGGGAGTGGACTATAAGATTTACAGGCAGCCATTTAGGGAGGCAAACGTGTGTAAGCAACAATTCATATAGATTTTTATTGTTGTTGATTCAGACATCATTTTCCTGCTGGGGTTCTGTCAGTTTGGATTTTTCTTGACACAAAGCTCTCCGACAGCACAAAATTGGAGCAGATATAAGCCAGTGTGGAGTCAACTGGACATGTTGAGAAACTACTTGGAAGATTGAACGGGTCAATTTCGCAATACTTCACACACAGATTTATTGAAAAATAACCAAAGCCCTCGTAATAGCTTCAGTTTTAGAAGCCAGATGGAGTTTTTTTGTTTTATTTCCATGGCTTTTCTCTAAAACAGTGTCACTTCAAGTTCTGAAAAACTGCAGCAGCTCTTCTTTCAAAGCCACATAGGGATGGTGTGATGAAGTGAAGGTAGTCGACACTGAGATCATAGGATACCAAAGCTGTCACTGTGTTTTGTCCCACGTCTCACTTCTGTTCCCCCAGACCGCTACACCTCCCTCTGCGGACGGACGTCCCACTCAGGGACAGGCGGCCTCTGTTTGTGCAAACTCAAGCGTGTCCTGTGCTGTGCTACGCTGCGCGCATGTGTGTGTTTGTGTGCGTGCATCTGCTTGCCGACCTCTGCGTGCCTATCTCAGGCTCCTGCGTAACGTCCAGGAAATCACAGGAAAAACAGAATTGAACATTATGTAAACAGCCCGTGACAAACTTCTGGAGCGTCCGTCCAACTCTGTATTTACATTATCAATTATGTTCTCTGCGGGTAAGCTGCTTTCAATGAGGGAGGGGTTCACGGATTCAGTATTGTCTCTGTGGGCTGCAGCAAATGGTTTATGTCATTGCCTACTGTGTTTCAGTGCCAGCCAAAGACAGATGTGTAGTTTTGCCTAGAAAACATCTGACCACAAGGTCATATCTTGTAACCCTCATGTTGCAATTTCACAACTCTCCTGTATGGCATAGCGGGTGGATTTTGTTTTTACTTCCCATTATATCATATCAACATATTCAACTTTTTTTGAGAGCAAATTAATAAGTTTGTTTTAAATGTTAAAATATTTTATTACAGCTGGAACAATTATTTAGTTAATCAGTTAAAATGAGCAACTATTTATATAAATTATTGTCATTTAAGTCCTTTTTTAAGTAAAAAATGCCAGTCATGGCTGATTCCAGCTTCTAAAATGTGAGAATTTGCTTGATTTCTTGTTCTTATGTGAACTTAAATAAAAAAAAACAATAAAGTTTTGGTTGGGCAAAATAAGCAATTTGAAGATTTAGAGACAATGCAATCAACAGAAAAATAACTGACAGTGGAAGTACTCCATAGCTGCAGCCCTAAATCTCATTATTCCAAAGTCACAGTTTGCTACAGTCGGAGTGACACAAAACAGCGAGCAATATTCATATTAATTCTTGTCTACAACAGGAGCTCTGTCTTTCTGTCTCCCTCCACGCCACAGCTGGGATATTTCTGTGAGGTCCAACTAAAAAGTCATCGCTCTGCCATGCACCAGAGACGTCCAACTATATCATTACAGGAGAACAGAATCAAAAAT
Source organism: Sciaenops ocellatus (assembly GCA_033000465.1). Classification (NCBI taxonomy): domain Eukaryota; kingdom Metazoa; phylum Chordata; class Actinopteri; family Sciaenidae; genus Sciaenops; species Sciaenops ocellatus. The sequence continues at coordinate 6,679,476 of CP136872.1, read as the reverse complement.
AGCTTCAACAGACGCCATCCAGCACACCAATCATGAGGACCAAGTGGAGTAAAGATTACAATGTGAACTATTACAAACATTTGGATCCGCTGGCCTCAAGGTTTTTAGCCACTTTTCCTCAAACAGCCAAACCCTCTGTTATTTTAGAAGATCAGGTTACTGGACACAGCTAACCAAAATGACATCTCATATCTACTAACATTGACCTTGGACGGGAACCAGAAGTTGCTTCAGGGGTTACCTACAGATGTATGTATGTAACAGAGCTTCATGTGGTCGACAGTGTAGTGCATCTGCCTGGGACGCCACCTTTCATAGGACACACAATGTGAAGAAAAAGTCACAAGTTTTAGTGGTACAAATGCACAAATGTGCCAAAGGACTGACATGTCTTCACTTGTTTTGTATTTTCAAGAATTAATTTAATTGGCTATGATTTTTGATCGATCACTCTGGCTAGTTTCAGGATTTGTTTCTATCCTGCCTAGAAATATTATTGATATATAATTTTGATGCTACATAAGAGACTGGTAGTACATGTAGCATTAATATATAAAAAAAATACATTATTGTTCAGGTGATTGGAGGCTGGGAGGTCACGGCCAAATGCTGTTTTGGTCCGTTCCCCACATGGTTTCATAACCCACCAGGAGCGTTTTACCTGCAAGACTTTGTTAACCTACTCAGATTTGGTCATTTTAACTTGGTTTCATGATTCTACCATTAAAAAGTAGGCTATGTAGTTCAATTGTTTCCCTTTTGCTGGTATTTTGAAAATTGACTGGATTCTCTATGCCGTTTCTGTATCTGACTTCTGACCAGCTCGAACTGATCTGTGCTGCTTGACACGGCTGGTTGTGGCATCCGTCAAAAATAGACCAAAGCGGAGACCCACTTCAGAAACACGCTGAGGTGATTCTGGAGAAATCATATTGTCTAGACTGGCCACAATAAGCTCCACTGCAGGCAGAATGTGTCAAAGCCTCGTTTGTAGAATTTAGGGTGTCACACTACATTTTTACACCGTGTGCCACTGCTGAATAAACGGAGCTCTTTTGATATCCAAAAGGAAAAATTAGCAGAAGCAGAAACTTCCCTCTCTTGATCGGAAGCAAGTGAGCATATGGGAGATGGAGTCCTGCATAAAGGTGGGGTCCAATAGCTGCTTTTCTTAGATCTTAGCTGGCAAAACACCTGAAATCGCTGAGCTCTAACGCTAATGAATCTTTTATGAACATTTTATCTCTTGAGCTCTTTTTATTAGCCAAGAGAAATGTAAGAAAACATGTAGCGAAGCCAAAAAGTCAGCTCACCGCACCCTCAAACATGCTGCGCTTGATGTTTCCTTGTTGGGAACGACGCCAAACATTAGTGCTGTGCAATGTATACATTCACATGCAATCTATTCTATGCAAGTTGACTAACTGAAATAATGTTTGTAGGCAGCACTGACTCTTGTTTTCTAAAAAAAAAAGATAAAGTTACAAAAATCACTGGCAGCAGATTATATCAGCTGTGAGTAACTTGACAAAATGCCATAATAAAACTTTTGGCAGTTGTGTGGTTGATGTGCTCTCTGCAAACTGGTGTCTGTACTTGGCCAAAGTCCAACAAGACCAACAGGGAAAATAGTAATTTATGGCCAAAGAACCACTTCTCAGAATCTTCTAGTTAACTCTGACACATATCATATAACTGTAATATTTTATGTTTATCAAATTAATAGTTCTGCATGAGGAACCTCCATTTTGAGCAAACTTGACATAGGATACACTTGTTATTTCAATGTGTCAGATTCATTCAATCGACAGCTCATAATTTTCAGGTTCTAGCAAGGAGGTTTTTCTGTCTTCTCGTGCCATCTCAGCTGACAAATTGTGATTTTCCAAACTCATCTGAGTCTTTGAGGTTACTTTGTTAAAAAGTTAGTTACTTACAAATGTTGAACACTAAACCTAAATGGATTCAGAATGAACAATATGCTTCCATAAATCCTAAAGTCCTAAAGACAAAGAGATGACAGGCAGTTGTGCAAAATGCTATGTGATTTAAGGAAATGGTCAGCTATGTTAAAACCCTCAAGCTACCTCTAATTACTCGCTGGAGCAGAGTGATACTCACCTCACTGTGATATAACCACATAGTAGACATCAACCAATAGTGGATTTTTAAAGAAAGAAACAATAGCTGACTACAGCTCCAGAGTTCTCCCATGGTGTTGGTTTGATGGTCGCTCTATGGAGTAATTAAGTTGGTGGATTGAGTTCAAATTCTGTAGAACAGGCAAACTATGAATTATGGGCTTTTAGGCTAGTTGCCAGCAGTTAAGCTAAATGACAATCACTGTCACTCTAAAGCTCTGATATTACTATTATTGGCATGCCTGCCTAGAGGCACCAACTGCCACAGTGCATTTTATGCATAACTGGTGGAGGTGGCGCAGCCAACGGCCACTATTGTAGCCAATTTTCTCAGATAATGAGGGTTTCAAAAACGCCCTGCTGGCAAACCAGTATCAGTCGACCCTTACCGCATAACATCGATGACTTGTGTTGATCAAGCTGAGCAATATATGCATGAGGTGATGGTGGCATTTTGAGTGACAAATATACAAGTTGACACATGTCAAGACTTCACTAGACCCATACCAACACACAGCGCCTCCCCGGTTTGAAACACAGTATGCATACACACACAGACATGCATGTCACACACACACGCAGCAGCCCAAAGCACTGAATATGGCCTGCCAAGGACCCTGTGAGACAGTCAGGAGAGCTAATATGCCTCCCACTGTGATCACACCCTGCAACAGAAGCAACACACACATCAGGGTCTTAATCACCTTGTTTTACAGCCAGTCAGGAAACGGAAAAGACAACAAGCTTCTAAGTTGGCCTCCTCTGCTTTCTCAAATTTATGACCCTTTAAGTAACTTTAGTATTTACTCAGTGGTGTAGGGAGGAGGCAGGGATAGCAAAGCAGAGAAGTATCCTTGGCAGACACTGTATTTATCTTTACCTAATATTTTTAAATGGGAAGTCTGGGTTTTGACACATTCTTGGTTTTTCAAGACTATAGCACAATTTACCGACTCCTCTCTCCCCGAGCGGTCATGAACTCTCGATCAGTGAATCATGATCGTCTAAAGCCAAACTGATCAGCTGTTCATCGAAAGCACGCCCCATGAACGGTAGTTACAGATCTTTTCACACAGCCAATCTGAGGGCCAGTGTGCCTGCACCATCTCTGAGTGATGTATCAATACGCATCCACAGATGCCTGGAAGCAACCTTGACAAAATACTAACCCGGTGTGGGTAAAGAGATAAATCAATAGCTACTTATTAAGAAGACCGGCAGCTAACATGCAACAACATTACAGATCGGCCCTGACCTCACGGTTCTTGAGCACACAGATAACGCAAGGGCAAATGTTCTTGGCTTTAGCTATCGTAGAGGGGAAAGTGCCGGGGATCTAAAAGTATTACGCCCTCTGGGGCTTAGACGACTGATATTGGAGAGTGCACTCATCTAAAGATGAACCTTTGCTTTTTTTTTTAAATCTTCCATATCGCTGGAGATAAGAAAGACAGAAGCCAACAGAGGGCTGGAGCAAAAAAGATTGGCATGACTGAGATGTTAGATACAACATATTGTATTGGGATCATTTATGCCCTTCTCTTTAGATTAGCAGATAGAGCTCAATGTACATGTGTGACATATCATTTAAGGCATTTTACACTAGGAATGTCTCAATGCTTGCAAGCACTCGCAGCTTTGTCAGTGAGGTAATGCACAGGAGAATATGGAGTGGCTATGTGCGCACATCAATGAAATATTCATGTAGAAGTACTCAGAACTCTGAAGAGGGTAGAGCACATGCAGCACCTCGGCAGACGAGAAAAAAGCCCCAAAGGAATAACAGCAAGCGAAAATGAGAGAAAGGGAGTGAATATGAGAGGTGGGGAGAGAAGAAAAATACACAAAATTGTATTTATAGCAATAAAGAAAATAATAAGTGTATGCAGAGAGCTGTTTTAGGAAAAGAAACCGGAAAATGAACTGTGTTCTGACATGCCATGCTTGTTCATGAAGATGCACACAGATCGATACTGACTCTTTTGATCATGCTGTGGATGATATCTCAAACTGTCCACCTACAGGGCAGTAGCATATTATATAAAGCCCACTGGCGATTTTACAGCCAGGCTTCCTGTGGTGTCTCTTGGGTCCTTTTCTGCACAGGCATGTTGACTGACATGTTCTTGTAGTGGTTTGGAGGCAGCTACGGCTCCGTCCTGATCATTTCCCTCTAGACACCGCAAACAGCCCCTCCTGTCTGTCTCTGAAGAGATGATGAAAATGATGAGAGCCCGCAGAGCCTGGCTACTTTATGCCAAACACCTCCAGATTTGGGTCCGGCCCAGACCAAATGCCGTCGTTTCTTTCTCTCTTTCGAACAGGAGACAACCAGGCTTTGGAGGAGCTTAGCATGGTTCCATGAAAGAACGTGCATAAATCCAGAAGAGGATCACTTTCAGCTGCTCCAAGTGCAGTAAATCAGAAGCATTGTGTCTCTCCTGCTGCGCTGCAACAGTTACATAAATTCAAAATAGATTTAAATAACAACTGAAGTTACCACCTCATGGTTATGTGCCTCCGCCAAGGAGTCAAGTTACAGTTTACATCCTTGTCTGCCCAGACTCATATAGAACATAGAGTGCGAAGGAGTATAATAAAAAGCATTAAGTGTATTTTTTGATGAAATGGAAGTTGACATACATGATTTCACCAAAAGAGTACAGAGAGCTGACAGAGAGCTTCATCACGCGGTGCCACGACAATCACCTAAAACTCAATATGAGCAAATCCAATAATGCTTCACATATGGATGTTGCTGCAAAGAAGCTACGACTTCTAAAATGTGGATGCTTGGTTCACACACAGCACAGAAAAGCTATACAATGACCACAGTTTCAAGTTGGGCACCCAAGATGAGTGACCCAATTATTCAATATTATAATATTATATTAGTATCCAACCAAATGTAAAATATAGTTACAATCTACCCTTCTGCTCCGGAGTTATGACGTCATGGCAAATATTGGTCAGAAAAGTGTTTTTACAGAAGATTATGATGTCCCAGTTAAACTGACCTTTGACCCCTTTGGATATAAAATGTCAGAATTTTGTCCTAATTAGCGTATGAATTAGTGAACTTGCATGCTTTGTCACAGTGACCTTGACCTTTAACCACCAAATTATAGTCAGTTCACCCATGAGTATAAGTGGATGTTTGTGCCATTCCCTCCAGGTTTTCCTAAGACACCATGTTCATGAGAATGTGACAGACGAAATGACGGACAACCCAAAAACATAACACCTCTGGCCACGGCTGTCGCTGGTGTCAGTGTATAGTCTAAAGCACATCTTGACGACAAGCTGTGACTATCATAACCTGTTACAGAACTGTTTTACAGTTTGCCAGGATTCATTTTGTCAACAAAAGCTATGACGAAAAATATTAATTGACAATCTTTTTGACAAACTAAACGAATAGTAACCTTTGAAGATCAAAACTATGAAAGAAATGTCTCATAATTTCCATTTAAAAGCTTTAATATAACAACAGACAAAAGACAAATAAACACATTCGTGTTTTGATGAAAAGTTTTTTAACAAAGTGCATCCATCTCTTGAAATGCACATTGTATTGCACAAAGTATCTCCTTCTCAGAAGTTGATTAAGACACTTGGCCTGTTGCACTAATATGCAGTTTTAGTAATGTTATGTCTCTGCCAATGATGTTAGCTAATGTTGCCAGTTCTTAGCAAACATTTAGTACCTTTACCATGGTTCCAGTAAATCCCATGAACACAGGCAGGCCAGCAGAAAAGGGTAAGCTAACAATATCAAGGGATCTAATGCTGAACCTTTAGTAACTTTTCTTTTTGCCACAAAACAAGCTATGAGCAGAACATTGACATATTATTCATTAACTTTTACATATATATAGCAGACCTGTAGCAAATATGAACTCTGTTAAACATCCAGCAGACACAAAGCTACATTCATTTGGAGTTGTGGAGTTTTTGGTCTCTACCAACATCAGACTGTCGTTCAGAATTGCTAATATTCATTATTGTCACTGTAACATTACTTTTAGACAGCTGTCTTTTGTGCTTGGTAGAAATAATAGCAGGTAAAATGTCAGCTGTCAACCAAGTTGGACTGAACTGTGCACTAAATGAATTATGAACACATGATAGTACAGGGAGTTCTGCGTCTGCAACATCAAGACAATTGTGTGAAAAAATGTGAAAGTCAAATCAAAGCGCACACACTGGACTCGCTACACTCAGCAGGTAAAGAACAAGTGGTCAGAGTAATATGCAAATGATGCAACCAGATCTGCTTGCAACACAACAGCTCAGTAGGAGAGAAAGCAGCAGCAGTTGTAATACTTTAAAAGAACTTTGTAAGAACTTTATGAGTTTCCAGTTATGTAAGTGTGTATTTCTTTGCATGCAGCTTTCTGCAGTGAAGAGACTCCCCGTTACAGTCAGCTGTTACTGTGTGACAAGTGCCTCCCCATCCAAACATCGTCTCAACCAGCCTTAGTCTCAGCTCTCAAGTGACGTTTTCCCCTCACCTCTCATCCCCACTTCCCCCACATTCTCTCTCTCTCACCCACTCCCTCTGTCCCTCTAATAGCTCTTTCGCTGAGTCTCCATGTCTATCTCCCATATTCACTCTATCCCCTTGTCTCTCCCACAATCTGTCCCTCCTCTCCCCCGGACGGGTAGAAACTCCGGCCTGAGACAGGTGTCGGCTACAATTTCAGCTGCTACTCTCTGCAGAGAAGCAGCGCGTCTGCTTCTCGGTACCGTTGAAAACCATTACACCAGACAGGTCCCAAGGTCAACAGAGCTGTCAGGCCGAGCTCCAAACTCCTCAACTCCCGGTCCCCCCACACGAACGATAAGGAAAACAGTGGAAAAGGAGGTGTTAATCGAGGGTGTTGTGCTGCACAGAGAGTTACTGATACACTCATGCACACGGTTCATTTTCATCTCTCTTATTTATGCTAATGTTCTTTCATTTGCTTGTTAAGTTGTTTTTCTTGGCATTTGCAAGGCACTGCATTATTGCAGGGTTCGTTCCTCATAAACATTTTATAGATACAATAATAAATGGCAAAAAGGAAAGCAACAAAGCCCAATCTGTGCCTTTAATTAGAGGTGGCATTTGGATCTGTCTCACAAAACTTGAAGTTGACACACTGTGCTTGAGTTGTCATTGAGGAAATGGCTCTACGTGGAGCTCACAGTCTACGCAGGTGGTGAGATCAGGAGAAAATGAAGAGGACATTCAGGAGATTTGTAGGGCAGTCTACAGGGAGAGAACGGTATGTGCATACTTCCCTTGATATATCTGTTTATTTGCACAGCACATCTAAACAAAAGAGCGAGCAGGGAGGCCACTTCAGCCTGACAAAGGTCACATTTCCTAACGCAGGAAAACTGCTTCCTGGCCAGTTGGAGCTCCGATGTAGGATTTAGTTCACCAAGGAATAGGACTGAATGAGGGGCAGGCTTATTTGTACTGGTCTAATCATAACACAGCATACACACAAACTCACATTTCTCACACTGAGAGAAAGGTGTCAGTCTGTGAGAGAGAGGCTTCAAGCTGCTTCCAGTCAGTTATTAATCTTCGTAGACCACTTTAAAAATCAAACTTCATTAGCACCTGCAAGCTAAAAAACATGAATGAATGTTGAAACAAAAAACAAAGCCTTTCACAGTTCTCCACATAAAGGAACAAAAGCACCTCGGCCTGCACGGAAACAAACACCACTCCAAATAAATTGCAGTAAGCAAAGTGCTACCATTAATCAACTGTGCTCTTAGTTCAGAATGAGTGGTCGCCTGTAACTTGTCAAGGGCCTTTAAATTTAGCATTTGCTTTTACACTTCGAAGGCACACCTCAGGTTTCCAAGAATAAAACACGTCTATTAATCTAGCAGTCAATCCGTGCACCTGCGGAGAGAGTGGCAACGTGTGGGGAACGTTATCTAAACCTCCAGTGTGTGAAGTGCTATTTCATCAACAAGAGAGGCACAGATGAATACTAAGGGAGGTTTCTCCCCGTCCAATCACAAGATCTATGTTTGAATACGTTTGAATACAATGCAAATGATATTCCTAATAAGCGCGCAGAGAAAGGCAAAGACTTGTGCAGAGATGGCAAGTGTAACAAAATAAGACAGGTGCAGCTCCGGTGTAGTCCATACAGGGACAGTGGTTCTCAAACGTGGGCCGCTAAGGGTCCAAAAGCACACTGAGCTGTAGTTTTCTTCGCCATTATTTTAATCACATTTTACAAGGACCTATCACTGTCACAATAACCTGTTCATAATGGCCTCAAGATTGATAGATTTTGTGTACTGTATGAAAAACTTGATCTTCACAAGCAGCCAGAAGAGAACTACATACTATCATTTTAGTTCTTGAATGTCTCCCTCTGAAGCTGTCTCAGTATGTCGCATCCCTTCTCAAATTTAAATCTACTGTTCACCAGAGCAGATCTCAGGACTGGTACTCCACCAACACCCCACCAGTAAATACTGAACTTGGGACCAGCTTCAAGCTTTTTGCACCATATAAATGGAATGAACGATAAAACTACTTCAAAAGAAAAATATTGGATGGATTTAAAACTTTTCATTTTGGTTCATTTTTTGAGATATGTGTGACCATTTCATCTTCAAATATCTTATGTTATCTGACTAATTGTCCCAAATTCAAACATATTACATTTTAAATTATGTAAAAGTTTTTTTAAAAAAAAGTGATAACTGCTCACATTGGAGAAGCTGGAATCAGCCTTGGTTTGGAATTTTTGCCTGATTAAATCACTTGAATGAATCAATTATCAGAGTTGTCTGCAATTAATTTTCTGTTGATCAAATTGTTTCAGGTCTAACCGACAGGGATATAATGTGAAAATATGGGATGAAATTATATTTAATCAGTATTCATAAAATAATGGAGTTCTTTTGGCTGGTTTTAACAAGGTTCTTGGTCATACAATGAGAAAGTAAAACTGTGGCAAGCATATTTCTTCACTGGCAGCTAATTAAAGTCATCTTATCTATTTTTTTTTCTTTTCTTCGCTCCTCAAAGATACAGCAAGCCTGTTTCTAACATATTGTTGTAGAGGAGTGCAGCTGAGGTCACTTTAATGACCACACTGTGATATTTTAAGCTCTAGGTATCAAAATGTCCCTCCAAACTCCTCAAGGATAATATTCTGTAAAATATAAGATGCACTTATTGATTGATTTCATTTGCATGGTGCCCCTCTAAAAAACATTTATCCTGGATAAAAGACTGATGAATTGTGTCAGAGCTGTTTAACCTTGCGGAATCAATTTATAACACTTTAATGCTTTTGCCCATGAATTCAGGTCCTCTAACTGGGATTTAAGGATCTCAAGGGGCCCTTTAGAGCTCCAAGGCCCCCCAGAAAAAAAAATCCATCCATTAAACAGTAATTTCAGAAAAAAATGAACTTGAAACTGAACTGGATTTACTGTTTTTGTTTCCTACAAAGTCCAGATCAAATAGTTACCTGAAAAACATTTTGGGACACACATACAGGCCTGATTAGTGTGTGATTAGTGTGTGTCTCCGAGGTGTTAATGAAACCTACTTACAGGGAAACGGTTCTGTTGGGTAAGAAGCTGGGCTGCAGGGTGTCCATCAAGTCCACATCATCGCACACAACTTTGACTCGGACGTGCTGCCTGCTCAGCTCCTTGGACCTCTCCGCCGAGCAGTGACAGCTGTCAACGATCAGGTCCGGACAGTTTCTGTTGCTCAGGCTCGATTCCCACAGCCCGACTATTACGCACAGCAAACTCAGTGCTCTCATGGTGGACTGATATTATTCCTTTTTATTTTTGTCTTCTTTTCAAGTTATATCCTCCCAGCTTCTGTGACAAGTCGGGACCATTTCACATTGCCTTCCGTTACGTTCAAGTCCAGCCTGTGATCGAGCTGCAGTCCAAATCTCATGCCCTGCTGGTCACCTGCTGCGGTTTGTGCAGCTGTAAACTTGCAGCGTTACTTTGGCGATTAAACCTGAGTGAAATGTGAACCATCAAGGCTGAGGAGCGATGTACCTTTGCCATTCTTTGTTGTAATGTATCCTCCAAAGTGTTTTCTGTGCTGCGGCATGTGCGGGGAAAACTTCCACCGGCGCGCTTTCAAAGTCCGGATAAACTTTACTGCGACATATCCTCTCCAAGCGGCAGCAGAGATGAAATCTGTGGCTGAAGTAAATAAAAATCGTACCTAATTATCCATTTAAAGTCCGTCCCCCGGCTGAGCTACTGCATGCCGTGTTGTCATTCACTCTCATCATCCACCAGGACTTGTTGCGCAGTGTCCAGAAAGTCCCTCCCCGCCGTCCTGACAGACAGCTGCGTAGGCTTTCAAACTTTTCATATGACTAATGGATACATGGGGCCACAGACACCCGTTTAACGCATCTGATGTTAATAAACCACAACAGAGAAGATGGTTTAATTTTTATTCATTTCACATAACTGTTAATATTCAGTGAAAGTGGGGGTAAATCATCTGATCCAAACTGTAATCACTGGATGAAATAACCATCAAATAGTTTCTCTCAAGGGTCCCTGGGCCTCAGCTTTGTGATCTGCGTCTGTCTGCAGTGCATGTGTGTCAGGCATGATTTCTCAAACACAAACATTTACACCACGTGATGAAAAGTGTTGCTGTTTGTTTTATTCTCTTCATTTACTCGAGAACAGCTGCAAAGGAACTGTTTGTATCCATTTTCTGAACCCTGTACACAAACTGAAAATGATCTAAACCTTGAATCACTTCTGAATCACCATAATACTCCAAGAAGCAGTTTTATAAGAAGCCTGACATTCTCTATACTTATATTTTTTCCTGTTGGGGTTTTATATTGAATCCTAAAAATTATAATCAAATACAAAACGTTCTTTTATTTAAGCGTCCTCCAAAATAAAATGAGAAAAATATGTTTCAGTGTCATGTTAATGTCTTAAGATATATTTTTCTCCCCTTTGATTAGCTTCAATGAGAAGCTGCTGCAGGCATCGGGCACTTTACGAGCAAAGGACACACTTGTAAACCTGACATTCATTTAAATGATGGCAATAAATAAAGAATATGAGTTGGAAAATGACCAGGTTGACACAGTAACACAATGTTGGACTCGTGCAGATGATTAATGCCTCACTTCCTCGTCGCTGAACTTTGAAGATTTGAAAAACAGTGCACAAAGAGAGAGAACAGGAGCATTTTAGATGTCTGAGAAATCTCTTTGTGTTCTCGCAGTGTGCGAGAAAGAGAGTGTGAGTTGAAAATAAACGTGGCTGTCTATTAAACACGTTTATTGAGAGGTCTAAATACAGTTTCAGCTTTCAACACTATTTTGCACCAATAACAGCCATTCCAGTCTCAGCCCCTTGATGACTCTTGACACAAAACTACAGACAATGAGGTCCCAGAAGTTTCACTTTTTCTTATCAGAGGATGGAGAGTTTGAACAGCTCACACAGTGTATCCAGTGACATCAATCATGGCTGTTGATGGTGGATCCTGTGTATAAAGTGTCTTGCCCCGGGGAGACAGAAGCTGAGACAGCTGGCTGGTTGGGCTCCCCGGGGCCGGGGCGAGGTGCTTCCCATGTGTGTGTATGTACGTGTGTGTGTGTGTGCTGCACCCAGCGCCAAATTCCTCCCTCATTATCCACATTGTCTCCGACGCAGGCCTGAGAGCACAAAGGAGGATTTGAAGCCGCTCCCACTGACCCTGCAAGCAGTCCATGTTCCCTATTCTTCTGTCTGACAGGCAAACAAGGACATTCTCCCTACAGGAGCAGGCTGTGCAGGGCAAGACACATCCCTCCCCTTAGTGTTTATCCACATATGGAAGCCTTATTCCCTCCTTATTGTGCTCCCTTGACGCCCCTTCGGACTGTCACTCATGGCTTGTTTACACAGATGTATATTTACCTCGTGCCTGTAAGTGCAGAGGAGGATCTTCCCGCCATCTGACCCCTGGGAGGCCAATAGGAAAGTCACCCGGTGTAGCTGACATTACTATTTGAAGTGATCCATCTTTAATGGAGCCTGCAGAAACATTTCCTTGGATGCGGGCCATGGCTGTTCACTGAGCTACTTGCATGCACTTAATAGAAAACAGAACCAATGCACACAAGCCCGTTCCATAAAGGTTTTCTTTCTGGCGGAGGGTGTATTTTCACATCGACAACCTGTTGTGAATGGGATTACTAATCAGCCAAAACAACATTATACTAACTATAAAATACTTTACAATTCAGCATTATCGTCAAAAGGCCTCCAGATTGCAGCGTTAACTCAAGATAAAAACTCATTAGCACACAATGGAGCGACGGAGTCGATTTCACTGGAGCAATGCAAACAGTCTTCCTCTGCAGAGCATGTTCTCATGTTTTCCCTCTCTCACATTAGTGTTCACGGCTCTCCATTATTACTTGGTGACAGAGATGAATAGGCCATGGCCGGCAGCAATCACAGTCCTCACTAAATATTTACCTGCTCCACTTGAAGAGGCCATGCTACAGCAGGATGACAGACTCTCATTATTACGCCATGACTTTTGGGATAAAGGCCCACGGCGTTTTAACTTATTCTGGTTTTATGGAGTTCCCGCTGCGTTGTTGATTTAGTGCAAAGGAACGTGAGAGCTGTTGTTTTGGCTTTTAGCAAATGTGACAGGCGGTTTTTGGTTTCACAGCGCAGTCATTTATATTGGCCTTATCCGTAGGGTGTAACATACTGAAATACTCGTTCAGTGTAGTATGAAGAAAGTCATCTGAGGTTGAAATTCTGTCACAAAAGAAAAAAAAACCCAACACATTCTCCAGATGACCTACAGTATGCCTGAACATGTGATGTCATGAACATGCATGTTAAAACAAGGTTTATCTTGTAAAACAGTCATTGTCATGTAATGGCAGGGGAACTTTTCACTTAGGTTTAAAGGTGTTATCTCAGATTATCTGAATATGCTCCTTAAAAACCAAATGTATTTGTGTAATATTCACATGTTGGTACTAAATTCCAAACAGTCTAAGATCAAAGGTGCTCTAATCAATATTTTTCATATCACCAATGGATTAAATGACTTCATGAAATGTCAAAGTAGTTGTTCAGACCAAGAGAGAATTATTACCCATCTCTGTGGTTTCATCCAACTCTGAAGCATTTAAATATCTTTCAACTCACTGTTTTGGTTTTATTGCCTAAACTTTTGTTTTGGTTCAGCCTGACCATCCTCATTAGTGTCGATTTCAGGTGCGCAAGGCTGCTGCTTTTGGCAAAAAACACTGTAAAAAAAAAAAAAACCTGTACACTACCTCCCCAGCATAATGGATTATTTAGCAGCAAAAAGAGCCATATTTTTCCTTAAGGCGTTGGTGGAAACCAAAACAGGGCTAAAAGAAGATGAATATTGGACATTTCCCAGGTGGTCACAAACGTGAGCCTAAAAGAAATTTAATTATTATTTTTTTAACATTTTTGTCTGGATGTGTAAATGCTAACTGTCACATTGTTCACCACATCATCTTTTTATATGGTAATATGTTAATGTTGCATTTACAGCTTGTTTTACTGCCCCCAAGTGGCCAAAAAATAGTTATTGCAGGTTCAAAGAACTTTCTTTCAGCCATATCTCATGGCATGTGTAACTTGTGTGAAACTGTAGGATGTCAGCACTTCTTTAGATTGTTACACAATACTGAGGACATGACACATGTTAATGGTAGCCTGTAGTATATCTGTAATATATACTATATTTTCACATTTTACCTTCTTTAGATTGTCTGAAGCACTTTGTCAGTGTTCCATATGTGCACCATTCTTAGCAACTTTAAGAGGTGAGGCAGGTTCATGTCCAAGTTCCTGAAGGTCGTGACCCATTGGGCTCTCTGTGAGTCAGACGTGAGCCGTCCAGACATTCAATCAGTAAATCCTTCGTTTCCACATGTTAACATGTGCTTGTGGACGCTTGATGAAATGAGAGTGGGCACTGGGCACCTGTGACATGCATTGTTGTGACATAGTGAACACCAACATGGGCCAGTGGTTTTTAACCAGCTTTAAAGCCCAGAGGTTTTTGGTCAAGAAAAGTCAAATCAAATCAAGTTGGATTTATTTTTAAAACACTTTCTAAGAAGTGCTTCATCACTTTCTATAGAAAACGGAAGAAAGGATGACGTAGTTTGTGACTTAACCATCGTCTCTGTGAGTGGTTATGATCCAGTGCTCCAACAGTCCAAAATGTGATAATGCTAATTCTAACCAGAGAGCAATAAGTACAACGGCAACATAGTATAAAAATCTAATTACATGTTATGCACTGAACAATCTGGCTTCCTTTTCCAGTTAGAGGGGGTCCTGGGATGAATTTACCATCAATAAACTAAGGCTCACTATAATAAGGTGCCAAGAGGATCTGGGAAACCAGTGCTACTTTTAAACTTGAGAATGGAGGACGGTGTGGTGTGAGCTGGCGCGTTAGTGTTCCTACAGCGGCAGTAGGGTGGACCCACTGACCACCAACCACTGGGGTAAAGCACAAGGACTTCAGTAAAGGTTTGGAACATGTATAATGATCTAAACAGAGACTACTGGAATTAATCCTCTGAGGCCACTTTATGAGAGTGTGGATTTGTTATTGCCTCCACAGCCTTTCTTCCACTCCGCCCCCCTCGCCTGAGAATATAAGCACTGCATCACAGACCACATGCCAAGAGTCAGTTTGAGCTCTAGTCGTTTTCACCTCATTTACAAACCGGGCACATGACAGCTTTTTCACAAAAATTGTTTTCAAGGGAGGCTGCGGACAATAAGTCGAGTATATTCATTTGTAATCACCGTTTCCCCTCAAGTCTTGTAAATGCTCTGCACATAAACTCCTCTCTTGTTTTCACATCTCAATGCAATCGTCATGAAATTTCATCAGCTTGCTCGTTTGTCATCATTAGCGTTGATGGAGGTCACTCTGCTCCCGTCTGCTGATCCTCAACAATAAGTTTGACACAAATATAAGCTATCTGGACTCTGAGTACTCCAAGGCTGTTTACTGCGGCTTTTCTTTTTTTGTTGTTGTTTTGACACGCAGTATTGGTGGAGAGACAAGCAGGATACATAGCCTGGCTCTGTCTGTGGTGCAGCAGTGAACTCGGCCTTATAAGCATTCTAGTCTCCATCCATAATCCTGCCTGCGTGAGAGGGGACCCAATGAGGAGATGAAGTACCATGGGAAGGTTTCCTGGCAGAGCAAGACGAGGGGAAGGGCAAATCCTGTTTCAACAAGTCATCTTGATCACGTTTCCAGTCCTAAAATAAGATTTTTTCATAAAATCAACATTGAAAACAATCTGCCTGCAGGGCACACAAAATTCACTTGCACATTTGAGCTCATCTCGCCTCTCTTTTAAAACAAGAAACAAGCTTTCAAAAACATATCACACTGATCTTCAGGTGTAAAGATGGCCCTTTACCATTTACCTCTTTTTAAAAATTTTAGAATAACAGATGTATTTCTATTGATATTTTTGCAGCAGTATGAAAAAACATTCCCATGCTGCCCTTTTCTTGTCATCTGAGTTATTCTTGGATTGTGTGCAATTCTGTCTATTTCTCAGAGCTGGGAAAAGGGCACGATGCATGCATATGCACAGTGAGAGAGATAGGCTGCACCAAACAGTCCCACCAGTGTGATCCAGTCATGGTTATGGGAATTAAGTGACAATACTGGGCCCTATTGGGGAAAGTGGGGAAACTACACGATATAGTACTCTCCTTTAGAAGACAGTGTACAGAAGCCAATGGGGATTTCTGCACCAGCTGACAGACTTTTTACTGTTTATAGTACAAACAATGAACAGGAAGCAGAAAAGCAAAAACATGTTTAAAATGAGCATATATTACCAGTATCTATTTTGGACTTATTTTGAACAAAGATGTATTGTCTGATAGGATGCATCTAAAAGCAGCCCTGAGGGGTAGCTTGCATGTGATCTCTGACCCCGATGGCTGTAAACTTAGAATAGTAAGGGGTAACAGGCAGGGCTCCCATAGCCCGCCCAATCATGCCCATTTCTGTAGCATAATTGCTACTTGTTCTCAGTGGTGAGATAGGTCATCACAGAGTCAGAGCTGAGGCTCTCCCACGGCAGATATTTCACGCCTGTCGGTGGATCTCTCTTTATCTCTCTGCATCCCCCATCTCTATTAAAAAGTCACGCTTTGGCTCATTCTGGTGATGTCTTCTTCATAGCTGCTGAGAGGGGCTTACAGCTGGACACTTTGGTGCGGGTGCACTAAAGTGCGTGCCCAGTAAGTGCTGCTTTTTTTAACCATCTTTAATTCATTGCAAATCCACTCATCCTCCTCGACATGGCCTTCGTACGGCAACATCTCTTTTCTGTTTCCCACCCGCATCAAAGAAGATGGATCGGAGGAAATCAAGAAAGCATATGTCGCTCACCACAGAAACCTCCAGCTAAGCCCTGCTTCACCAAGCGACAGACAGTTCCAAGACAGTGAAGCAACCCTGGGTTTTTCAGCGACACATTCTCATGGGTATTTCATGGTCAGGATGCGCTCGCTGGTGGCCTTTTACCCCCTAACGCCCACGTCCAACTGCTCAAATGCTTTCACACTTTTCTCAGCCCCTCAGTCTGCCATCCAAACCCGAAAACCCTGCACTCGAAACGCTCTCTAATTGGTCAAAACCACTTATTTGGCTGGTGCGGCTCGGCCTCCCCACAGAATGTTCCACCGCTCTGCCACAGCAAAGACTGGGAGGATGCAGCGGGCTGTGGGCACAGGGAGGAGGGACGTAGCTGGCATTGGCTGGAGAAAAAGAAAAAAAAAAAAAACAGTGGGTCATACATGGAGCATTCCCAGATGAGTTAAAACAGCAGCATAGCCTTGAACAGCTGAGCTCATTAAATCCGTGAGCTTCTGTGAGCAAAACGGTTTTCTTACTAAACATGCGAATCATTCACCAATTCCGCAGCTGGAAAGCAGAACAGCTATCATACCTGCATTTTATTTGTTTCCACTGTTACCTCTTGGCAAGGCTGCAAAGAAACCAACATAACAATACACTGTACCAACAAGAATCATCCAAACTGGCAGAAAAGAGTAAATCCACTTCCAGCAAAGAAACTGGAAGCAGTCCCAGATCATTGCACTCAGCATGTGTTGAGTATTTGGCAACTGACTACAGGTAAAAACAGGCTCGTGTGTGGTTTTGAATAATTAATTTGAACTACTAAAGAACCAGATAGGTGGGATTTACCAAACTGAGAAGATCCAGACAATGTTAAATATGCTGTCACCTGCTGAAAATGTACAAAAATCAATCTAAAGGACTTTTCTGTGATCGTCTCTTTTCAGTAGGTTATCTTTTGCAGGCAATCTCCACCCATCTGTCTCCATATACTAATTTGCAGCTGCTATTGACCCTTGTCTGAGCCCCAGTGCTTCATTCTTCACTTACCGGATCATTGGCATGTTTTATTGACTGAAATACAACAAGCATTTTAGCCAAGTTCTGTTTTGTTTTATTGTTCATGTCAATTAATTCCCTTTGCTCTGCAAAATGAAGATATGAACACAGGCATGGTTTCAATTATACATGTCTCTCAACAAGTTATGACTTTATGGACAAGCGCAGTGTTAAAAAAGCCACATAAGTTTAACACATGACTAAGCAAGGGATTTATTAGCTTTATTACAAAACTGTCATGAGGCAATAAAGATCTCAGTCCCCCAAGTTTTTTGGATGAGGTAGCAGAAGGCCTCTGAGCAACTGCAGGATTTTTACGACTATTTCTTGCTGGAATCATCGAGCATAGCACACATCACTTTCATTTGGTTTGAAATCAACATATTTATCACAGACAGGATCAAAAACTTTTTCTCTAACGCCACACAAGAAAATGAGTCCTAACTCATTCCAGTACTTGGTGACAACTTTTGCCATTAATGAAGGAGGAAATGTAAGAGCTGGGTTCTGAGGCCTTTTCTTTTTCTTTTTTTTTTTTTTTTTTTGTATGAATCTGTCCTGCACCATGCTGCTCCACAGAGTAACTACAGAAATGGTGAAATTGGTTTGAAGTTTAAATTTTTCAGGCGTCCAAACTGTGTGACACATAATGAGGTTGCCCCCCAAAACCGCTGCCATGAAACATTCATAGCTAAAAAAAAAAAGTTATCAAAAGAAAGCAAGAGAAAAATACATTAGGGCTATAGAATCTGGTCTTTAAGCATTCTTATCTATTCTAAAAGGATATAGAAAATAAACTTTATTTTGCTTATTTACAGTTTGTAAATTATGTGGCCTAGATGTCTGTTTCGGGGTCTGCTTGTCCATCTACTTATATTTATGTTGAAATCAATATTATAGAATTTAAATGTTTTGATTGATTAATAACTGAGATTTCAGTTACTGCTGCTGTGCTAAGCGTGTTTGCATGAGCAGGAGTTCAACTAGATTTTCATGCTCCATCATTATTAGATTTAGGTAAGTCGAATTGAGTTATTTGGAATAACAAACTAAATTACCAAGTACTGGTTCATCAACATGTGCAGTCAGTCAGTTACAGATGATAACTATGGAAAAAGGGGATCAGGAAATACAGTTTTAGTCTTGGCTCAGGTTATTTCTGTCTACTAATTGTCTAGCTAATACCTGAACTACTCAGTCATAGTGATAATATGATTACTGTGGTTTGTCATGTTTTTTGTCAAGTGTTTTGCAGGCTAGTTGTTGTAAATTTAACATTTCATGGAAATTACATTTCTATGTCATAATATTATTCCATATGGAAAATAGATGCCAACAAGTCAGATTCCAGCCTTACCTTGACTTTGACCAAATATACAGTATGTTCCTATGGAGAGCAGATTAACCCTGGTTAAAGTCAACTCACCCCAAAGGGTTTCTCATGTTCACACGTACTGTACTCTCCAGGGAGGTCTTGGAACAAGATGGATGTAACTTGAAGCTCAGTGCCGGGGCCCTCAACCCCCCGAGGCCGGCTAACCTCTGCTCCACCGCTCTCCAGTCCGCTCGGCCCTGATGTGTGTTTTTTCACTCTCTTGCTCTCCCCTGATTTCCTGGGCTTATTGAGTCATGATTGCACACTAGCGCCCAGTGACAGAAGATGTCAGTTGGCTGTCAGGCATTTAGGAGGCTCCAGCTGAATCAACAGTCTATGCACAGAAAACGGCTCACTCAGACAGACTCACATGCGCAGCATCTCAGTCTCTTTTGTGTATGTACATAAAAGAAAAGCTATAAAAAAAATATGGCTATGAAAATAGACAAGGAGATATTTACTACCTCTTACGGACATCATGGAAACATAACCTGAGGCAAACTGTATATTGTGAATGACATCAGGAGCTGATGAAAGATCTGGCTGGGGATACTCCTCTTTCTGGCTGCCCTTATCCTCAGCAGACAGGCCCATACATCTCTGTGACGCACTGCAGGAGTTAAAAATATTAGCTCTTTTTCCTGTTTCCCTTTTTTCTCCTCATTCCATTCCCTCCCCTTTCACTCCCTCCAGTTCATGACACTGGAAGCGTGCCAAGCAAAATGTTGACCCTGATTCCCAAGCGTCAGTCATGAAGCTGGTTCAGCAGGGCCTCAGCTCCAGTCATAAGCAGTGCAGAGCTACGGTTGTCTGACGGGAGCCAACAGGTAGAGTATACCTTAGAGAATTTGCTGATGCACTAGGACAGAATTTTGCTGATCAAAAAAATGTACAGAAGTCTCTTTTCTGCTTGTGAAAAGCTTTTTCTGATTTTACTTTTTTGAGATAACTTCCGCACTGTCTGTCCCCGAGTCTCCAAGGAGACGGTCCAACAGGATTTATCTTCAAAGAGGTTTGACATGTCTAATGTTCCTGCTGGTCAGTCACCGAGAGGTCAAGCTATTCTCAGAGCCTCCATTAGCAAAAAAATGAATTCAGCATAGAAGACACCAAATGAGCAAACTCAACCTTCGTTCATTCAACAAAATTCATGTCAAAACATTCACAAAACACTCAAAAATAAACAGTCTGCTGAATTTTTACAAGCATATTCACACAGAAGCACCCAGACGCTCTAAATGTGGATCGAAATAAACCATCTGACCCTTTGATTTCCCTCCACTGGTTTTTGTATGAGACTGAGCTCTTTATAGATCCTTCATTTGCGGGTAACCGGTCACCACTGCACCCCAAATGCCAGCAGGCCCCAGCCCAGACTGCCTGCAGCCTGGAGACTGGCACTGTGTGACATCACATCCTCTCATTGTGTTGAGAACGCAGAGCTGAACGGACGGGAGAGTGGGCCAGTAACATCCCAATCAAGTCTCTGACTCCCCTCAGTCCACCAAGAAAAACAGAACTTACAATTAGAGGAAAACTATAAGAACAACAGAATTTAGCCCAGTCGTATGAGTCATAAGATGTAATAGCTCAGCAGCCAGTTGCTTCTGTCATGGGTTGGTAAACACTGAGAAAAAATGTATTTCAACTATATGTGACTAATTGCATATGCTGAGTGTCATCACTAAACTAAACCACATTTATCCTCGAATAGCTTGGAACACTGAAACAATTTTATCTCTATGCAAAATACGGAATAATAATGTAAATGTAAATACCCAGTTTAGACTGCTCTCTCACAATTATTAATCTATCTGTTGATGGAGCTTATTGATTTGTTTTTTTACACAATATGCAGTGCCTTGTAGTTGTTTCTCATAGATGTTTTATTAAACTGCCATTTTACATTGGGGAGCCGAGAGGCGTTTGGTCTTTATTGAAATTCTAAAATCTAAACTGCACTGCTTTGTTGAGCTGAGCCAAAACAATATGCAAAATTCAAGTATTGGCTGAGCTCTACCTCATAACATTTCAAATGTAGCCTCAGAGTTCTCAACCTGTAAGCTTGCAAAGGTTGGCAATAATAAAAAACTAAATTCTAATATATTTCTTCACCTATAAAAACTATTCAAATGTAACAGTCTGAGATGAGAAAATCTCTCTTCAGCTCTTCTCAAAACTTATTTCCATGCAACCTGTGACGTGTGGTCAGAAGTAGTCATGGCTTTGTGTAACGTGTAAACATCTGCTAATTCTGTTTAGGCTCTCTAGCAAACTCTGCTTGTCTCTGTTCTGACTCATATGGATAAACAAGTTTATACTGTGGAGAAGTTGCTGATTCAGATTAACTGGAAAAATTAAGTCTTACTGCTCACTGATCCAAGCGATTAAATAAATGCGATTTACATTTTTACAGTATGTATCTGATCTAAATCTGTATTCTCTCCTCCTTATGAATATATCTGTTCTGCTTAAAAGCTGTTCAGATATTTGGGGCTAATTTAAATGAACATCATCATAAATATACATGAATTCATGTAGTACTGGAGAACTCTAGTACATAGAAACTAGCAGCTGCCTATTTGCACCCAGCCTTACACTCCAGCAAAGGCCGAACAATGTTTGTGTGTTACATTGCCTCTGTCAGTAAAGTGGGCCAGAATATCATTTTTCTAATTTTATTTTGTTCATTCTTCACCCGTAACACAACTCTTCAACTCTGTGCTGATGGGACAGCATATTCAGCTTGACCTTTACTCAGGCTGCACATCTTTCGCTGAAATGTTATTACTATGCCTCAGTCATGCGATTTTAGACACCTGTCAGTTTCAAGCACGGCTGTAGTTGACAGTTTTTCAACTCAGTGGATATTGAGGTATTTTATCACCCATCAGGCTCTCTTGTCTCTCGGGGCTGGGAGGAGGTGTACTTTACTTCTGACTGTGTCACACCATAGTGTCTTACAGCAGTGATAACCAACCAAGGGCATTTGTACCCAAGGGCCTCCACTGCAGTAGGGGGGGGTGAAGATAGATTGTGGAGTAGCTCAACTAATTTGATTAATAATATAATATGATAAAAAAAAATAAACAGTATTCAAAATATGTAAGCAGCTATAACACCTGAACAATACTGTGCATTATGCTGTCCAGCTCACAGGAAGTAGGTTTTGCCCTTCTGCTAATTTCCGACACAGTTTTGCAAGGTCACTACATCCTGGGCTTAGTGCTGCCCAAGACGGCTGTGATTCTTTTAAAGAAATGCAAACAAGCCAGTGATTCTTCCCCCCTGTACCAGGATGTTGGTGGGTTCAGCCAGAACACAGCCCGAAAACAAAGTGCGGCGATATGTCCGGCTACAAGAGACTATATGTAACATAACTGAGTGTGTGTGAAGTTTTTTGAAAAGTCTAAATGGTTATCTTAAAGTAATGAATAAATGGATTAAGAGGTAAAACATAGCAAAACATAATGGACAAATGGTTAGAATAGTTTGATGAAAGTAGAGGTGGTATGGATGCAGACTTGACCAAATCAATTTAAACATTCATAGATCGCAGTGACCAGTAATAGTAACCACTTTTAATGTTGTTATATAACATCTGGTTTAAAATCTATTCAGACACATTTAGGACATGTCTAGACATGTCTTTAAAATATTATTTTTCATTAAATAGAAAGAAAACAATCTCTACAACATGAAAACCTTGTATTTAATTTGTACAAAAGTGCTAAAATTATTGTACAATGTTGCATTAGAAACACAGCTCTGTCCAAGACTGATATTGAATGCTAGTTCAAGTACTTTTTTTTTTCCCCCAACGTGTTGGAGATAGCAGCTATGTGTGCCCCTTCTCGTTTGACTCGCCTTGGTCCAGAGTGGCAGATAAGAGCTCACTAAATAACAAGGAGCAGCTAGCGGGCCAATCTGCCCAGGGAGAAGACAACCCCTGAGGACTGTGGCCTTCAACTTCAGTGACAAGTTAATCTAGAGAGGGTTGCTCTTCAACTGGACTTATTCCTTTGAGTGTGTGTATGTGTGTGTGTGTGTGTGTGTGTGTCCCAGAAAGCATGGTCATGACAGGTGTCCTTACAATGCCTCATAGACAAGGATAGGTGTGTGTGTGTGTGTGTGTGTGTGTGTGTGTGTGTGTATATGTGTGACATGTCTGCTCCTTGTGTTTGTTCAGCACACACACACTTCACTGCAAGCTTTGACAATAAAATCATAGCTCTCTGAACACCTTTCCATCCCCACTTATAAATATTACACTGACCCTGCTTTTACTGTCCCCAGACGCCCACATAATGACCTGAAGAGATAGGCAGGTAGTATTATTTGAGTAGGAATATTAAAGGATTTATATTGATCAATAACTTCATATTATGTGTTTGAGTACAAAGGGAGGAATGTGTGTGATATAAATATGACAGAAACCTGACACTCACTGAGTCTGACATCTTTGTGTATTTTCTGCAAGTGTGTACGACGCACAGCTGATCCTTCCATGTGTCTATGTGAGTGTTAAGCTGTGCATGTATCTGATCTGCCTGTGTGTATGTATGTGTATGTGTGCTCCTGCGCTGTTTGAGGTTGTGTCTATGTTTATATCTACTTGCTCTTAATTAGGGGAAGCAGCGAGCATTGCGGTTCTGGAGGGGATTTTACGGCTATGTAAACATCATACATCATGATTCAGCGAGGTGAGGCGAGCGCAGCCCAGCGGCTGCCAAATCTCACTTAGATTGCTGTCTAGATGGCAACAGTCGAGGGTGACACAGCCTACGTGGAAGTGATGACTGATTTGTTTTTCAGGGTCAAAACACACAAGGGCGGTTCAGTGTAAACATGATATTCTTCTCCAGCTGTTGCGGTATCACACGTGCTTAAAATAAAAGCAAATGATTTAGTCACATTTTTCCTTTTATTTGATCTTTTCTGTTTAGCAACAGTACAAGATAGTGTCAGTTACTGCTCATTCAGTACCATCTTAAGTAACTGTCTCCACACTTTAATCAAGGAAATAACATCTGAAACTCTAATGAATGCGTTATTGTCAAAATAATTATGACACCTTGGTGTAATTTCTGCAAACACGAGACCATGTTGAGACTATGCAGCCTCTATTTTATCCGTCATTACTCTGTTTTGTTGTTATCTTGACAAAATCAATGTGTTATGAATGATTTTTCCATCAGCACCTCAGTCCTTTCACTACCATTGGCACAGACTTTGAAAGCTTTGGTTCAGCTTTTGTTCGGCTCTTTTTTATTTATTTTTTTCAGTTTTGGCAATCCAACACGTGTACCACTAAATCTAGTACTGTGGCACAAAAAGCTCCACTGCTTTTATTGTGGCTGTTGCTTACAAGCTTTGATGCTACCTGTATTTATAGAAGCAAAAATCAATTCAGTTTACGGTGTACAGTAAAGCTTCCATTTGTTTCCACTGTGTCCACTAGGCTGGTCATATTGCTGCAAGCGGAGAGATATTTAACCGCAACCACCAGCTGCTGTAGTGTCGCATGATGGATGTGTTGTTTAAGTTGTTGTCTGAAGTTTTACATGCACTTCATTGTATCAGTCTATGGCAATCATGGCAAGGCAAGGTTTGTACTGATAAGTGCTGTACACAAATTGAAATTTGTCTTATATTACATAAAAGATGAAAATTGCTTATTTTTTTCACCCTGCTCCTTCAGAGGAAATTGGTTTTTGTTTGCTACAATGCTCGAAAAAAAAAAGACAGGATGGAGTTGGTGAAGTTATTAGTCTTTGTGATAAACAACCACTACCACTGGAAATATGTAAGGGAAAGCATGCAGCTGCCGCAGAAGACCAATCACAGTTCTTACAGTCCACGTTGCACTTATGTGTATCATTAAGTTCTTATGTTTTAGCTCTAGTGGGATCCTTTGTGTGTGTATTCAACATTCATACTGTCTGTGACTACACTTCTCTGATCAGTGCGATCTAAGAACCCATTTTGACACGTCTCACACCAGTTTTCTAAAGGAGTGTTGAAATGTAACATTAAAATTCTGTGCTTCATGGTCATTAAGAACCAAAAATGTCAGACTTTCACTAGTTTCAGCTCTTTTAATGTGAGAACTTGCTGTTTGCTCTGTGCCTCCTATTATTGTAAACTAAAGAGGTTTAGAGTTTGTATTGTTAGTGGTGAGTTGAAATCATAACCTTGGTTTTTTGAAAAGCATTTTTTTTATTATTTGAAAAAAAAAACAACAAAACAAAACAGAATACTGAGAAATTCATTAACAATCTAAATTGCCATCCTCTAATTTAAATGATTTATTTTTATTTCAAAGGAGGAATGACTTTTGTGATTGACAAACTCAAATACATTTACTCTAACAAAGTTTTTTTTTTTTTTTTTTTGCACAAGGAACATAAGTCACATGAAACAGCCGCAATAAACTTTGTGAGAATAGAACAAATATCAAGTGAAATCGAATCGAGTGAAATCAAATCAGCAGCTGCAGCAGAATAGAAGTTTGTGGCTGCAGGACAGCAGAGCTCCAGAGAGGTGACACTCTCAGTACGTGTACATATAGAGTGTTCACTGGCTGATGAGTATGAGAGGTTGTGGACATGGGCCTGGGCTTGCAGTGAATAAAGAATACAAAAATGCACAATAATGCAATAAAAATTAGGAATGACGTAATTATGGTTAGCATTACCCTAAAAGGTTGCTTCTGTCACTGATTTTAATTACCACCCGGCAAGCATGCTTATTCAAATCAAAACACCCACAGTGTTGGCATAACCAACAGGTGCGTGCTGGGTCTGATACTAAAAAAATGTATTTAAATACTCCCAGTGGATCCTCCAGGTGACTGCACAGGGACAGAGAGGCTGGCTGGACTGGTTACAGTGGGACATTTTAACTGACCTACTTATTACTACAAGTCCTTTCACTTGAGTGAAATTTCTTTGAAATAACAGTATAGTATATCAAGTGCAACAACACAAGGCATAGCAGCTAATATTACTTAGTGATGATGACTTAGTGAAGATGCCACTGCTGTTTAATGTTACCAGTCCATGTTCAGATGAGACTTCACACACACATGCACTAAATGACACCATTCCAACTAGTGATGAACTGTTAAAGGCTTACCTTACATAAATGGTGGAGACTCAGATGTTGGTGGCTCATATGATTAAGCCACAGATGCTGTTGATTCAGCTCATAATGATGAAGCTGCAGTCACCCCTTCCTCTACAGAAGCTTCATCCATTCCTTTAAAGACTAACCTTTATGACGTTTCAGCAGACAAAGATGCAGTTACTGAATCCTCAACAATCAGCACCACCTATGACTGAATCAGAAGCTGCAATCAACAGTCCCTCTACTGGTGGCCTCCTTCTCCACCATTAATGGTTGACTCCACTGATGCTCTGATGGAGTGTCAGCGACCAGCTCCAGAAAATAATCAGAAGATTCTTTGGCAGGATGTTTAGGGCCCTGTACTGTTGTTGCTCAGTAGATGTTGTGGAACGATTCTGTGTAATAATGTACTATTTCATTTTTCATCATTAGTAGTGACAGTGGTGCAGTAGTAGTAGTAGTAGTTTTAGTGGCAATAATACAGTACTCTTGCATTTCGTAGGTGAAGTTTATATTGAAATGTCTTTATGAAATTCATACTATAGCAACAGCCAAACTCAAGAAAAAAACAATATAAGAATAAAATCAATTTAAACAATCAAATAAAACCGTGTTTACTCAAGTACAGAAGATTTGCTGGTCGTGGTAGCTGGTTCTGCGGCTCAATAATAAATTTAAAGATCCCCTTCAGACGTGTTTTAAAACATATAAAATCATCTGTTGTAATAATAATTTGTATCTGATGATGTTTCGCCACAAAAAAAACGTTCAATACTTCTTCGCTCAATACTTTTTCCACCACTCTGCTTTGTTGACAAGTCGCTCAAACACACACGCAGACACCTACACACACACACACACACACACACATACACAACAGAGGCAGTCACAGATTTAATGGTCTGAAAATAAAGTCATCATGTTGGTAATCACCGACAAACTTTGCTACGTGTATTGATCATTGCTTCTTTTATTAAAGACATGGGGATACGCTTTCCCTGCGCCATGTTTCTTAATGTGGAAATGATTTCTTAATGCTAAAAATGCACACGCATCGCACCTCTAAATATTTTAAACTGAATGCTAGATGACAGCTGTTATTTTTACAGTAGTCTGCTTCCTCTGTATCACAAAACCAACTAGTCTTGCTAAATTTGAAGTACTTTTTCGGGTTATATCGGGTGAGTGTATTGGAGATTATGTCCACTCTTTAGAGCCAGTTTCATTTGTGTCTGTGTGTATAATTAATTTATCTTTCTTTGTCTCACTCATTTTGCGCTATCTTGTCTATTACACTGTAGGACGAGGATTTATTCTTCTTCTTTAGTAGCTCACTTTGCTCACAGTGGGACTAACCTGATTTAATAAAAAAATAGATAACAAAAATAAGGAATAATAGACGTTGTGAGGTAAGTAGAGCTGAGGAATAAGCGTCTAAAAGCAACCATACCAATTCTGTTTCTAATCTCAGAGTGGTATACTCTTGTGTTTGCTTGAAATTCTGCCTTTTCCATCCCAAAATAAACTGATTGCAGAAGGATTTACACCCATCACGAGTGTCACTGGAAGCCAAATATTAGCATTTATGGCTACATTACACAAGCGCCCTGATTATGGGCCAAACATTATCCAAAAACCTCAGAGGAGCATTAACATTTGATTGCAGCACCACATTAATGAGCACAAGGTCACACAGAGTCCAGAGTGAAATAGGGTCCTGTCATAATCTTCACTTTATAAAAAGTCCTCTGACACCTGCTAATTAACGCGACCCGGCACACGAGTCAAACACCACACCACCTCACTTTCAAGGCGAGTGGGCGGTTAATCAGCTTTAGCTGCAGATGTGTTATTTCTGATAGGTAAGGGAATGAAACTTTCTGATTTAACCCAGACCTCGAGGCCGTCCCTCTGCCAGCTGGCCCCTGCCCACTGGCACACCCCCTCCTCCCTCTTTTCCTTCCTTTTTCTCAGCAGCAAGCAGTGCGCAGCTACTGACCCTAATCCCAAACCGCTGCTGTCACTTCTGCTTAGCCACTGCTTCTGATTACTCTACAGGGGTATGCCATAAAAACCCACTTTCTCGATTTTCTCCAGCTCAACACATGGAGCATACGGGCGATGAAATGTGATATGAGGGGGTTCAAGAACATGGATTTCTTTTTTCTTTTGTTGCTGCTGCCACTCTTTGCCCTCACCCCCTTGTGGGCTACATTTGCTGACAATTCTAACAGCATGTGGAGAAACAAGATAGAATGTGAATTCCACAGGGGTGGAATTGCTTTGTGTGTTTTTCTTTTGACATTTTTACACCTTTGTGTCTCACATGGAAGAAGGTTTTATGAAAAATAACATTGACATCGAGGCTCACACTCTGTAACCTTAAAGTTTCAGTGCGTAGGATTTAGTGGCAGTGAGGTTGGAGAACAGAAGAACCTGTGATAACTGCAAAACGCTCAAAATGCCTTATCTGGAGCCAGTGCCATTTGTCTGCTCTGGGCTACTGTAGAAACATGACGGTTCTACATGACAGACTCTATGGAAGAAGACCTGCAACATCTGTGGATTGTAACGTAACTTGATTCTTAATTTCAGGTGACTTAACACCAATGAAATATATCTACAAATATTATATTCCATTTCTGCCATATTTTGTAAATAGATCTCCCTAAATTTTACACTATGGACCTTTAAAAGTGAGTCTGAATTCTATGAAAATAACAGTAAGATGGTTCAAAATGCCAAAACAACTATTAAAATGTGTTCTTTTGAGCTTCATCTTGGTATCACTACGACAGCTTCCATTTCTACAGGAAACCTCAAATGAAATAAAAGCAGGAAAAGGCCATCTTTGACAGGTCACTCAAATTCTCTGGTGTATAGAAAAGAACCCCCAAAACAGGCTGATCAAAAACTACCAAACGGTTAGAAGCATCTTTTGAGTTTTTTTTGCCTTTTCCTCAAGTCTTTAAAAAGATAGTCTTGGTTAAACACAATCAAACGATGAGAGTTTGATGATGCTGGGGGATCAAACAGACGGGGATCTGTATGGTAAACACTGAGAGGATGTTGCCACGGACCTCCTCAGACTAAGAGATAGTCATCTGGACGAGCATGACTCTGTGGACTGTTTTTATCCTTTAGTTTGCCTCCTGTGATTCATGGGAACACCACTTAGAGGCAGAAAATAGAAGCCAATGACTATATGTTTTATGGGAAGTACAGATCTGTGTGTGTGTGTGTGTGTGTGTGTGTGTGTGTGTGTGTGTGTGTGTGTGTGGTGTGAGTGTGTCATCTACAAAAAAATAACCATTTGCACCAGTGCTCTAATCTTGTATTGTATTATCATTTTTTCCATAAAATGGATATAAAGTACCTTTTTTTTAAGCAATTAACTTTATCTGGGCAGTTATTTAATGATGACAAATGATGATGGGGTTTTTTTGCAGAAAAGAGATGCATGGAAAAAAATCACTGAAAAGAGAGGATGTCATATCATATCAGCAATATTTGTCTCAAGGAAAAAAGCTATTTACAGACACTGTGTGTAGCATCAAAATGAATGGGCTGAAAGCAAGATTTAACTACAGGTGCATGCTTTGGGGCGGCCCATCTGTCCAGAGCACAGAGTGGCCCCAGAGACCCCAATGTACACAAATTGTGTCTCAATTAGCATGTTGTAATTCAGTTATTATAAATTTGTTTGGTAATATGGACCA
Source organism: Sciaenops ocellatus (assembly GCA_033000465.1). Lineage (NCBI taxonomy): Eukaryota > Metazoa > Chordata > Actinopteri > Sciaenidae > Sciaenops > Sciaenops ocellatus. The sequence continues at coordinate 6,649,614 of CP136872.1, read as the reverse complement.
TTAAAGCATGATTAAAAATTAAAATGGTAAGGCCCCTAATGTGATTTAGTAGATAATCTAGTTTTAATACCTTTAATATTTCAGTTGATATATGCTTTTATGGTACGTAGTCCGTTGGGGGACTGTTTATGTGAGGTGGAACAATAGGGGCCCCTGGGTTGGACCCGGTACTGGAGAGCTGTTCAGTGGAATGGTGGCTGGTGTGGTGCCAGTCTAATTTTCTTTCTGCTCTTTTGACCACCTACAGTGAATGGGACCATTCCAATGATTTCATGATACTGTGTTTAAAAGTCATTATGTGTAAATGTAAATGTGAGTGAAAATCAACATTAACACCACTTATTACATTCCTGTTTGTATCAAACAATACATAAATATTACGCTTGTGTTGCTTTTTCAATTGTGAAGAGTGAAAATAATGTTGCCCTTTCATTTTATGTCCAAAATGTTCTGATTTGCAAAACACAGTGAAAGACAACGTCTTAGAGAGCAGCGTGGTGATGAAGTGGTTAGCACCATGGCCTCACAGCAAGAGTCCTGTGATGAACTAGCAAACTGTCCAGGGTGTACCCTGGACCCTCTTACCCAATGTTAGCTGGGATCAGCTTCAGTCCCCCTGAAAGGATAAGGGGTTGCGGAAAATGTGCGGAAAATGGGAAGCTCTAGGTTAACGGTCATTAAAGTAGTTCAACATTTTGGGAAATGCCCTTTTTTGCTTTCTTTCCCAGAATAAGATGAGAAGATCGACACCACTCTGGTATCTTTCAGCTACATATAAACCTACAGCTAGCAGCTAATTAGCTTAGCTTAAAACAATTAGCCTGGTTGTGTCTACAGGTAACAAACCACCTCTAAAGCTCACTAATTGACATGTTTAATCTGAACAAAAAGCTTCAAAAGGACGACTTGTGGTTTTGCGGCGGGTTACATGCTGGGCTATTTCTTGGCTGGACACCGACCTGCAGTCGTGTCATTGCAATGAGGTTACCAGGCAGACCGACTTCAGGAAGTCATGAGGAGTATTATCTTACCTTGAGTTGTATGTCTTGAGCAGCTTTGCAGGGAGCATTCCAAGAAAATAACCCTCTAGCGATGTCATCAGGGTTATTTCAGCTAGGGCTAGGAGACTTTAAATTTATAACAGCCTATGTTAGAAACTGGTAGTGTGGAGTCTGAAAGACGTAGGCATTTATCAAGGATGTTAAGGAAGGTGTAACAAGATACGCCATTGAGTCGCATTATGGGAATTTCTTTTCCAAGTTCGACAGCTTTATAAGAGTATAATACTAAGAGACCCTCTTTAAATCTGTGCTTAAAGGCACATTTTTTGTCTGAGTTTGTAACTTGTTCTGCAGGTGTGTGTGTTAAAGTGCTAAGACAGGCGCAGACTTAAATCCAAGAAAGATGTTTAAGCTTATTGCTTTATTCCCCACCGTGTAGTCATATTGCAGCGCTACAGAGAGTTCACAAAGCAGTGTCCGTTTCACAGCAGAGAACCAAGTCCTGTATGTCCGAATACACCTGATTTGTTTAGTAAATGCAACTGTGAGTGGACCCTCTGGCATTATTCATTGACTGTACTGTGTTGCCGCAGGACATGTGGCGCATTTCCTTGAGCCAGAATGTGTCTGAGCCATGACTCATCTCTATACTTTCACTTACTGAAGGCCAAATGCATTCAGACTTCCATTGAGGCTCACCTGGGTAAATTGGAGACAGTTCTCCTCCCTGCACCCCGTTTATCCACTTCTGATGCACGGTATCGCATAGCTCAAACCTAAGTCATTGATCAGGGGAGTGGCAGAAACTTGTTTAAGATGAAAAAGGAGTCTTGCCGACGCAGGAGCTCCCCAGCTAAACATTTTCTACAGTCAATGTCACGACTATAGCCACCACTGCAGCATATGAGAGAAGAGAGAGATGTGTAAGTGGGAGAAGAAAAAAAGGGGTTTTAAGATAGGGTTTGCTGAAGGAAGTAGCTAAAATATACATCACAGCATGCTGTTCTTGTGAGATCCCACTGCAGTCTCGGGAGGTGCAGGGGTGGGAGAATGGAAAACACGCTCTTTAGTCACAGAGAGATGAAACTCAAACACTGCACGGCGAGAGATGGCAGGAATACAACAGCGGAAACTGTCTTAATGCAGCGGTGTGTTAGGTAGTAGCGTGAATTTCAATCACGGCGCTGAGCGTAATTAATCAGGGACGTGGAGGGCTCTTGACGATTCCAGCAAAAGTGAATAAGATCACAGGAACGTCACAGTGCTGCATATTACAGGATCAGGGTTAGACAATAAGATAATCTGCTGCCGGGAATGAAACATTATTATGAATAACAATGTCTGTGAGTGCGTGCGTGTGTTTGTGTCCATGAATATTCTCTTCTGTTGATTGGAAGGTGCGGCCCATGAGCTTACACCTTGTCAAATGCGTTCACCTTTGAAAACACTCTTGCTGCAGTGTCTCTCTAGATCATTTTGAAATCTACACACACACATCCGATATATCCTGTGTGTCTAATACATATTTGCACCCAAGCACAGTCATGTTACTTGTGAATCTGTCCACCTATCAGTTTGTCAGCTCCTTCTGTCGGTTTGCAAATGTGTGTATCTGTGTGTATCGGTGTGTGCTGGTAAAACGCTGGAGCTGCTCTGTATTCCTGACTCCCTGCTGTGATGCAGAGGCTCCAGACTGAGCTATGACTCATCATGGGCTCTCAGCAAGATCTCTGAGGTCAGACACAAAAGAACACAGGCAGACAGAGCAGCAGAGAGACATACTAAGAGGAATAGGCTTAACATGCGCGTGAACATGCAGCTTGAAATCCACCGCCAGGTCGTAGCCATTCCGCTAAAATAACCTCTGAGAAAACACACTGCTAAATAGGGAGAAGAAGTCGCAGAACACGCAGAGGGGGAGGAAGAGACACGCAGAGAAATAGGTTTAATAAAGACCTATAGCTTGAAATCCACCAGCTGTAACATCAAGGGTCAAAGCTTCCTGACCGTACAAACTCACTTTCCTTTCCTTGCGTGTCTTAGATACTGTACGCCTAAAGTGATTTATTTAGCCACCATCCGAAACGCGACCACTCCTGCTGCCTCGGAGCCTCGTAGGAGCTTTGGATGCAAGTCAGCAGAGAAAAGAGACGGACGAACCAGACAGCACAGTGTCGTTATCACACAAAATGCTTGTTACATAAACAAGCTCAGATCCTGCTTCCAATTTGAGCCCAATTACACGGTGCTCACAGGCCATAGGGAGGAACACAGATCTCAGGGCGGATAAGGGATCACTCCCAGCACGGGGGCTCTCAATAGAGGCTAAACGCTGCCATTCTGCTGTGATCTTGCAGATGGGCAAAGTGGGGGGCAGATAGAGGTAGGCATATGTGTGCGCTGGTCTGTGTGCGCAGGTGAAAGAGGCAGTCGGTATGAGGGATTGTTAGTGTTCTGCAGCTGCACGACGACAAGCAGGGAGCCTCATTTGATGAGATGTTGGGCTAAACAGCCTCATCTGATAAGGCTGTTGTTGATTGTGTAGAATTGAATAACTGAAGGCGGCATGAAAACCACAGCAGAGATAATGAAACCGTTTCCTCACTTTACACGGAGTAACCCGGTTAGTGGCCATATTCTGACTCACTGTAGGTGGACAACATCTGGTTATGTCTACCGTCTGATGTTAGATCCAAGCAGGTAAAGGAAGTCTGCAAATCAGATCAGATCAAATCAATCCGTAACCACGGAGCAGTCCAGATTAAAGTCAAACCGACTAATTAAGTGTGAAACCTTAAAGTTACAATGCCTAAAATTTCTGTCCTCGTTGATTTGGTGAGACCTGTAATTACTGGTGGTAACAGCACAAATGGTTTAACACTACAAGACCCAGAATTCTTGGTGCAGCAAAACAAACTGTCTTTGATGTTGCTAGATAAGTGTCCTGCATCTCTGACACAGTGCACTCACTATTGTTGTGTCCAGGGGGCTTTTTTCCCTGTTGTGAACATAAACCTGTGTTGAAATGAAATATTTCATATGTTATTTACCTGGTTTATGTACTTCATATTGCTGTCGCTCTCTGGCTCTCTGTGTTTAGCTGATGGCACATGGTTCAGGGCACAGGAAACACATGGTATACATGAGCAGTGTGCCTTTCCAATGCTACGCTGATTACATGATTAATTTACTGATTAATTTGGCATGCAGTTAACACAGCAGTCATAATTTTCAGATATTTTTTTAATGAAAACTCTACTTCTGGCATTTTCACCTGGTGTTTTTCATCACCACTTTGGAAATTTTTCAAATGTTAAGAGTGGTTCATGTGGACTTCAAAAAGTAAATAAATACTCTTAGGTGAGTCTACATTGGCATGTAAACAAATAATCTTTAAAGAGTTAAATGTGTGAAAGGATTTCGGTGTGTTGATAGAATGAGGACATTTAACCGGGCAAGATTAAATTTTCCTTTCATTCAAACAGAACTGGAAAAGCCTGTCAAAACGGCCTGTCATAAGCCAAAGAGAAAGATGGCTTTGAAATAACGAATGTACACAAGTTTATCTGTAAATTGTTCTGAGGGGATCACTGCGGGAAATAAAACAAAATATGGGAATACTTCTACAATATGTCTAAATTGCTTGTTTATTCAGGTCCAAATGTTCTGTAACCTTCTAATTAATTTTCAACGTGCAAGAATATAATAATAGTTATATCCATATAACATCAAACACGAGTTTAACACTATAATTTGTTGAAAAACACAATATTCTTGGGGGGCCCACTCAAATCCTGGACACTCACTTAATTGAAACTGCTGAAGTATTAACATTTAAATAAAGAAGTCAATAATTAGCTTTTTCCTGTGAGTACATGTGATCCAGGGGTGTAAATCACTTTGACTGTGTTATCAAGTGTAATCACGACACCATATTATATTGATTCTTTGGACAACAATACAATATTTGCCAGGATATGATTTTCAGTTTGATGTTTGTCTATTATTTTACAATTTTTGTTTGAATTAGATGGCGATCAGTTAAATATGCTTATTTAACACATCAGTTACATGATAACCAGGATTCCTGGTTGAGTTAGGGTAACAAATATGAACAGTCAATAACAGGTTTGACCTTATAGCTATAACTTGCCTTACAAACAACAAACTCGTTAAAGTACCTACAGTACAATGATATGAACGTGTTTAAAACTCTCTATTTTATGATGGGAACACTCACTTTTATCCACCTGATCTCATGTAGGGAACACAGCTGCAGCCGAGGGTAAAAAAAAAAAACAGACTCCATGCAGAAATTCAACTCTGTTTAACTGTTGGAAGTGTCATTATGTCTTCATAAGCAACTGAAACAGGCACTGTGACAGATAATGGATCAAAATGGTGACACAGACTCATGGCCTTGGAATTTTAAAACAATCATACGAATTGACTTTTTCACTTTGCATTGATCACATTGGATCGTTAGTCATTGAATCAATCCATACTGATGGATCATTATAACCCTGCTGTGATGTGATTTTACATTGCACCTGCAGCTCTTCATCTAACAGCTCACTGTGGCTGCTTCTTTTTGTTCCATTAATAGTAATAATCTGATCTACTGTTAAAGATGTGTCAGATGACTGTTGAAAATGTTTTGTCATTGTATTTATGATGAACAACTGTACCCAACATCAATCTCACTGACAACACATTGAATTGCTTGTGATTACTTCATAACAACAGTAAACTCACGTTTCACCTTTTCATGTGAAGCTCCACCAATAGAAACGGTTTGGTTTGCATTAATAGTAACTTAATACTCAGTTCATAATACTGCAAATCTAAAAATAATGTAATACTTTCATCACTGGGCCCTATCACTCAATCGACATCAATGTTTCCACATTCAGCAATAGATAGATAGGCATAACAGACATTTATTTAATGATCACTCCTTATGATGTGGGAAATGTGGTGTATGGATTACGTTATATTGTCGGTTGGCAGTATAAGTGTTTTCAGTGGGACAGGCTCGCCACCATCACAGCAGTTGAAGCCTGTCTGAGAACATTTGGAGATTGTGACAAGGTGTGAGACACGATCTTCATCCTATCCGTGGAAATGTCGACACCTCGGGGAAGCTTGGAAAGGTCACAATGGGCGATCTCTTCTCAGTCTTAATGCAGGAACGGGAAGAGCAGTAACAGTGAAGAGTATATTGCTTTGGAGAAAGGAATCTAGAGGCAGCACAACAAAACGGTGGAGACAACTCCATGGCTGCCATTACGTTGGGATGATATTCGTATGTTGGGACAAGGATTGGAGGAGGGAAATTGTACAGAAGCAACAGTCTCAGTCAGTTCTGGTGGGCCTGAGGGCACCTGAGGACACACTACGCTTGCAGTTGAGCACTCTGCAGACTCAAAGTCACCTAGATCTTTTTCTCTTGCTATCTTCAAAATCAGAATCAACTGGGCCTGCTCAACATTTTACACATACCACAGAGATTCAGTGTTCATTCCTGAATTATAGTGCACTTGTGTGGAACCACATGCATTTGTTTCATTTCTGCACTGGTGTATGCAGGTTTTTCTTGTAATTTGTCATCTGACTGTACATATCCCATTAGGTTTACGGCATATAAACTGTACATCAACCAAAAAAAACCTTTGTCATGAACAATGTACTGCTGGAGACTCAGTCTGTACAACCTTAAATTGTTCACATGGGGACTAAGTTACAAAGAAAGTCCATGATATGATCTTACATGATCAGTTATGTACCTAAAATCTCCTTGCTGAAAACAAACTAATGCAATTCCAAATACATGTCAGTGGTACACAGTATCAGTAAAGTTTCAATAATTAAACTAAATCAAGCAATATTTAGTCTGCAGACTGATTTGAGTACTTGATTTTGTCAGTTTTCAGGGGTGAACACACTACATATCCAAAAACTGATAAGAACTAGTATGTTTCCATCAAAATTTTACTTGAGCCCTCCCTTCCTGCATTTTTAAAACATAAATCATACAACATGTGTATCTAGCGTTGAGGAGGTCTTATCAGCTGTTAAATTATGACACTAAACTATAAATTAAAACCAGGACCTCCCGTTGCTAATGCTAATGCAATCAGCAGTTATTGATGCACACACACCGAGCCAACTTTTAATCTAGTGTTCTTTTTTTTTTTTTTTTTTTTTTTTTTTTGGTGGGACATCTGTTTGTCATGGTTTTGGGTTTCTAGTTTAGAGTTTCCTGTTTTATTTTGTAATTCTCATTGAGTCCGTAACTTTACTTCCTGCTGTTAATGTGTTTTAATTGTCTGTTCCGCCCTGATTGGTTTCCTGCCCCTGATTAGCTTTGACCTGTGTCTTGTTATCCTGCCTTCACCTGGCTGCAGTGTCAGTTTGCCGTTGTAGTATGTGTCAAGCGTTCAGCCCTGTGTTTTGCCCTTGTGTTTTTGGATCTTTTCTTTTTTTGGACCTTGCCTTTTCATTTGGACTTTTTGACCTTAGCCTGCTTCACCACCCTGCAAGTCTTTTGTTTTGTGTTATTAAATTATTCTTGGATTGCACAAGGCTTGCCTCCTGTAGCGTCTGTATTTAGGCCTTTTCCTTTTGAGTTACCTTGCTTGCACAAACATGACACAGTTACCACAGTTGTGGGGGGTTTGAACATACTAAACCTCAGCCTTGTTTTGCCTATTTCATCACATGGAAGGGGGGAGAAAACATGCACACTCAAGACTACTAACAAAAAATGGAAAAATCACATGTATTATATCATATGCCAACCAAGAATATGTGTACAGCATGGAGGAAATACATTTAGTATGTAGAGTTTCTCTTTAAACTGTATTAAAACATACCTATAGTTCACCTAGAGTACATGTGAATGTTTTCACGTAACTAATTAGACCTTGTTTCAGGACTCTGCAGGTGTGTACAGATTGTGTACATATTGCAATGTCCCCTTACTGTCCTGATAGCACTGATTTCTATCACCTATCTGTGCATGTACAAAGCCTTGAAATTATTACAAAGACAGACTCACATACAGACAATAATGCACTTAAATAAAATGCAAAAACAAAATGGTTTGACATTGTACACATGACAATAGGGACTAGGCTCCAATCTCCAAATTACATGTAATAATTTTTAACTAGTTGGATTATTGGTGTAGAGACCTTTTCGAAACAAACATTTCAACATCATTTCAGAAAATGCTGAAGTGTTTCACTAACACCTTTCATTTCGACTGCATCATTTGTTCATCCACACCTGAATGTAACAGAGTGATCATTTAATTACACCTGTACTCCTCCTGTTGTGACAAGTCAAATGCCAGTGTACCTGTTGCTTGCTTGATATATTGTAAGGGTTATCAAAAAACCCTAAATCACTCATCATACAGAGAGTCAACAACTGGAGCCTTGTGTTTCAGAGGGGTCCATCAAGGACAGCAGTGTCTCCAGGCATGAGATGTGCCGTTTCCACAAAGGATCTGCAACAGTGAGATGCTTGAGACACTTGTGCATGACACTTTTTCTACCCTGCTAAGACATCTTTTTTTTTTTAAGGAAACTAATTAAATATTCCTTCTTGTAATGTGTTTAGCTGTGAAAGAAATACTATTAATGTCAGTATTAAGTTGGATTATTTTTTCCTCAGTTTTCTTTGTGTGACTTTCTTGGATTTGACTTCACTTACAGTATTTTTTTCACAGTGAGGGTACTGTCAGCCTCTCATATTGAGTGGAAATGAATGAAATTAACTGTGAATGTAGGAGCTTTTATTTTAGAATTTTTGATTATATTATTTGCTTTTATACGTTTGTGGCAGAAAAGTGACACATCTCACGTATTGGGACCTTACTCTCTTCCAGTCGCTCACAGATCTGGGGGTCTGCAGTCACAGCAGTGTGTGACTACGCAGTTTCAGTTTAATCCTTCGGCAGAATGTCATTAACGATGTGGGTGTGTTGCCTTAATGGGGCTTTTTCCACAGAAGACGTTTTGACAATGTAACAGCAGGAAAAGCACAGGTGTAATAATTCTTAATTGTTAATAATAAAATTAATGATTGCTGACTTATAGTACGTTTAGCTTCTTCATTTTCAGGGTCTTGGTATTGTGCACGCTGGCTCACTGTCACGCTGCTGTAGCTTACTCTGACACTTGAATAGAACGGAGCCATCGTTAATGTGATTAGCCACACCTGTGCTTTTCCTGCTACGACAGTCAAAATATCTGCTGGGAAAAAGGTATGTGTTGACAGCTTCTGTGGCATGCCGTAGCACCATATGGCTCTCAACTTCTTGTTCTAATCAGGGCAATTTCAATACCACAGATGATCCATTGGAGGAATTTACTACAATTGTAAAGGTATGGTGAAACATACATGCTGAAGATTTGAAACAGTGAATGTCTTAAAGGAAAAGATGAAGATCTTTCCATTCCACAGCAGATAATTGCAAAACATGTTCCTTTTTGGACAATGTAATCAAACTGGAATATTTATATGCATCAACCTACACCAGTGGTTCTCACACTTTTTCTGGCATGCTCCCCTCGACTGAAGAAACTTCACACCCACTCCACAATTAACAGTTATGGGAAGCAACTAATGAAAAAGGATCCAAGTTACATTTCAGAGAAATAAAAGTCAGCATGATCGCATTGGCAAACTCTCGTTTTAAAGACACAAATCATATTCAACTTAGTTTCACTCCATATTTTTCCTCTGATTATCCATGCCTTCCCTGCAGTGGCTCTATGCCTACCTAAGTTTGTGGGGACCCTTTGAAAGCTCCTCAAGAATCCCATCCCATCAGATATCCACAGACCCCAGTTTAGGGAACACTGCTTCAATGCTCTGTTATGGAAAACCAGGGGGCGTGTTAAACATGGTGAGCTAAAGCTGGTGATTAAAAGGTTTGATTAAAATTCAGTTTGCAGGGTAATGGCCCCAACAGTCCAAATTTGCAAATTACAAGGAAATTTGATTGACACAGAATGGGTCATAAGAAGAGGGTTAAGTTACTTCTACAGTATAAGTGCTGTAGCTGAGGGCACTTCAGTCTTCTTTGCAGTTATACTTTCATGTTTTAATCTATATGTGTGTTTATATTTATATATTTATATATTATGTTTCAGCCTTTTTATTTCCTGCGACCTCTTGCACTTGCCACTCTCTCCTGTTGTCGTCTAAACTTCCATCACCGTCCTCACTCTAGCTAAACTATACATGTCACTGTAACAAGCATATGCAGGCTACAGTTATTCAGAGTGGAATACATTTTAAAAGTTGACTGTAGTTTGTTCTGTAAACAGGTATACCAAGCTATAAATATCAATGGGTCTCTATAGATTTGAACTAATTATTCAACTCGTAATAACATTCTGTAAACTAGACATATCGTAATGAGCTTATTTATAGTCACCATAATCCTACTGAGCATTTTACAACTTGGATGGAGTTTGTACTATAAACAGATGCTGTGTTATAAATACAATGGAAGTAAATGGGCACCCATGGATATTAACATACAATATGTAACTAATAACTCAGGGATAGAGTTGGAGGTATAAAAGACTTATGTACAGCTGATCAGTGTGGAATAAGAGGTATTCCACAGAAGAAAAGGGGACACCAATCTTCAAAGAATCAGACATTATCTGATATATGAATACTATACAATAGTATATATACTATTGTAACTATAGCATTAAAGGATTAGTATGCAGGATTAAGTGGAATCTAGCAGCGTAGTTGCGGATTGCCACCCCTACCCCTGACCTTGCTGTTCCACGCATGAAGGCGAAACTGGACAAAAACATCCTATGTAGAGGCGATGTTTGCATGATGGACATGTAGATATAAAAGGTAACAGAACCTGTTATCTTGGCTATATTGTTAATGTGCAAATATATGCACATGAGCAGCATACAATTATACACCTGACCTGTCAATACATGAATGGTGTATAGAAGGGTTCAAGTAAAAGGTGAGGGGAAAATGCATAGAAGAGTGAGCACAATTACAAATGCTAAAGAAAGATTTTAGTTCAGTTCAGACAGTTCAGTGAGATATTGTTGATAATTGTAGAGTAAAACAGTTTTCTTTTCAAGTCAGCAGTGGTACAGTTTTAGAATTTCTTTATTTTGCATTAAACTCTGATATTTTTATATAATGTAAGATATTAAACAATCAGTTCATTCCATTGGTCTTTTAGTCTCATCAGTTTATTAGCTTGCTTGCCAGCCAGCATCTTTATAATCTACTTAAACAATTGCATCACCCAAGCTGAACCTCATTTTAATGAACATCATTTTTTTCCCCCCACGTGTACCTTCCTGTGACTGTAACCTGCAGCTCCCTCAGGAGAGGAACACTGAAATGAAAACAACAGCTAAACAAGAAACACACACAGGTTTCACACTGATAATCAGCTTAACACTAAAAGGGGGGATTGTCAATAAATTGTGATAACAGCTTATACTTCCTCAGTGCTACCCCATGTGGGTGCATACATTGCTCTCTGGCTTTGCTGCACATTGCAGCTCCTTTACACTGCAGTGGATGTGACGGCCAAGTGTGATTCCATACTGCCATCTCGTGGCGACGCAGAGCAGCGCGTGTCGAAGCTGAGCTGCCTGTGACAGGAAAACATGTTATGGTATTACAGGGTTAAACGGTTTACTGATTTAAATTTGCAGTGTGACCGTTTACAGAATTAGCTGGCCATGGACATGTCACACATTTTAGTCATTAATACATAAAGCAGCCGTGTGAATCTCAATAATGAGTTGCAAAGCTGCAGACACAAACAAAATAGCAGCAGGACAAAACACACAGCATTCACATCTTTTACTTAAGTAAAAGTAGCAATACTACAGTGTTAGAAGTAGAATTCCTGCATTAAAAATCTTATAGTAAGTAAAGTAACAAGTATTAGCATCACTTAAAGTACCAAAAGTAAAAGTACTCATTATGCAGAATGGCACATTTGACTGAATATTATATTACTAGATTCTAACTAGTGATGCGTTCATGTGTACATCAAGAATAGATACTTTAATGTTGCAGCTAAAGACTGGGCACATTTTAATTACTTTACTCATTAACCTGTTAATAATATATCATCATTCATCAAAGAGCATAATAGACCACCATTTCAAGTCCACAAGTGCCAGATTCAGACCATGTGATCAAAGCTTATTAAGCTTTGATCACGTGGTCTAATGTGATGCCTCTTTTAGTCCGCAGCCTGGGCATGCTACACCGTCGTCCTGATGGTAAAAGTGCATAATCAGACCATAGAGGGTGCAGTGGGTCTGCTATGATCTGAGCTAAATTTATTCTGCACTTGTCTGCCATGTGACTAATACTGCGCATTGGTTATCAGTGTACAATTGCCCTGAGGATTAACACTGTCATTAGTATACAATGTGTACACCAAAGGTGAGAGGACACAAGCTTGCTCAGTGTGACTGCTGATGAGATGACGTCCATGAATGTGAATATACTGTTTACAGGAAGTTGTATATCCATCTCATGGAAGGGTATGATTTACATCCATACCATCCAACTTCACTGTCAATAAATCTGTCTGGACAGTATTAAAGGCAGGTGAGAAATCAGCAAGTGTGTGTGTACAGTACATAAGATGGTAGGGTTTCCAGGTGTTTGTAAAATTGGTTCAGAAGTTTTACTGCTCCATTTTCCACACTGCTCTTTGCTGTGTAGTTAAATTATAAAGCGTCATCTGACCATTGTTTTTTGTATTAATTATCTAAATTGGCAAAGTAACTAAAGCTATCAAATAAATGTAGTGGAGTAAAAAGTACATGATTTGTCTCATATTGGAGTGAAAGTATACAGTAGCATAAGGTAGAAAGTAAAGTACCTGAAAATTGTATAAAAGTACTTTCCACATTCTACTGCACACATGTATGGCGATGTGGAATTCCATCGTTCACAAACACACAGTGCTCAGTGTACACTACGATCAATGTGTTGCATGCTTTCGAAAAGGTCTCATCAATTCTGTGTCAGTAATCTCAATGACTTTAGACATTTATCTGCTCAGCAACATTGTAATTACTCGTGGCCTCTACCCCCGGCTACCGCCTGTTTGATTAGACCACTATTGATGTTCCTGTGAAGGAAAATAATTGCTCACATTATTTGACTTTCCTGTGCTGAGACAACTCCTGTGTTGGTCTCACTAGTGCTGATCTGCCACCCCGAGATCTGTTTTGATGCAGGGATAACTTGTGTGCCATTCTCCTTCAAACCAGAGAGAGTTAACAGGCTCCGCAATGTGACTCATCTTATCAGTTCTTACGCTGATGTAACTGAGTGCCATACAGCCATGATACAGATACAAATGTTAAAAGGAATGCAGTCAAAGTGATCCCAGAGATCACTGGCCCCACAAGATGGGGATTTTCTTTACAGGTGTAAGAATCTGGGTTTGGCTGGCAGCACAGCACCCTAGTGCAGATATGTTCACTACATATTCAGGCTTGTGTGGGCGTACCATATAAAATAAGCCAAAAAATGTTAGACACATCCAAACCTCACATATTGCTTAAAGGAGTCACCATAGTGATACACTAGAATTGTTGGCTAAATGAGCTGAACGTAGTTGCTTGATTTGCTTGCTGGGTTAAGCCAGCTGGTCAAACCAAATGTCTAATAGGGGTTTGTGGGAAGCATCTGGTGGAGGACTGAGCTTTCTCCATATGTGGGTGAAGGGTTAGCAACAGAAGGGACCCTCTATTATAGAAGAGCCCGCAGAGCTTTGGTCTGATAGGTTGCAAGTCTTATTATTGTATGATGGGATACAGCACAACAACACAGAGTGAGAGGGTATGATCAAAAACTGACTGACCATCGGACAGTCCACTCATGATCAAAGCTGAATCAGCTGAGAGTACTTGAAGGTCAAAACCTGCACCTTTGATATGTGATATGACACGTCCCACCGATTTTAATGGGATATTTGAATGACTGAACTGAGGATCAGGATTTACAGTATAAGGATCATAAAGACTGAAGACCATGAGGCAACAAATGTATTGACTTGAGGTTATATTGTCAGGCTGTCTGATCTTTATAACCAAAGCTCTTGTTCATCCAGAGGAGGAAATCCGATTTCAATACATTACTTGTGATAACCAGTGTTCACTCTAAATCACTGCTACTGTGGTGCTTACTAGAATAACTGTGCATTTGTCTCATATGTTGGTGTTTGCATTTTATTTATGTATTTATTATATTAGCCTATATAAGTCTAGGTAGTATGCATTTATGTGTTTAAGTAAGGCTGTGTACGTGCCTGCATAAAGTCAATTTGAATGACCAAAAACAAAACCAGAAAGACAAAGAATCAGTCTTTCCAGAGATGGAATCAGCTTTAAAAAGTTTCCTCTCCCCACTATCTTAATGAGAAGAACTTTCATTGTTTACTAAATTACATATTTCTGGGTAATGAAAGTAAATTTAGAAAATGAGTTATCTTTGCTTCCTGGAACCGCCAAAGTGGCCTGGTACATTTTTAAAGGAAAGCATTTTACAGAAAAGTAATTTTGTGTGTGTGTGTGTGTGTGTGTGTTGTCCTCTCTCTCTGTATTCTGCTGACTCAGGCTGAAAAGAACTGCAGGGAATTAAAACTCCTTCTAAATGAAAACTAAAGCTCCAATAGCTTAATGAGTAAAGAGTATAAAGAGTGTCAACAATACACACGTTGAACCTCTTTTATTGCTATCATTCATATTCATACACCAATTAAACATGCATAGTGTTACTAATTATTTACAACACGTTAAGCAAACTGATGCCTATATTAACGTGGTACTACAGTATATAAATACATTTCACATGAAGATGTCCAAGGAACTGTGAGGTTAGCAGCCAACGTCACCTTGAGGCATTATTTGACACGTCCCACAACAGGAAAGAAAGGGCAGTCCAGAGGTTTCCCAGTGTCGCTGAAAAGTTCCTCCAAATATGTCCTGGCAATGTTGCCATAATGTTCTTTCTCAGACCTTTATTCTCACCTTCCTTGGATATTTTTAACTATCCAAAATGATGTCCATTCATAACAACTCAGCTCTGATAATGTAGTTGTGACCATGGAGCCAAAGGACAATTGATACTCTTGAGCGTTGTGTATGGATTAACTTCATCATTGGATGACAAGATGTTCTATATGCATCCACACTGATGGGAAAGCTTGAGTGGTTGCTCTTGTGGATCTTTGGCTCCATATTGGCATTCGTTTCTTGTACTATACACTGAGAAGATAACTATCAAAACTACAGCCGCGGTGCTATATCGTATAAAACCTGACAGTCTGTGTTTTATTACATCAACCACCTCAACGGGTCAGTGCTCACTGACTTCAAACAAACACTGTCACTGATCACTCATCTTTTCAAAGACTAAGGTTCAAATAACTGAAAATGAAAACAGAAGGTTGAACATCCCGCACTTCTGCACTCTGATGAGACCCCCGAATCAGTTGCATCATTACCAATCAAAAAACAGAGCAAATCCTTTCAATAGCCTCGGCCGAGCATTTCATGATGATTCTCCTTCATCATATTAAATCAAAAATAAATGAAGCAAAAGAAACAAAAGTTACACTTGATAACCATGCAGGAAGAACAGAAATGAAAAGTAAATGCTACTTTTCTATTATCATCAGGCAAAGAGAGCAATCTTAAAGTTTGATAGTTGATGACATATTAAAAAATAGATTAAAACATGAGAGGCAATGCAGCAAAATATGAACATAGACAGTTTAGAAGGCAATTAAATATAAATATTGACAATTTAACTTGCCATTACTTTCAATACACATCCAATGGTAGTTCTTAAAAATGGAATGGAATGAGTGAGAGTATGTCACAGAAATATTGAATACAGCAATAAATAAACATGCATCTCTGTTGTTAAACTGAATCCAGTTTTCTATTTGAAACGTAAAGTGTCTTGTTCATCTGCTCATTGACTGCATGCTGTTTCAGAATTATCATATGAATAACAAACAGAATAACATTTTAAAATGTACTTAAAATAGTAGAGGAACTAAAGGGGAGCCAAGAAGAAGATTAAATTCAAATAATAATCTTTGGTTCTTTGGTTCACATCACTGGCAGCAAACATACTAAACAACCTGAACGGAAACACTCAATACTCACACAGCGGAAGATGACAACAGCTTAAAAAACTGAGGAGAGGAGTGATACCTCGAGTGGAGCGTATCCAAGCGTTTTTTTCCATTTGAACAATGCACAGATGATGACATCCTGTTGAAATATTGTGGCCATTTCATTCTTATTCAAATCACTCTACAATGTCTAACACATCTGGGTCTGCCTTATGTATTATAGCAGAATAGTGAGAAACATTACCAGCAACACATCACTGTTACATGGCACCCATCTGTTTAGGTGTAGCTGTCCTGGTTATCCACACTACACCTGCATCACACCTGCCCAGTTAGTATGGTAAGTATTCAATATCGAATACATAAATTAAACAATATGAAATAAAACATCGTTTATAAATAAGCCAATAACTTGTGAAATACTTATACTTCATAATTAAAATTTAGTTTTTTTATTACAATATAGAAGATATTTTATTATATTATATGATTTCAAAATGTTTTAGGTCTGTTTTTACTTCATTTTTCTGAGTGACACCTTCATTTAATGTTAATTTTCAATGACCTCACCTTTATACCGATCATATGCTTCCATCCTCACTTGGCATGCTCTCCCACTACCAGCCTGAGCTCTGGGTTGCAAGTTAGCTACTGCAGCTAGCTCCTCTTGGCTAGCCACCAAAGAGAAAGACGGTTGCTGCGTCTCAGTCGGTTACTTCAGTTAGTATACTTCTATCTGGTGTTGATACTTCCTGGCATAGTGCGTTAATTTCATTGCTCAAGCTAACATGAGCTAGCTGGTCCAAAATGCAGTAATGCTACCTGTTGTTGAACCCTTCTGAGGGAGGTTTAGCATGATGAAGATATGAAATAAAAAGCGTTACTGGAAAGAAGAAGAATTTGTTCTTTATGTGATTATTCATTTCATAATGTTATATTAATGCCATATACATTTTATAGTTTCATACAGTATGCGACATAGGCTGCCTTCCTTGTGAAACTCTAGTAACAGATTTGTGTGATGTGTGTCATAATATTGTTCATGTTTTCCAGAATACATCTGATGGGATCAAAGGCCAGTACATTTATAGTGTCAATGAAAGAAGTAAAGGCAGGCAAAGAGAGAGCACTGCTCTGTGGGTTACAGATAACTCATAGAAGGACACAGAGTTTTCAACAGAGAGGAGAAATGATCGTCCTTGGGAGACTGGTTTATAGTTTTTAACACACTCTCCCTGTTGAGTTATTTTTCCAGCTCCCTTGCCTCTCTTTTTCATCCCTCCTCTCTCATCCATTATTTTACTATTTCCCTCTAAACGTTGTACCTGCAGGCAGAAATGGAAAATGAAGTTGTAAAGTATCAATGATCAATCCATCACAGCAGAGAATCAAAGTGGAACGGGCATTTGCTCTCTTTCAGCAATGCTAGCAAATTCTGTCATAAAGCCTTAAATTACAGCTCCATCTTCTCCGTGTCATACGGTAACAACCTACACGGAGATACCCTTCAAATGAATATACTACAGCAAAAAATATGCAGACTGGTCAATATTTTTCTTGTCAGCAACGTTTGTTTCGTCTCAAGGTGTATAAGAATTGATCAAATCTCACTCAGACAGTGTCAGGTGGGCCTATTTTTTTCAAAACAAAACCAGCTGTATAAAATTCAAAGCAATGACTCAACTCATGTACACATTATTTAAAAATGAAGCTGGAATCATAAGCATAAGGGCTACATTTTCCCGCAAAAACAACCAAGATGCACGCTCATCTCAAACCACACCTAGATAACACTTACTGTACATACATATGGTAAAATACACCTCTTGTCTACATACACTCTCTGTCTCACACTCTCTGGGACACATGCTGCACTCAAGCGAATGCTAAAAGTACAGGTAATATGTCCAGTAGAGCAGATTAACCATGACAAAAGAGAGGGGGAAGGTGACTCTGGAGTAGTTGTCTATGTGGTGGGGGTTTTCCACGTGACAGCAATATATGGTGCGGAGCACTTTGCGGACGATGGCCAGAGCAGTGAGGCACCAGTTGGTGGTCTCCGGAGGTGACGCCTCAGGCTTGGGCTCACTGCCCGAGGGGCTGGACGGGCTGACAGTGAGTTCTAAGGTGGTTTGAGCTGGGGTAGGAGTTGCGGCAGGCTCCTTGCGCCTCTTGGCTCTGCTGGCGTGAGTGGAGATGGTGGTGACGATGCCGTTCACTTCGTCTTCGAAGTCATGCACGTGGTGGCCGTACTGCAGGAGAACCGGGAATCAAAGAGAGAATGAGTTTTGGAATGGAAACAAAATATGACACATGTAAATGTGAGAGCTTGTCCACTCACCCCAAAGTGTTCATGATGATCATGATGGTGAAGATGATGGTGATGATGACAATGACCACAAAAATTAACAATAAGACAGTATCCATGAGGGTCTCACCATTAGCATGTGTGCGTCGGCGTGAGTGAGTGTGCAGAAGTGAGCCACAGCGTACTCAATGAGCGCTCCAAAGATAAAGCTGAAGCAGATTCCCAAGTAAACATCAATGGCCTTAATGAAGCAGTTGGCATTGGGCAGTGACGTCCGGGCTCCCATCATCAGAGTGGTCATGGTCAGTACAGTGGTCACTCCTGGCACAAAAAGAAAAAACACTGGTCAACTGGTCAAATTACTACAGATCAACTGGTGAAGAGGGTTTGGTTAGGTTAATATATATTCTCATTCTCTCATTCTCATTCAAATATAAAGAAACCACACCCACACTCCTGATGAAGGAGGAGTTTTTGATGGTTAATCTCCTAATATAGTAAATAAAAAGATGTTTTATTTCCAAACTTAAACTTTAAACGTTATCCATTCATTAATTATCCAAAGCTGTTTATCCTTTGCAGGGTTGCTTATTTAGTTATAGATGACATTTCATGTGGATTTTAAACCAAATTTCCAATCATTTTAAACCTGCGGACAACCACCTAATAAATTGTTCAGTGAACTAAATAATCAGTGTATCTGCTGTATAACAAATGCTTCAACAGTACTCATGTAAAAGATGCAATGGTGCAACTAATTGCTGTAATATGTCACAGATGAATAAATAAGGGATTCAAATACACGTGATATTTAATCTTGTATGCAGCTGGAAACACAAGATCAAGAAATCATGAGTATCTTATAACTGTAACTTTGTGTCAGACCGCAGTTGTTATGGTTAAATAACACTGTTAAACTTGATGCTGGGTTTGGTCTTTTGATGCACACTGCTTTATCCTTTCACAACAGCACAAGAAACAAGCAGCTAACACATCCAGTGTTCTAGGAGGTACTGTAGGATATGTTGTAGTATTGTATGTTTTTAAGAACACCCTGCAGTAGTGGTGGATCTGATTAAACACCTATGTTTGGATCTTCTCGCTAGATAACACCAGTGTCACAGAGGCTCTCTTCAACCCCCCAGGTGGATTCTTTATCTTATAAAAACAGTACATGGTGCTCAAAATGACACACAATACCTAGATATGGTTTGATGCAGTGTAAGATTATACAGTATTTGCACAGATTTGAGTGAAAAAAAAGATTGCTTTGTCCCATACCTATACAAATACGTGCAGGAACAGAGGAGAGGGAGATCCAGAAGGAAACCCATGAGAGGACAACAAGCAGGCTGGAGGGGACGTAAGTCTCTAAGATGAAGTACAGAATGCTCCTCTTCAGCTCAAAGTGGAAGACCAGCTTCGGGTAATTGCCTTTGAGAAGACACACGAAAGTCTGTCAATGTAACGGATATCAGCAAACGGGGCATCAATTTGAAATCCTACCCATAAGGACTCACCAGTCTCATAAACGGCCTCTGAGACAGATGTGTAGTGGTCCTCTACCGTGTACTGAGCCAGCTGTAGCGTGTCTAAACCACTGACAGACTCATTTCCTCTGGTCCAGTAAAACATGACATCATTGATGTTGTATCCCCCTGTATAAGAGACGAAAATTACTTTCTTAGGAAGATTACAGAACATAAATTACAGCCGCACTAATCAATATTTTTATATTAAAAATGGATCGAATAATGTAATGTGAAACGTGTTGCTCACCCACAGAGAATTAGCATTTAATTCAGAGAGTGCATGGCTGAACTCTCTTTGCTTTCAGCTCATGGCTGTTTTGAGTAACAAAGCTCTGACAAACACATTGCACACTACCTACACACACCTAACAGAAGACAAAGTTAGCGACCTGAAAAGGCTGATATTTCCTGTAGGAGAAGATCAGGCCTGCTAAAAAGACACAAAATATCTGGCTTCTATTTGTCAGGTTGCTCCATGTCATCTGGATGTATAAATAAGCAACTGTGTGCTAACACCTCCATTATAAAACTTTATATGGTGATAATATGTCAGTGTTATAGAGCGGATCAAACGCCAAGCCTATAACATTTTTTCTCCTGGAACAGCTTTAGTGCTTGTGCAGGTGGAAATATGATGAGCACATTGCATATTAGCGTAGAAAGCTGATATAATTCATAATTATTGTAGTGATGATGATGATGATGATGATACTGATGATATAGAAAGAGTACATCAGTAGTTTTGACTAATCCCTAAAGTTGCTATAGTGAGAGCAGCTGGAATTGTTAATTGTTCAAGCTATGCTACAGTCTGATCCTCTTATGGTTGAGTTGTTTGGGATTGCAACCCATGGTGGGTGGTAAATTCCCTCTGATGCTAAATATCAGCACAAGAGAGAAACATTTGGCAGGGACCAAAGGGAATGTGAAAGCACATTTGAAAAGCTAGTTTAAGACGTCATGTCACCCCTGAGAGGCAAACGGGCATGATCCACACAGTGCAACACTCAAGTAAGTCTGTCGTTAAAACGACACGTGAATCTGACATAGTATGTAACTACAACAACCCGACCTCAAAGCACAGTGTTCATGTTTCACGTATGTGAGGCGAAACACAATATCCTCCCATTATCCACTGTAACGCAATTTGCCACGCAGAGCTACGACTGGGATCGCTAATGGGAATGCATTTGTGGTGTTCATTCACTTCTTCATGGGGGGTGGAGGGGGTTAGCAAAAAAAAAAAAAAGTCCCGCTGAAGAGCTGAACTCTTGCCTCATACCATAACAGGCTAATCATGCATATTGCACTGAGCCCTAGAGAGCCTTGATAACCCAAATAAAACTTGGAATAAGAAGGCATGCAAAATTAATACGGTCAAAGATGCTGCGGCTAAGTGGGGCAGTGCTTTTGATAGTACCATGTAACCGTAATGATATCAATTAATAAGAACTAGTGTGGCTCTTATGAGAAAATTTGTTAAAGGTCTGATTAAGAAGGCTAAACCTCTTTGGTGTATTCTTCTAATTTATCTGCAGAGGGAGCAAGAGAATAGGAAAAGTAAGAGGAAGCGCAGTAGAAGCTGGAATACGCCTCTGTTGCATGCCACAGATGATACGCTCATTAATTTGCTGTTGCTCTCCCCATCATAATAATGGAGTCATATATTATTGACCAGGGTGAGCCTGAGAGCCAATCCCCTAATGAAGGGCAGTGGTGACTTTGATGCTGAAAGGTCCTGTAAATTCACTTTTTTCTCTCTCATTGTAATTATCTTACTTGAAGAACTCATTATTTTCCTGACCTAGAGCCCATGACATTACTGTATGAGACACAAATGTGTAGTGACATGCAGTGCAACAGCATGAAACTATAACATGGGGGTACATTCAACCTTCCCATGCCCTGTGGCCTCTTGGAAACATATTGCCACATCCATAGTCATCAAGACATTTTTTTAAAAAAAGGGACACCACCAAAGTAGAACTGAAGAAATGATAACGGAACACTGCCTCCTGACTCTTTTTGCTGTGAAGACGTGCTAAATACTTCACCGCAATCCCTGATCTAAACACCCCACACCCTCCCACGACGACACGCTCTTTAAACCTTCCTCCTGTGCAGAGGATCCACTTTTGGCACAGCGTTAAAAGAAATAAATCCTTGAATGTACATCTTCATGAAGAGACCGAGATACAGAGCAAGAGGGAGATAAGAGGTTGGAGGAGAGGAGGAATGGAGAGAGAGACAGAGATGGTGCAGCAGGATGACAGAGAGATTGTAAGAGAGGATGGAGAAGAGAGACAGACAGAGAGAGAGAAAGAAATGTATTTAGCCTGGAATTATTGAAAGAGCGGAGGAAGGATCCATCATCCGCTCAGTTACCTAACTTTAACCTCCAGATGTCTTTTTGTCTGCTAAGTGGGACTGGAGCTGCCGTTAAATGTTTTATTTGGCACTGAGGTCCTGGTGGGCTTCTGGCAGGGATCAGACCTAGCTTAGCCTGGCTGGCTGTCATTTAATAACATGGAGCAAAAGTGAGCTGGAAAGCAAAGGCGGCAGATGAGCAAGGGAGGCTGAGAGAGGAGGGGGGCCTTCTATTACTTGCACAACCAAAAAATTCGTCTTGCCATGTTATTTAACCTTAATAACAATTTGTTGTAATTATAAACATACTGCCAGTGCCACTGCATCTCAACTTGATACCACTGAAAATGTGTCAAATTTTGGCAAATCGCTCTCTCTCTATCGAACTCTCAACAACTAAACAATGTTGTAAGCCCTCCTGGCTGAGGTTTGCTTTCAGAAAATGAATATGAGTTTAAAGGATTTGTAAAATTAGGTGGGCTTGGTATGAGGGACTGGGCCAACACTAAATGGCTTTTTGAATAATGGCTGCTATAAAAGCATATTTAAAGGACTAGTTTGATATTTTGGAAATGCTTTTTTTTTTTTTTTTTTTTTTTTTGCAAGAAGTTAGATGAGAAGACTGACACCAGTGTAAATGATCGGTGTGTGCATGTCATGTACATGCATGTATTTGTACATAAATATGGTTTCTTACCACTATGTGCATGTGTATCCTCATGTGTGACAAACTGAATAGCGGTTGACACATAAAAGTAATTCTATTGTATATTGCTACTAGTGGTGAAAAATACCACAGGGAAGCTATGACACTAGAGCAAGGAAATAATAAGAGGCAGGAGAAACAGCTAGCTAAGCTCTATACCAGCACTCTGAAGTTAACTATAAAGGACCTCTGTGTAGGATTTAGAGGCATTTAGCGGTGTGGTTGCTGATTGCAACCTCCTTGCCTCTAACATGTTCAAAATCCATATCTAAATTCTTGATCTAGTCGAGAGTTTGCCCTGAAACCAAGAAATACTTTCAGCACATAGCGCCGCAATAAAATGTTATTTTTTACAAGTTGTAAACAAACAAAGTTATTGTTGATTAGTGAAATTTTAAAGGTGATTTTTTTCAGCTTTTGAGTGAGCCAGGCCAGCTGTTCACTTCTGTTTTAAGTCTAAATGCTAAGCTAAGCTAATGGTCTCTTGCATCCTCATCAGACGAGTGGCATTAATCGTCTTATCTAACTCTGAACAAGAAAGTAACCAGGCACATTTTCCAAACTGCTCTTTCAAGGGTCAGACAATTTTCCCTTCAGTTACCTTCCAGCTTCAGACAACATACACGGGAGAATACTCCATGACCGGAATTGCCTTTGCAATATCTGTCTGCTTTGTGACATAAGCCTTACACTAGCACGCGCGCACACACACGTGCAGGCACACACACAGCAGCAGTTTAGAAGATGAGAGAAAGTGATCTGTTTGATCCTTTGGTTTGATCAGATTCATTTGACATCCCACCCACCCACCAACTCTCTGCCACAGCTTCAAGCTGCACAGTTCAGATTTTCTTTATCAAGTGTGAAGTGTCCTTACAGCTCTCCAGTTGTAGCGTGCAGGTCTGCTTGTCCATTGGATATTTAGTCAGATCCATGTTGCAAGCCACAGTGGTGGTAATCCTAAAAGAAAACAAACATGTTGTTATTGATGGGGGATTCTATGATAGAGGAAACCTACAGCAAATGTTATTTTGGCAGCGGATACTAGTACAGTGGTTCCAGGTGTTTATCCAAACAAACAATAAAGCAGATTTGTGAAATATTTCCCTGCTCTCTGGTTCAGTTTGTGTGTATGTGAGGAATCAGCTGGCTTGGTTTTGTGGTACATATATGAAGCGCATGCATTGAGCCCTTGACGCCACATAGAGATCAGTGGTTAAGGAGAATAAAGCCTTTGCTTCGCGTTGCTGTCATGCTGTAAATCTGGGCCAATATGTATGAGAGCCTCTCACATTATACTTATGAGCTTAAGAATGATGCAGTTTTGGTCTTGAAAATCGAGAACACGTGCCATGCATAATGTAATGTCGGAGTGTTGCTCACATATAGAAATTTGTTTATGTTATGCTTTTATAAAACAGTCCTGAATTTTGGAAACACAAAAGAAAGTAAACATATTTGATTCATGTACATGTAGGTTCATGTATTTGATGAGAATGATTTAAATGGCTACTATGTCTTTCTCTAACTCATCAAAATGTTATGAATATTATTGCAAATGGCATATATTCATAATGTAAACATAAATGCAGAGGAAATGCAATAACTTCTTAAAGCTTTCCTCTTGAAAGCATCAGTATATTGAGTTATGGAAATGTCTGAAACGAGTAATGATGGGTAGACAGGGTGTGCAAGAAGCTCTAGTGATTTAGCAGCCATGACACATCATCTCTGGATTTTTTTATAGACATAACTGTTTATGTTTCACAACACTTCGAAATCACTACTGTCAGCACTTGAGATCTCACTTTGGTACCACTGACTTATAATCAGGTGAATGGTGCCTCTGTCATTCTGACTCTGCACAGGTGTTTTGAACAGGAGGTTTTCAGGCCTGGGTCACGGGGGATGCTAACAGGGAGCAGAGTCGGTGTTCTGCCTGAAGCACAGCTGGGCAAGTGGACAATGTAATCGGGCTCAGCAGTCTCTCAGGACATAATGTCAGAGGTGGAAAGTGAAAAGACAGAAGAGGAAGTTGACGGAGGAAGCTAAGAAAAGAAAAGAAGAGACTGACTGAGCAAGAATCAGCCGGACAGGAGTAAATCTGTGACTGACTTTTAGTCGTTGACGAGAGACAGACCTAGCCTAACCCTAACCCGAGCTGGGCTTCTTGCTGTTGGACTAATAAGTAATATTAGCTGGCTGCTATGTCTTGTGTTGTTGCACTTGTTTGATGTTTAGCTGATAGCAAAGTTGTCGACTCACTAGTTTTTGATTAAAAATAATATAATCATAACAAATGCATGTGTACAACTGTCCATATTTACAGCAGTGGTATTAAGCTCATGGCGCTAAATTGAAAAAAATACAGACTTCTAAAAAATGTTTTAATACAAAATCCTGTTTTCAACAAATAATATTTTGACTCAGAGTCAAAGTGTAGGACCATAAGGCCATTTTAAGTTCATACATACTGGCCCGGAGTCATAATCAGTGTTTGTAATTGGTTAACATTTGTTAGCCTTAAAAACTAATTGAAACCAACCAAAACTGCAAAATGTGCACACCAAACAAATACACTTTATTCGCTGAAGGATGAAGCAAATGAAGTTTTTTGACTGTGGTGTGAAACAGTCAACTAACACAAAACACAAATTACTGTTCAGTTACTGTATTTTCAGGTTCAGCAAAAAAAGTTGAAGCCTGCTGGCCAGCCTGGCAGCCTCTTTTGAAAGCTAGTGTTGAGCCCTGATATAAATAATATATATGTCCTAAAGCATAAAAGTAGCATGCAGTAATTCTAATTGAATCTTCCCTCTTAACCTTTAGCTCCGGTCACCTCAGTGCTTTCTCATGTATTCCCCACTGGCACACCATTGAAACATTTACCACAGCTGTCCTTTTCCTTCAACACCTTACCAACACATTTCTCACTCCAGTCTGTCCTTTTTCACAGCCCCATTTCCCTGAGGTGGCCATCCCTCCCCGGAATCTCTTTTCTGGCTTGTTTTACTCTCAATGGTCCTGCTCCCTGTCTGTGAAGCGTTACCCTCCTCTGTCAGGGTAAAGCCCAGAAACTGTACAGTTGTCTGTATAGAGGCAAAGGTCCATAAATACTATGGCACACAGACTCACATACACATACACGTACACACACACACACACACACACACACACACACACACACACACACACACACACACACACACACACACACATGCGTGCACTCAGAGCAACATGAATCATGAGTCACATTATACATAATGTCATGCACTTGTTAAAAATATAAATTTAGAAACAGTGTATGGAGACATGATTAACTGTGGGGCCTGACTGACCTGAACCTGAATACCCAGCCCAGTTTATTATAGTATGACAACCCCAACAGTACCAGTCAAAAACACACATCTAAAATCTGAAATAACACATATAGAATTATGTGGGAAAGAAATAAAGTGTAAATAATAAAATATGTTTTAGATTTTTAATATTATGATAAAGGTGTGTCCAAACTTTTGACTGGTAATTTATTTTTTTTCCCATGATGCAAAGTTGCTATTAGAGGAGTGAGAATCTTCCTATTCTGCAAACGTGGCTGGTTACAGCATCAGTAGGATTACGTCACAAAAGCATTGAGTGAGTGGAGTCAAATCAGGACCACAGACAGATCTGGTACGATCCATAGACAGAGGCTGAGGTTAAAGCATGTGGCAAATAAACTGTAGGATGTGTAAATCCCATCATCACAGGCTTAAAAAAGCTGATCAAATTCACTTGAGGGATTATCTATAACCCTTCTATCTATAACCCGTCTGCTTGGCCCAATATCTAATCAAAAAGCCAAGGCACGTTTTAGAAGCTTGCCAAGAGCTTGTCAGATGTTAAGCCCTTGCACACAGAGCAATAAATGCTGGGAAGATGCTAACGGGACTTGTGTTGCTTAGATAGCCCACAGCTCTTTCTATTGACAGATCACATCCTCCTGTACTCATACAATCCAATACCCAAGTAATAGAATTGACACAACACCCTGCTTTGCAATTACATTATCTCAAATTCAACCCACACTTCCTCCCTCAACCAATTTCTTCCCCATTCCCTGGCCTACTTTTCATTGTCTGTTGCATAAAAAACAAACACAACAAGCAATAAACCAATGAGCTTGTTCGTTATCCCACCTCAGTGCATAAAGGACGGTCCCGTTGGGGAAGATGCGGATCAGCCTGTTCTCCACGGTGATGTCATGGAGGAAGGACTTCTTGGAGTCGACTATAAAGGTGTCAGGGACCCACAGCAGCTCCACTAGTCGCCCGTCGAGGCTCAGGCTCTTATTGCCTTCAAACACCAAGCGCTCATCGGTCCAGCGCTGACGGAGGAATATGGTGGCGGTGTAGTCCTGTAGGATTGGGGCTCAAGGGTCACAACAGAGCTAATAGACTGTTTTAACAAGCATGTCAATAACGTGCTGGCAAGCGAGTGAAGTTTTTGCAAACCAAGCTCCTCCTGTCTGCTTTCTTTCATTAGTCAGCTTATTTTTTTGTTTTTTCATTGTCGGGTATTGATGGCATCAGGTCCTTAAGCCCTAACTTTGCCTGAAGCAACAGTAATCCATAGCAGTGTTTCAAGTCAGCAAGTCTGTTCCGGTTTTTAAGGACACTGGGCATATTTTGTTTTTATGTTATGTCTCTTACAGTATGTTATGTGTGACAACAAGCTGTGAATGCAATGTCTTAGCCAAACTGTTCCCATCGGTCCCGGTGGAATGCCAGCATTCTGTCTACTGTCTAAGTGAGGCTTACCCAAGAACTGATGGGTGCATCTTGATGTCAATTTTACATATGGCTAAACTGAGCTACTGGGCTTAGTTCTAATCTCTCCATGCATGTTGTTATGGAGATCCGGTTCGGTTGTGTTCTCCCAATGGTGGAACAGGCTCTGAAATGTTTACTTTTGCTATTGTATTGCCTGTGTCATCAAATGATTGCATGACTGCAAATATTTATTTAAATACTCATACTCAATACTCAAAATACTCACCACAGTTACTCAGAGCTTAAGTTAATACCATCAAAATTGCTTGTTTTTAACAACCAACAGTCCAAAACACAATATTCGCTTTACCTTCATTTGAGAAGCTGGAAAAGTGACATAAACAATTGATCAATTATCAAAATTGTTGCTGATTATTTTCTTTCCTACGAATAATTGATTGATTGACTAATCATTTCAGCTCTGATTGATTATGATACTTTTGTTAATAACTGACATTTTAGGTGATGACCCTTGACCCCTATGAAGTCAAAAGGGTAAGTGATGTGTGCAAAAGTTGCTTTCAGTTAAGGTTTTTCATTCCACTTAATTAATTTTGGCCTGTACTACTGGTGATGATGCTGTTGCAATGCCTCTCAGTGACACCAAAAACTCACAGATTTCACTGATTAATTGGATTACTGTTCCGTAATGAGCCTTAATGTTTGACACCGCCAGAATACTAATACATGGGTTTTCCAAGGAAACACTGTCTGCAACTATTTACATCAAATGTTTCTTCATTCAACAACTATATTTGAAACTAACATGAGTTTGAGAACAAAATATTTGACCTAAACCAAACGACTGCATGTTACACTTAAATAATAAGGTAGTTTTGGGTTTGTTGTTGAATTACATTCATCAGCAGGACATAAAAATATAATCTTACCATGTTGATCTCTGAGATGGTGTCAATGCTGGCAATGTCCAGGCTCATACCCACCGTTACAGGACCATCTAGAAAGAAAGAAGAAGCCAGAAGTAATCAGCTGGGTCTGTCACCCATCATTTGAATATACCTATGCTTTAGTGTACTGTGTCTCTGGGTGTTAATGCATACATGTGACTGTGTTATGTGACGTAACACTGTATATTGAGGAGGCATATGGATATAAAGTTGTATAATAAAGCATATAGTGTTGTATAATGAAAGGTTATTAAAGGACAGCATATTTAAAAAGACCCCACATTGCTGGCACATCGACAGCTGCAGTCTGTCGAGTGTGAACCTCCTTGAGGGAATTAGTTCTCCCTGATTCACCATCAAAGAGGGGAAATTTTGCTGCACTCCTTTATTTCATCTTCCCTTTCTCCTTCTCTTTCACCTATCAGTCTTAATTACTTTGAGAGAGATTAACAAGCGTGTTGACATATTGCAAATATTGCATGTGTGTGCCTACTGCTGGTGTGTGGGCAAGTCCTGCAAAAGCATAAAGTGTTCCTAAAAATAAAAAAATATTTTTTTTTAAAATGATGACATGATAGTTTTACTGGAGTTCAGCTTTAAAGGAATAATTCCATATTTTGGAAAATATGTTTATTTGCTTTCTGACAGAGAGATAGATGAGCAGATCGAACTCTCATGTATGAATGGTGAATATGAAGCTACCATTAGCAGTCAGCTACAACTGTCCGATGGCTGTAGCTTCACAATCAACCTACAAACATGTAGACTGGTGTTAATCTTCTTGTCTAACTCTCAACAAGAAAGCGAATATGTGTATTACCCATCAGGTCAAACTTATCCTTTAAGGTGACTTGAGAAAATAATGATTAACTTCTGAGCAAAGGTACACTTCAAAAATGCCAAGCCAGACTATAATGAGCAAACCTACAGGCTGTGCCTGGGGCTGTCTGGCTAGACGATGGCTTTAAAAAGCAATGAATTCCTGAAACTTGCACCAAAATCTTTAAAATAGTTTAACTTATATTGTTGGCTGAGAAATGCCTTTAAAGAACCGTGCAAATATTGTGACAGGTTTCGTATATTTAGTGAAGAATTTAGTTAGGGAACGAGTAAAATCGATGGAAGTTTTCACAGTGCTAGTTTTGCCAATACATGTGTGGGTGTGTTTACCAGTGCTTTTTTTCCAATCAGTTTGTGCCAAACATGTGCTCCTGGGCGGGAGGACAACTGATGCCTGATGATACTTACCCCGCTAAAGTCTGATGTGTTATTAGAGATCAAATATGGGGTGAACAAATCATAATCCATTTGTGAAAGATTCCAAGAGCCCAGAACAATAATGCTCATGAGGGATTTGCAAGGAATGATATAACATCGTTCCTCTGAAAGTGTACTTTGAGATGGACTGTTTCTCTACTGCAAGTGAATTAATCACCTGCTGAAAACTGAAATGTTACACACTCAACATGTATTTGCTGCTCTGATTTTAGTTAAACTACTAATGACATATTTTTAGACATTAAAATTGAGGTACAGTTTCTTACTTTCTACGTTATAGATCAATTCTGAAGACATCATAACTCTGAAATAACAAATATGGAATTGTGTGGTGAACAAAATAAGTGTAAACAAAGCAAAATATGTTTTATGTTATACATTGTTCAATGTAGCCCCTTTTGCTTTGATGACAGTTTTGCACTCTTTCTCTCAACCAGCTTCAAGAGGTCGTCACCTGGAATAGTTTTCAATTAACAAGTGTCACAAGTTCATTAGTGGAATTTCTTGCCCTCTCAGTGGTTTTGCTGGCATACAATAAACAGTCCTATTTGCCTACTGTAGTAATCCATATTATGGCAAGAATGCTCAACTCAGTAAAGAAATAAGTAACAGTCCATCATTTCTTCAAGACATGAAGCTCATTCAATCAGGATAATTTGAATGTTTGAATGTGAAACTTTGAACTTTTTGTTACTGCACTTGAAGACACATTCAAACGCTATGATGAAACTGGCTCTCATGAGGATCACCTCAGGTAAGTAAGACTGAGAGTTACTTCAGCTGCAGAGGATACGTTCATTACAGTTACTAGACTTTGAAATCAACAATTAACAGCACCTCAGAGTTTAAGTAGCAGACACATCTCAAGGAGACTGCATAAATCAGGCCTTCATGGTCAAATTGCTGCAAATAAACCACTACTGAAGGAGACCAGGAAAAAGAAGTGAACTGCTGTGTCTTTCTGAGGCACAGAGAAGGTGAACATATGTTATCTGCATGTGTGGTTCCCACCATGATGCATGGAGGAGAAGGTGTGATGGCCTCATGGTGCTTTCCTGGTGACACTGTTGGCAGTTTAAATCAAATTCAAGGCACAGTTAATCAGCAGCGACATGCCATCCCATCTGGTTTGAGCTTAATGGGACTGTCATTTGTTTTACAACAGGACACTGACCCAAAACACACCTCCAGATCATGTTGGCTATTTAACCAAGAAGGAGAGTGATGGAGTGCTGTATCAGATGACCTGGCTTCCACAATCACCCAACCTTAAACCCATCTGAGATGGTTTGGGATTTGTTGGACAACAGAGTGAAAGCAAAGCTGCCACCAAGTGATCAACATATATGGGAACTCCTTTAAGACTGTGTACGTTGCTTTGTTTACACTTTTCTGTTCACATAATTCCATACGTGTGCTTTCATGTTTGTGATGTCTTCAGTGTCCATCTACACTGTAGGAATACTAAAAATAAAGAAAAAAGATTGAGAAGGTGTTTCCAAACTTCTGACTCGGACTATATATATACTATATACATATATATATATATACCATGTACCCCTACACTGGCCTCATAAATGTGGTTTTTTTTCTGCACATATTCCCTTACCAACATTTCATTACACCCAAAGTAACTCTGGAGCAAACCAATTTCAAAGATAAATTTGACTTCATCTCTCATGTTATAATACACATATGCACTAAATTAAAATCTTTGTATGTCAGCATATATTACTCAGAAGGGAGATGCAAGCATAAAATTGCAATATGAACCCCTCTCGTTCTCTGTCAAACACACATTTCCCCTGAGTGCTCTGTCATTTTCCGGGCTGCATGTGTCTGCAGATTCCTTACTGTCAAAGAAAGGCCTGAGGTACTTGTTGTATCCTTTCATCAGCCTCTGAATGGTAGGAGGCAAAATCTCTCCTTCTTTTACTTCTGCGTTGAGCATGGAGCTCTCTAACAACCTGAGAACAAAGACAGAGAAGAAAAAAAGAGGTAGAGAAAAACAAAAATAAGAGTTATTTTTCATTGCGCATTTACCCGGTGGATTCCTCTTCATGACCACCGCACTGTTCACACAATCTGCAGGGTGCCGATTGAGTTCTGCAGCAAATCTTACAGACCATGCTGAGTGGAAGAATAGACAGCAGACTGAAATTGCAACATGGAACTGGTAACTGAGAAGAATAACAGAACAACAAATGCTTCTTTTCATTATTAGATTACCTTGAATTGACTGGTTTCAGAATATTTTAAACCATCCATCTCTGCAGCTTTTCATTCACTTACGCCTTTAAAATTATTGTTTGCTTTCATGAGGTTTTTTTTTTTTCTCCCGTTGTTTCTGAATCGTATCCGTAAAGGCACATTGAAGTGTGGGAAGATGATTATATTGCTGGCAATTGCAGCAGGGGAAAAGAACACTCATTGCTCCTTCCCTAGTGGTATATGTGTTTGTGTATAAATCAGGCTCTAAATACAGAACGCCTGCTCTGCAGAGAGAAAGCCCCGGGGCATGTGCCATGATGTAAGAGGGGCTGAAGCAACAGAGATCAGTCCATGTGCAGAGGCAGAAAACATTCATCTCCACATACTGGCAGAGTCCCCTCTGTCACTTGTACGATGCCGTAGTCAGATGTGTGACAAGGACAGCAAGAATACAGAACAGAAGCGTGTTGACCTGCTTTTCTTATTACACAGCATCATGAAATATCCACACATTCATGGATCATTCATTGAAAGCGACAGCACGTTATTGAAGTTTGCATCTTGTCATAAGATGCTGAAAAAGCAACAACCTCTTTCTGTTTTGAGCTATAAAGCAACCTCATTTTGTCATGAAGTAACCCGGTAGCTTTCCCGTTATATCTGACCCTGTGGGAAACAGTCTCTTCCTAGTGATTACCCTGTTTGTATGTGTTAATTATAGAAACGTCTCAAGATGTATGCAATGATTAATTGATGATAAAATGCTACGTGTAACCCATTATAGCTTTGCTTGCTGTAGGGAGACACAGCCATTGCACTTTATGGAATGAAACTTGAATCTAAAAAAAGTCTACAGCAATGCTAGCAGCTCTGTGAGGTTGTATTTAGGCACAGTAGCCATTTGAGCTACATGTTATTGTTAACATTGCAACCAGCTCACAATGACAATACTAACAGTACATACTGTATACTGTTACATGTTTAGCAAGTACTACAACATCTACCATGACCATCATACAAATACCTAAGTGTTCATCTCGACAATAAACTGGACTAGTCACAACAAAGACGTCTTGTACAAAAAGGGTCAAAGTCATCTCCACTTGCTGAGGAGACCGAGGTCCTTTGGAGTGAGCAGGACTCAGTTAAAAACCTTCTACGACACTGTGGTGGCATCTGCTTTATTCTGTGCAGTCACTGAAACACACATAGAGAGACAGGAAAAGACTCAACCAAAGAAGGCCAGCTCTGGGACTATCCCCTAGGCTCCATAGTGGAAGTGGGGGAGAGGAGGATGTTAGCAAAGCTGACATCCATCATGAACTCCTTTCACCCTCTGCAAGAGACTATGGGGGCCTTAAACAGCTCCTTCAGCAACAGACTGCTACTCCCACCATGTATGAAGGAGTGCTACCACAGGTCCATCATTCCAACAACTGTCAGACACTTCATTTTCATTTTTCTATATATTTCTTATTTATGAGTAATTTCTTATCAACCTTGTGTATATGAGCTTCTGTGACAAGTAAATTTCCCCAGTGTGGGATCATTAAAGCAACTTATCTTATCTTAGCACTAAACCGGCTGTACAGGTTGATGGAAATGTCATTACTTTTGGAGGTATTTAGTGGACAAAATCTTATTTAGCCTCATGATGATCTGTGGGAAACATGACTGTCTGTACCAAACTTCATGTCAAACCATCCAATAGGTTTTGAGACATTTAGCTCTGACCAAAAATGGTCTGGTTGAACAAAAACCTATCGCAGAGGATGAGAAGTCAGGGGACTACTCATTAGGAATCATCTATGGACTAATTATCTGTTCTAAGGTCCATGGAAATACATTCAATACTTGAGAGACATTTCACACAAAACCAAAAATGTCAACCTCATGGTGGTGCTAGAAGAAAAGTCAATGGATCATTGAAGGCAATGCATGAATGTCTGTACAAAAATTGGCAAGACAGACAAACCAACATAATGATTGACATTTCCTTTTTTAAATCATCACTTTTTTGTATGTTCATAATTTGACAGCTCACAATTGACTACAAAAGACAGAGATATAAAAAAAGGTAGTGTGTGAATCCAAAAAAAAAAATACACTGAATCAGTTCACAGTGAGTGTCCATCCAATCCATCCATGCAAGAATCATCAGTTTGTTCTGGTGAATCTACCACACGGCCTACAAAAAAGAACAGCACAGAAAAAGTCTTCCTCATGAAACTCAGAACTTGTTTCACCTGACTGTGTCAAATCAGCTTAGGCAGTGGGGTAACTGGCTCCCAGCACTCTGTTGCTATGCTGCATGAAGTCTCGCTCACATGGCTTCCAGCCTGTTGTTTCAGCAGGCAACAGACTTGGATGGGAAAGCCATGTTAGTGATGGTGGTGACAGCACTCCGCCTCTGGCATACTGCATTATCAATCTGGGTTGCCCTGTGTGACCCTCGTTACATTCACAAACGGTTTTGCATCTGCTTAACTGTATGAGTGGGAGTTCGTGTGTGTATTTCAAAATGTCTCTGCAGTGACATAGATGAGGAAAGCAGCAAGAAATGACAAAAACAAAACATTTCAGAGGTATTATGTGATAAAACATGGAAATTAAAAAAATACAAGATAAAGAAAAGATTTTTAAATGCTAAAAATATCCAGAAAACAAACTACGTGTGCCATACATCACTGAATTGATTTTCTAGCACTTACTGACAACAGCAGAGCTATTCATCTTTGATGTTTGTCGCTGTTTTGCAGTCTGACAATGAAACACTGCTTCTTTGACCACAATGTGTGCAAAGAGCCCCGAGCTCCTCTCACTCTATCCATCTCTGCAAATCCCCAGACTCTCTAACTTCTGGCTGTCTAAACCTTCACCTGCAGACGGGGATGAGACCTCAGCTCTCCAACCTGCCAAACAGTCGCTAACCACTGAGCCCTGACAATATAAAAAAAAAAAAAAAAAAAAAAAAAAAAGAGAGAGATCTTTAGAATACTCCCAGAATCACACAGGCTACTAATATTAACATCCCATCTTTGTCGTTTATGTACAGGCAGAATGATCATGAAGACTAGAGGACATTTAGGCTGTGATTTAGTGACGACCACACATAAACGCACACCGTACACGCACACGCAAGCATGCATGCACGCACACACACACAGACACACACACACACACACACACACAAACAAACAACACTCATATTCATGTACTGTAGGGTCCCTCCTTCCCCAGATGAAAGCACAGTCTGCGGAGTGCACAATTTCCCAGAATGCACACTGACAGACCCGACACACCTGCCCACCATGCTGCCTATCAAGAATAACAAGATGACACGTTGAATGCCCACAACTGAGCTGAAGAAAAAATGTTCTGCAAAAAAACATTTAAGATAAATATATAAAATATTTGAATGTACACTAATAGTAGAGCAGCTTCAGAGTAAAACATCCAGATCAGCGTTAATAAGATTTACGTGAGGTTGTCACCTCACACCTCAGCATGAGACCACAACAGCTGGGTGTCCACCCACAATGCAGATTATACTTGGATTTGCCTGGTTAGCCCTGTGACGGAACTGAAAGCCTACCCAGCGTGGCGTGCACCCTGCCTCTGACCCACTGTATAGTGGGATGGGATCCTGCCCCCTCGCAACCTTGAACAGGACAAGTTATAATCATAATATAATATTCATAATTTCAAAATGCTGACGTGAAATTTGGCATTTGTGACACTCTATGTTGTTAATAAAAGAAACTCGTCAGATCACAGCCGCCATATTAAGTGAAGAGAAGAAAGTGAATGGTGTTTCACAAAAAGTTGGACAGATGATCACAAATCCCTCTAGAATCAAGACCTATTTTGGGTTACGATCTAAAATCCATCCTTTGCATAATAAATGAAATTGGATTGCTATTTTTAACTTAAAGCAAGTCCAATTCAACTACATTTGCTGTCGTATTAATACAGGTCAAACAGCAGTGATTTGTCCTTGGTAGTAGTTTGGTAACATGAAAAGTAAATAAACAAGTTAGCATAAAAACAAACAAAAAAAAAACAAAACATCCTTCACAGAAACTGAAATTTGTTCAACCCAAAAACCCAGTGATCTCTGAGAAGTGCAGTGCAAAAACACCAGCGTAAAGGATGCTTACAGTGACACCAAAGAGATGCAAAATACATGAATCAAAAATGCATCTAGACCACCACTTCAACTACTAGCTCAACAGCTGGATGTCGACACGAGCAGCAGACTTGCATGACACCAGCTGATTTCTGAGGGCTTGATCTGTCATGCCACTTGTAGCAGTCATATTATCTGTACAGACACATGACACTGGGACTCTAAACAACACCTTCTAATGTGCTAATTGGCTGCTCCCTAGTGACTACTTCTTAGCCCTCTGAACTTAGTGGCAAGGAAGTGCCAGCAGAAAGCAATGATCAGTCTGTCTCTTTTTGTCATGATCAGAATCTCCTGCTACTCTCAATAATGAGTGCTTGGGTTTGCTTATTCTGCTCGTCTTCTCTCCTGTCATCTCAATCATTTCATCATCTTTTATTATTGCTCTCCTCATCTCTCTTCTGTCCTCACATCTCTTTCTCACAGTACCGACAGTCATTGTCAGAGCTGCTTGACTCTGTGATGAAAACAATAGGCCTTTTTCACAGCAGCCATTTTGACATGAAATAGTAGAGTAAGCACGTGTTACAGTACCAACAATGACAATTAAGGTTTTGTTCCATTCTCTGTTTTCAATAAATGGAATTATTAATTTGTGTCATTGGAAACACCTGCATTGACCCTACTATTTCATGTCAAAATGGCTGCTGTGAAAAAAGATCCATTAGCCAAAATATTTCATCAAATATGGCCTGTGGTTGACTGTGGCTGTGTGGGTGTGGTCTCTCTTTTATGAGGGGACATTATTCATAATTTTCCTCTTACATACACATATGAAACCAAATGCATTCACATACTATACTGAAAATATACATAATATAGTGGAAACCTCTCATACTGAAATTTAGTGTGTTGTGTGAGAACATTTCAGTATGTTGTGTGAGAGTGTTTCACTATATTATATGAGTGGTTTTCAGTATGTTGTGTGAGAGGGAGCATTTTATTATATTGTATGAGAGGTCTTCAGTATAGTATGTGAGAGGTTTTCACTATATCATGAGGTTTTCAGTATATTTGGTTTCATATGTGTATGTGAGAGGAAAATTCTGAATAATGTCCCTTACGGCCCCTCATACTCTTCCTCACTCTGGCTCTCTGGCTCTACACACCTGCCAATCATCTGCAATCAGCATACCTGTCTCTCATCAAGCAATCACTCCTGCCTGTAAGAGCACTGCACAAACTGCCAGGCCTCCCTGGATCAGAGTTCTACTCACGGTCAGTCTAGACTCTGTGTACTAGTTTACTTTTGCATTGTTAGTTTAGTTAGTTTGCCTGCCTGTCTGCCTGTCAGTAAGTTACACCTGTTATCCCTGTCAGGATTATCTGCCTGCCTGCCTGCCCATCTCACCTTCCACCAACCTGTCTCTGTCCCTCTGCCAGGCCTCCACTTAAATGTCTTCCACCATACCCAAGCCAGCCACATGTACTTAATAAAAGACTTGTTTTCACCTCACCTGCTAGGTTCAACCTTTAAAACTGACACTTTAAGCAAAATACTCAGTAGTCACAGATGGAGTGTAGTAGTGTAGTGCAGCTTGAAAGAATAATTCAACATTATTTGTTTTCTTAGAGTTAAAAGATGAATATTAGTCTCTTGTCTGTGCATGTATGGAGCAGTAGCCAGGTGATAAGCTTAGCATAAATACTGGAGTCAAGGAGAAACAGGTGGCCTGTCTGTCTACTAAGATGAATATACTTAGTGGTACCTCTAAAGCTGACCAAATATGTTTCATCTTTTCTGGTATTTAAACAAATAATTCCAGCATCTAACTCTCTGTGAAACCACAACCTGTCTGCCAGATGTTAAACATGCCATTTGTAATTTGTGGACCCTTAACAATATAATATATTATAAAGAGAGCATGATCTTTTTTAAGATTATTTCTGGGGCATTTCTTTGGTTGTGACACACGACAAAGGTCGCTGACTGAATTGGACCTCTGATGGTTGAAGCCATACAGCATGCATTCTAACGTGTGGCAGCTGTGAATGAGCACTATCTTAGAACAATCATACTCTGCAACACACATTTACTAGTTAGCTGGTTAATGTCTAGTGTAGCTGTGTTAGACAATAACAGGACAAGCTGTGTGGAACTCATTAAGTACTTCATGTGAACTACTTTACTAATGAACAGACAGTATAATATACAATAAGGAAGTAATGATTAACTGGTAATGTGCCAAATACTAACTGATTTAGGGCTAACTTTAAATTGTATATTCATTTAATCTGTTATTTCACACAGTCAAAGGGGACATAAAGTCAGAATTCATAACTGCAGTAAGTTGTACTTAAAACCAGAGTATTGTTTTTATCATGTGTGTTATGAACAAAACATGCATCACTTCCTTTGTGGCTTTCAAATTTCAGTGTTTTATCCAGTACACATAGATGATGATAGATTAGGTTATTCTAGTCAACTACAACACAGCAAGTACTACTAAGAAGTTACTTCAAGAAAGTAAAACTGAGTACTACACAGTACATACAGAACATCTGGCCAGCTGATGTGGTGTAGCCATGAGCAACCTCTACTGTACATACATCCAGTGGTCTATAGGCTATGCTAATGTGTCTTCTGCTTTGATGTTGGATGTGTGGGTGGAGGAATAGGTTCAGACAGAGCAATACAGGGGTGACAGGGCGGCTTGGAATGAAGGACTCAAACCCTGTGGGGGGATTCGCCTTTTCAGATCCAGTTTCATGACATAGCCTCCCGACAGACCACCCTCCCATCCCCTTACTCTTCTTCCCAATCTCCAATGCACACAAGGCACCAGTCCATGCTACACTTGCACATTTCACAACAGATTAATTCAGTTGCACATAACCCCTGCAGAGAGCTGAGTAACACTCTCTGTGGACCCCCTTCTGTCTCTCCTTCTTCCATTCTTCCTCCCACTCAGCAGTATATTCAACTCCAACCCGCTTCTCACTCTTCTTTCATTGATTCATGTCATGCTTCGGTCCCCAAACTCCCTGAGCTGGACTCTCCTCAGCTGCAGAGAAATCCCTGCAGCCACTGGCATGCCACGATGCTCGAGCCTCGCAGAGGAGTACAACACATGTGTTCTGTATACACACTGGGAGCAATTTGATTGAATATTCCCCATTCAGGAGCATGTACAAATGAGCTGAGCAGAATGGGATTTGATAAGCTACATCACACTTTTTCATTTTTTGTTCCACATTCCCCCAAACAGGCACAGGTTTTCCCAATACAGTTTCATGACGAGAGTTTCCAGATTCATCACTAAAGCCAAGACTATATAGGCTCATAATACCGTGTATAGTTTCCCCCTTTTTGTCTATCAAACACATTAATAATACAAAGCATTTAATCACATTTGACATGCTAAATGGTACAATTGCTCCTTTTAGTATTGGTTCCAATTATGTCGTCATGATTTAAATAAGGTCATGGATGGATGGATGAAGGTTAGTTATTCAACACACCATATTAAATCAGGCAGGTCCTCGGTTGACCTTCAAAGTCAAGCTAATTCATATTCAAATGACAAGTAATGACATTTCTGTCTTAATTCACAGCTCCAGATCAAATGTTAAACCATAGAAATTAATTTTCTCTCTATAAATGGCTGAAATTACTCTGCCTCATTCCAAGAGGGTTTTGAATACAGAGGACCCTCGTGGTTTGCTCGGTACAGGAGGACCCAAGTCGGATGATGCCTCCATTGTCTGGTGGCAGGCTGCTGGAGAGAACAGGTAAAACACACAACATTAGCTCAATCCTCAAGGTGTGCTCGAAACATTCACTCCACACTGGATGTTTCGCTTGTCAGGTTGCATTAAATGTCTTCTTCTTCTGCAGAGAATATTCATTTTTTGCCGCTGTGAAATGGGATTTGAGGAAAATCGCTGCTGCTCTCATATACAGAGATTATTCTCTCGCTCATCAGGGACTTTCGAGGCTTCTTCAGACCCCTCAGCCACGCCATGCTCTGAGATGCAGAGGCAAGCAACCAGGCACCACGAAGAAAGTCCTCCCAAGTTCATGTCGAAGCCTTTTGTGGATAAAAGCAGCTGTTTCTCCCTTTCATGCTGTCCTAGGCAGCTCCCTAAGCCCCTCCACATACATAGGAGAATAGAACATTTACTGTCTTCATAAGCCTGCTGAAGTCTGAGAAAAAAAGTGAGTTGTGACACAAGGAAACGTGCAACTTTATTTCAGGCAAATCGGCAATAGCAGATGTTATATGTGCACTTTTATACAGTTTTGGCTACTTTAGACTCATTTCTACCATCAAACCCTAAAAGCAGAAGCCTAATGTAGAATCAACTTTGCAAGCTGACCGTAATTAACCAGCAGAACAGAAAAACTGATCATTACTGTGATTTTGCAAGGCTTCATATGTCATTTAACAATACTGCTAGTTTGCTTTAATGTTGAAATAGAAAAATGAATCATTACAGTTATAGTATATGTATAGTTTTGTGCTCATTCCACCCGTTTTCATTAATAATACATGCAGGCCAGGAAAACTTTCTCTGATTATTAAGGAGCAGGAGTGAGATTTGTCAAATGAAGTGCTCTGCCACATCACCCCCAGCCAATTAAACTGAAGCATTGCTCACTTTGCACTATCAACTCGTCATGCCCTCTTATATCCGGGCAACGTTCAATCAATTACAGCGCTGCCACAATCAGAAATGAACCGGTATCCCGAATCATACAGTAAATTAACTGGATTATTCATGTGAGCTTTATAGCATGTTCGTGTGTTACTTGTGTTGTTAAAGTTCACCAACTGCTGTTTTTATACCAGGCTGCTATCCAGAGGCCATTTGTCACTCAGGAACTGCGAATGGCAAAGTTTTGAAAGTGTATTATTGGTGCGAACTTTAATCAAACTGCATCTTCACAAAAGAGAAAATACTCATTCGAAATGACAAAAGACACATATGGGTGCCTAAACAATAAGCTGTGCATGATTTGACAAGTGGGATTCACCAAAATGTTCTTATTCTTCAGTGCGTTTTTCAGAGTGATTAAACACATGCTCTTCTGAGCCCGCTGTGAGACAAATCCAGCAGGCTGTCGGAAGCCCTTATGGTCTGCTTTCAGTCTGATGTTTTATAGATCCGCACTCATGCACACTCTCTTTACGCGGTTATAGCCAGATAGCAGTCAATCAGCCATGAGTAATAGATGGAACGTGTGCACATTGCCCTGAGTGGACTCCTCTGGTGCGATGCGGTTGAGCAGGTCCCTTACTTCTTCCTCTTAATTGTAAAGAAAATTTTACCCAGTTCTGCAAGATAATGCAAATTCAGTGACGCAAATTTGAATGGTAAATAGTTTAACCGACGTAAAGTCATACAATATATAGGTATAGAATCATGTTGACACGCTATGTAAAAACTGACTGAGCTCATCC
The DNA here is from genome assembly GCA_033000465.1 of Sciaenops ocellatus. Taxonomy (NCBI): domain Eukaryota; kingdom Metazoa; phylum Chordata; class Actinopteri; family Sciaenidae; genus Sciaenops; species Sciaenops ocellatus. Next base: position 6,607,708 of record CP136872.1, on the reverse strand, counting down.
CTTACTGACTGGTTTTGAAGACTAAATTTCATCTGTTTTAATTGGAGAAAGTGTCATTTTGACTGGATGGATGTCTTTGAGAAGACATGAAGGATTTCGTGTGTAGCCAAGCATTTTATCCAAGTCCCACATTCTCATTTGGAGCAAAAAAGAGGAAAGTCTATATGCTTGTACCAGTGCCAGTACATCCACCAGACAACACTGTTTCAGGGCAAGAAACTACAAGAAGGCAGTTTTTCATCTGTTGCTTGTTTGTGTGCCAATGCATCTACAGGACAACACTGCCTGTGCAAAGAAAATGTTTCTCCTACTGCTGTGCCTGCAGCTGTTGATCCGTTGGTTAGTCCACCACTTTGGTCCAAACGTAAATAGTCCAACAACAATTGGATGGACCACCCTATTGTGTCCAACTGGATGGATCATCCTATATCATATGACTTAAAACTTTGTACAGACAGCCACCACCCCCAGAATGAGACCTAATGATTCTGGCAATCCGCTACCATTTACTGTAACATCACCAACACAATCAATGTTTTTACTTATTCTGCAAAATATCTCAGCTTACATTGTTTTCCACTAAATGTGGTATGAACATCAATGTTTCCCTGACAATAGCAAGATTTCCAATTGCAGTACCTGCAAAAGAAATTGTTCATTTATGTGCATTTGATTCCACTACGCAAATATTAGGAGCTGGTTGTTCTAGATGAACAGTTGGATGACATCTTTAAAAGAGGGCCAGTTAAACACAAAAACCCACACAGTCACAGTTAGGAAGGTTAATCTCCTCATTGGTCCACACAGCTCTGATGTTTCAGTCTCTTCAGTTGAAGCAGTGCATGTATAAGTCACATGCTTCATGTACACCATGATTTACTTGCTAGGTCTGTTATCATCGCACTTTGTCACATTTTGCTTTTATCGATACACCAAACTTCCACCTCAGCCAAGCACAAAAACGTTTTTATTGACTTCTGAAACTCCTCCTAATCTATCATAATTACTTCTGTGATCCTTTGAGATTTGCTCTAACACCACCAGCAGGTTCACATTTGTGGTTTTGTAACAGCAACTTCTGGACACATTCACGTTCCGCGTGTAATTATTTTGTTGATTCCCTGACCTGTCATCAAGTGCTACCATCAGGTCAAAATTTCATTTTGGTTTATGACCAAATACTAGGGATGCACGATGTATCGGCATTAATATCGGTATTGTTCGTCATTTTTTCACATATCGGCATCGGACCGATGAGTAAAACTGGGCTGATATTAACAACCGATGTTTATATCCGTCTAATTGCTGCTTGTGTATGGGTGTCGGGAGAGGTAGGGGGAGGGGGATTTAGCCATGCGGTATTTGTTTGGGCACAGTTCACGGTGTTGAAAGAAGATACTCGAAAAGCAGTATGCAACACTTGATGCCGCGTCAAGACATTCAACCCCACAAATTTGATATGTCATTTGAAAAACCACCACCCAGAAGTACACAAACAATGGCAGGAAGCTAACGCTGCTGCTAACGTTAGCCAGCAGGCAAAAACGAAAGCAGCAGCAATCACCGTTGGGAGCCCGATACAGCAAGTACTCGACCAAACCAAGAAATTTACTAGAAACCAAGGACAGCGCAAAAGCCAGGTCAATAACAAACAACATAAAAAGTAACACTGTTGGTTAATTGTGTTTTATACCTGCACAACTAATGACATTTCCATCAGCCGCCTGTTTGTCAGGACATAATAAGGTGTCCCAGATGCTGCGTGGATTGTCATCCAACATGACACACTAACAAAACATGCAAGCGATGCACCTGATGTTCAGCTGTGTTCCCAACAGCCCACATCTGTCTGGTCAGACCATTATTGGGCTCATATATTTTGTAGTCTGATCTGCCTGATTCATTAGAATAAACTTTTGTTTAGTCTATCTGTGTATTCTCCCATTACTAAATTTTCTGTTTAAACAATGTAAGAGAAAGTACAGGGCTATCAAGTAGGGAGTTTTGGAATGAAGAAAAAGTGCAGGATGAGGAGTACTAATTATGAATGCACAACATATAATATATAAATGTAACCTGACCAAAGGGAGGGCAGTGCAGTACATAACAGCGTTACATCAAATGAGGTTTAAAGGCCATGAAATGTTTGAATTTATTAAAAACTAAAGACCTTGAAAACAAATGTTTTTGAACAGATTTGCAGAATGTGGAATTTAATATTTGTAATGTATCGCTGAAAGAATATAAATCAAATGAAATGAATCATTTCACTGAAACTTAATGTTGTGTTAACAGAAACTGTGGACTTCATCCTTCCAAGACTGTAATCAACAAGTTGGATTTCCATTAAGAGAAATCATCAGATATACATTTTATGCCTCTGTGGATAATCTCTAAGTAGTCTCAGAATTTTTTTCCTGTTCATTACAGAGTTAAGCCACTACTGAGGAAAAATAAAACTCATTAGTTATGAAGAAAGATTTAACCATCCAGAAAAATCCTATCAGGAAGATAATTAACTGTTTTCTTTTCAAGGCCAGATGAAACAGAGTAACAAGCATGTTAATGGATGCCTCCAAATGTGTCCACACATATCATAATTGAAGGAAGGTCGTGCCAATGAATGCCGAATTCAGAACCATCATGCATTAAACAACATTGCTGTACTGACAACAGTGTGTGAGCCAGGAATAGTGAGGTTTCCTCTAATATTTTTATTCAAACTTAAAAAAACAAAACAACTATACATCTGAATGTTTAATGCCGGCATTGGGATATGTGTTTGGCTATGGATAAATATTAAAAACAGACAGCGAATAAGAGCTGCTGTGCCATAATTTCAATGCACAACACGCCTGCACCTCAGTGCAGACTGAACCATGGAATAACAAAGGTGTATTTTTAAGCTCATGAGTGTGTTACAGGGCTGCAATTACTATCGTTAAGCCAGTGACACCTGAAGATCAACTGATGTTTAAATATCGCTACAGTTGTCCAGGTTACACCTCCTCTACCGCCCCCAACCCGCAAATTAAAGGCTGTCAGATGTGAGCTGCTGCTGACAAAGAACATAACAGTGGAAAATAGTTATGTTATGGTCTTAGTCAGCACATAACGGTGGAGAGCAGTTGGCAGCCATTTTGCCACAGTATTTAACATTAACTTTAAATCAGTTCCCCAGGGTAACTCGGGGTTAATCAAGCAGAATTTGAAAGATTTTAAAAGAGTTTAAAGATTTTGATGAGCTGCAGCATTAGGGTAGATATGGAGAATGAGAACAGCTGCAGGGCAAGTCTATAATAAAAGTCTAATATTCTAAAAAAAAAAAAAAACACCTATCATTGTGCAGCTTCATACCTATAAACACAGCCTGCTTTATTATTATTATTATGGAGGAAGATCGTCACAGTTTGTCTTAATACTGCACAAAGAACACACACTCAGCTAACTGAAGCATTTATATAACACACTTTAAAGTGAGGACATTGGCTTGTAAGCTGAGACAAGTGCTCAGTGCCAATATGTTACAAGAGTAATCCCTCATTCCGAACACACTGAAGAGCACACTGTAGCATTTGATTCTGATGAATGAGCTGCAATCTGTGGATCATTAGGATCAGATCTGATGTTTTCAGTTTTCCTTTTAAAGGGCAACTGCATTCATCAAAACCTTTAACCAACAAACACTGAGGTTATTCCTACTGTCCGATCTGAAAAACAGATTTTGAGGCTCATCTTTCCGGCTCATTTCACAGGAAATCGCAATTTAAACTAAACAACAAATCAGCCAATGCAGAAGTTAGTAGGAATAGACAGTGTTGAAGTTAGGACCACCTCAACCAAGACCAGGTCGTGACCAAGACCAGAGTATATTGAGACCAAGACAAAACAAAGACTTCAAGGAGGTCAGACCAAGTCAAGACCAAGGCCAGATAGTGTATAATCAGCTTTAGTAGCTAATATGTACCTAGCATTTGGCAAATCTTTTTGGACATGTTGTGTTTCTTCTTTTGGATGCTGTGTTGCAGATTACCTCTTTATGGTTTAGGAAGCCAAATTTGATTACAGAATATTTGGCTGACATCTCCTCCCAGACAGCCACAGCTTTTTCTCCTGTCTTCCACATTCACTTTCTTAAGTGTGTCTGAAGGGGACCGGGGAGGGGTGACATCCTTTTTCATTAGAAATGAGTCATGTCCTTGGTTGCATTTGAAGTAGGAAGTTTAACATCCAATCCCAGTAATTATGTTAACAAATGGATCAGGCAGTTACACAGGCCTTGATTAGTCTTGAAATAAAGTCCTCTTTTCTGAGATCAAGACAAGGCCAAGTAAAAAAAAAAAAAAAAAGAAAAAAAAAGAAGTTGATTCCAAGACAAGATCGAGATCTTCAGAAAGCAGGACCCAGTCTTGGGACCAAGATCTATATAGAACAAGGACATGTTATACCATAAGTCTTGTTTTCTATTTCTATTACAGTTGTAAAAAAAAAAGTGGCTGTAAGCAGCCAAGTAATGAAAAGTGACTGTAAATGAAAAGTAACTGTAAGCAGCCGAGTAGTAAGAAAAATCTTTTGAAGGTTCTCAGCTTGAACTTTCTGCACCATTGGATGATTCAATTACACTGTTACTCTTGAACTCAGTGGTGGGATCATCAGGAAGTCAAGCCTGTAAAGTGAAAATGGTGCATGAGACAGCCAAAACAGTGCATTTTACCCTTGAAAGAGGTTCCGTTGTTGAGGGAGATACGAAGTAAACCGCTATGATCTTGAGTTTAGAGTCCTTGTCCGGTGGGATAAGCTATCAGCACCAGTAACATTCCTCTATACTTTGTTATTAAATCTTCTTTTACGAGCTCTGAGATTTTAGGAGCTCAAAGGAAGTCCAAAATAAGATCTTGGCTAGTATTAATTAAAGTGACACTACAAAGCATTATCATGGTAATAGGAGTCTTATCCATGGATCCAGCTTTGGCTGCTTCAGTCTTGTAATAAGAAATGGATCATGGAGCTTTAGAGAAGCTCATGCACAAATACTGTACATACAGGTTTGGTTCTATATATGTCCCATTTGATACTGAATTCCTTATCTAAACTGAAAATCCAATCTCTGGAACGTGACACTGGAATGGTTGGTTGCAGGCTATAAGTGACACCTTAGTTTTTTTCATTTAATGCTGTCTGAGAGATGGAGTGCTGACCTTTCCATTTTATATGTCAGAGATGAAGGTTTCTAACCACAAGACTGAGCCATCCAGGATGATGTTGGAACTTTTAGAAGATTTGTACCCTTTCCTATGGTCAGGTACTTGTCTTTAATAAATGTGAACGATAATTCTGTTATCTCGAAAGAGGACTTCATGGGGCAAGCAAAGAAGCAACAATAAGGGTAAAATGAAGATAGAAATTATACCATTATGTGTATAAATACAATATTGTACAACTGTGAGATGATCTTTTGGAACATGTAATTATGACATCCTCAATAGGCTTTGTAATCAACTTTGTGAGTGTATGAATGTAGCAATATAACTTGCTACATTCAGTTAGGAATCATAGGGACAGTGAAACCCAATCAAATTATGTTAAATGGGTCATGCAAAAATCACTTTGCAAAGCAATTCTATTTCTTAAGTGGCACGTAAGAGTGAATTAGGAGAATTTGTGTTTTGAGAATTTTATCTTCGGTACAGATGATCTACCTTTCTTCACAGGGGGTGAAAAAACACAAGAATTGCAATGCCTTAATCTGAATTAAGTTTAAATATGCCAAAATGAACTAAAATAAAATATACAGTATAACAAAATAGACACTATTCTGTTTTTCATCATGTATTATCATCACCATCACAGCTGGTCAATTTGCTGTGAGTTTTTTTAGATTTCATGCACCCGACAGTGTAACATCACTTACTGTTGGTGATAAATTTCTCATATAATATTTATCCCCCTGTCCGCCTCATATTTTAAATGGGCCACTTTGCTTTAGAAAAACATTTTCAGGGTCTAATGTTCTGTCAAACTATTTCCTTTTTATTCCTGTCACAGTATTCATTGCTCCAATGACATACTGTTGACAGCTGTGCTATTAATGTTTTATAATAGTTAAATACCACTACTGACACTGATAAATGTTTTTGCACATCATTTTTGGTCTCTATGGCTAATTTCCCCATTCATGACAACTGTAAAAGAAATTTAATCCATCACTTCTTGAGGAACACTCTGAAAAAAGGAAGAGGAACTAAATTCAGTCTCTAATTTGTCAAAAGGATCTCTGTCCCCTGGGAAAGTTCCTGCTGTAGAAAAAAGCCCAAGAAAATATGTTTTTATTTTTTTTTACTACCACAGATCATGGTTGTTTAGTGTATCGTTCCCCAGCAATCTGTTATGAGCTGATGACACGCTGCTCACACAGAAATAAAGAGGCCAATAAGTATGCAGCACTGTGGTTTCTTAAAGTTTAACACTAGTGTAATCAGGTCTAGAGCGAGAAAATTCCTTGCTGAGGGAAAATATAAGTGACAATGGTATCATGACTAATTGCTGTGAAAATGGAAATGGCAGAGAAACCCAACAGAGGGAAGATACTGTTCCAGATAGGGGACCTACAATTAAACCTAATGATCATGAAAAACTGGTTTTCAGTTCGCTTTGCTGCAGAAAATGATACATGATGGGTTTGAAATAGGCGAGACAAGGCAATTACTAACAGGCGCTATAGTAAAGCTAAAGGCGATTTTGTGAAATTAAGAATCTCAATCCCAGTCTCAATATTTGACTCTGAGGAAATGAGGCAGCATCATTTTTTTGAGTCAAAGCAGCTTAAGGTCCCATGTGTAACATTCAGGGGGATCTATTGGCAGAATATGGCATAGATTAAAGATAATATTCATAAGTATGTTTTCATCAGTGTATAATCGCTTGAAAATAAAAATAATGTTTTTGTTAACTTAGACTGAGCCCTAGGAGCATGTCCTCTCCCACCGACTCCACCATGTTGGATGTTTCTACTGTAGCCCAGAACAGACAAACCAAACACTGGCTCTAGACTCTCACAAATTTCGCAGCCACCATATTGCCACATGCTTGGAAGGGGAGGTTGAGGCGAAAAGATACTTGGGTGCAATTTGCACTACTAGATGCCACTAAATCTTACACACTTGACTTTTTAAGTATTATATGCTTTGACCTGTGTCCCGGAGACGCAAGATAGTTTACCTGAGATGCACCAACAAAATTTTACATCACTTCAGGGGTTCAGAGCCACGTGTAAGATTTGACAATTTAACAATGCAGTCTGGTATCCAATGAAACTGAAAAACTGCCATAACGTTTAAGCTGTAAATACAAAGTTCCTCAGCTGAGCTGGGCCGTGGCATCAGCTCTAAAACGTCAGTGGTGTTATATTTTGGTAACCCTTGACAAGTGGCATCAGTGAGCAGCCTCAAGCATTAACTTGTCAGAAGCAATAAAATTGAAGATCACTCTTCCAAATCAATGTGCCACAGCACTTGTTGGAGTCCAATCTCAGTTTTTTATTCGAACTCCAGGTGGCTCACAGTGCAACACAACTTTCTGAGAGATTCTCTGTCTATTAATTAATAATCAAAATTGCTTTATTAAAATTTCCTTTTAATCCTAAGAACTCCTCATAGACAGTCATTTTGATAAGAGACATTAAAAATGCTATTAATTCCTTTTTTATATGCACTCAGTACAATATTTTATCAAGCCAATTATTTTTCCTCATGTACCTCTGAAATTTCTTTTGAGGTGTTACATTTGAGACGATCGAGGCATGTCATTATCTGAGCATAACGGTACACTCCTGTCTCTCCAGTGACAATCAATAAAAAAAGCTGACATATAATGGATTTCTATACACGAGTAAGTCATGTCTCTCAAATAAACACATGAAAAGCATAGTGTAAGCCTTTAATCTGCCTATAATAGGCTTCAGTAAAATTGTATCCATGCTTTTTGTAACCAGAGCTGCTCATCGGGCTCTATGTACAGTATTATGGTGCTACTTTATATTATTTAGCCTCTATTGAGAGAGATTAAATGAGAAATCACGTCTGACTGCTTTGATGCTGCAGCTTTGGTTTGCAAATGTGGGCTGCTAAAATACACAGTTGCATTTAGTGATATCATAAAATTACCCTTTCAACCCTGAGGCTGTTTTAACAAAGATATTCTCAGCTAATCAAATAATTGTGAAACAAAGGAGGGCTACATAGAATACATCCTCCAGATGATCTTTTGACTTTATTGTTTGTTTTACCAAAATAAGGTTAAACCCCTTCACTGAACGGTTATTGTTTGAACAAATCTTAGCAACTGTAACAGCCTTGTGGCAGTTATGTGCATTGTGCAACACACTATTAGGGTTCGATCCCACAAAGTACTGCTATGACGCGGCTGAAGTTGATCATAGCTGTTCTAGACAATGTTTGTGATTCCACCAGAATCATCGTGGCATGTTTCAGAAGTGTTCCTGAAGCAGCTCTACACTCTGTTCTGTGGAGAACACACAGTTGTTCCATGTTTGACAGACTCCGCAACGATCCGCGTCAAGCAGCACAGAGCAGATCATGCTGACTGAAAGTCAGACACATAAACGACATAGAGAATCTGGTCAATATTCAGTCTGGTGGGCAAAACACTACAGTTTTGAAATGCTCATGGTTGAGTATGAAGCCACATGGAGAATGGGCCAAAACAGCATCACAGACAATGGAAACCAGGGCTTAAGTGACTTATAATGAATTATGACTACAGTCATGAACACATGTAACGCTTTCTGATGCATTATATCAACGGGCATAAAACATTATAGATGTGACTTGAATTATACATTCAGGTGTCTTATTACTGCCTATTATCGATGTAAAAGCTATGTACTTCACTTTACTTAGCTTGTACAATGATAACGTATGAAACTGCATGGACTATTATAGCAGTCTACAGTTGTTTGTTGGGATGTGAATAGGTGAGTATAGGAAGTCATAATGTATTATAACCTCCACCAGGCAACCTCTAGTTTCTAATTAGTCAAGAGCATCCATAAAGACATTTGAAATTATACAATATTATATGACACATCTATAATGTTTCATGACTTTTGGCTCTCTTGCAAAGACACCAGCCACAATGCAATCATAGTTAAAATTAGAACAAATAAATCAGTACACAAAAAGTGATTCCAAAGCATATTTATAATCTGCATCATTTCCATGTTTAGTCAACGATCAGTAAATACTTTATATCAGCCACAGTGCCTGACTGCCTCTGATGACAAATTCATTTCTTTTGTTTAAAGCAACTGCTTTTTTTATTTTTCACAGTAACAAGCTCAGCTATGATCCTCAGCATCTACTCCAGAATATCTTTCTGTATTCTTTCAACTCACGGAGAAAAACAATGCTTCAGTGCTGCCAGGGCTTTCAATGAGAGCCACAGGAACATGAGAGCAGGAAGTTATCTGAGGCTGGATTGACATTGAAGCCCTTGCCAACATGCCATTACGGAACTGAGCTGGTATGAAGCAAAACATCAGTCTTTCCACAGAGTTCACTGTCCCTGCTAGATGAATATGAGGCCTTCATAACCCTTTATGAGCTTAGGTTGCTTGACCTGTAATGAGGTACTTGTTTGCTGTAATGTGAGTTGAGGGTCCTGGCAGTTTCAGCATTGTCAAGGTCATAGGTGGGTCAATAATGTGGCTATATATGTTGGGGAAAGTGGTTGTAGTGCATTTGTATTCGACTGGCAGAGGGCAAGCAATCTTTCCTAATCACTAAAGCTATCAAGGCTCCTGAACCAAGCACCTCATGCTGACAGGGTTCATTGATGTGCTTTCAGCCATGGTGAATCAACTTTCCAGGATCTTCATAGTGCACAGTGTCATGGAGGTCATAGCAATTACATATCGATTTGTCTGCAATCCATTTCCATTGTTAAATTACCAGAAATAGTTAATAGCAATAATGTATGGGTCTGTCTAAACAGCTGCACGTTGTTGCGCTGAACCACAGAAAAATAAATAAATTACATTGTTCTGTTTTCCAGTTACAAGCAGGATCACAAACCAAAGAGGCTAAGCTTAGCAAGGCAAGCTAGACCAAGCATTTTCTTTTTATTTAAAACAGGACTCAAATAACCTCAAAGGTCTGCACAAAGGGTTAGTCCGCAAAGGGTTAGTCTATAGAGACTGCCAACACAACATTTTTATATTTTAAGACTGTATATTGTAAAGTACTTCTGAATAGAGCTATTTGTGGGTCTAAAATGGAGGGAAAGCCTACCCTAACCCTACCTGCATGAATTAATTTTGAGCAAGACTGAGAATCTACAGCCATGCTAAAGGCTCTGTGGGCCTGCACTTGTGCTAAATGGTAATGTCAGCATGCTAACGTGCTCACAACATGCTGATGTTTAACAGGTATGTTTAGCACATTCACATCTTAGTTTAGCAAATAGAGCTGAGGCTGATGAGATTAGTTTCTCAAGTATTTAGTCACAAACCAATATGTTAGAAAACGGAAAATTTGACCTGATGATGGCACTAAAGCAAAGAGTAGGGGATCAAAGGACTCAGAACAATTCATGCAATGGGTCTCCATTGCATGAATTGTGTATTGTGTAACATGTGTATTGCTTCAGCCTGGACCAAAGTGGTGGGCAAACCGACCACTTGAAATGCTACTAACATGAAGAAAGAAAAGGAAATAGACATAAAAGAAAATGGAACTGAAGAGGAAACTGAAGACACTCAGACCCAGTATGAGCAGACCCAAGTATAGTTCCACCCAATCCAGAATTCCCCAAACAGACTCAAACACAGAGAGGACCTCATCACTAGCAGCAAAATGATGAGGAACTGAGGTCAAAAAGAGCAGTAATACCTGTCATTGTTTTTGCCCTTCACGGTTTTTACTCTCTGTCGCACATCAAAAGACATATTTTTCTCTGGCAAAGAAATAAGTCATGACAACAAGTCTGCTTGAATTGGCATCAATCAAATGGAAACTTCAAGACCTTTATGGACATCAAGTTTTTTGAAGACTTGGAGAACAGACTTATGAGGACATGGTTCTTTAAAAAGGCAGTATGGTATTTGCATACAATAAGCTGAGTAACCAATAAGCATTGGACTTTATGTTTACAAGCAGCACAATGCTCTTCATCACAAAGTTAATAAAATATTACTGCTACAATTACATTTTTTCACAAATTCATCAAGAACATATTCTTGGACAAATGCATATTCAAATGCCTCCTCAGCCTTGACTGACATACATCAGTGCTTTCATAATGCAGTGACAGAAGTGTCATTACACATAGATGTTTAACTCAAACACAACAATAATCAATGCAAAGGTAAGTAAGTCTTTGAAAGCTCACAGATTCATGAAATAAATTAATTTCAAGTTTGCACTATCGAAGTCTGGCATACGGCGTTCACACTAAAAGCAGATGCATACCATAGTAGCAGGCAACCTGCTATAGCACATTAATCCCAGAGCTGATTGTGCAAAGAAGTGCTTCACTATACAGAGAATATCTTATAGCAGAATTCAGCTAGACCCAGAGGGTTTGCCTTATCTGAAATGTGCAAAGTGCATTCTGTGCTTTGAAAATAGACTGCATGAGAGGGAGAGGCTTCTCTTCACGGTAACAGACAAAATATGCACCGAAACATCCCATCACTCTCTCCATATGACCTCTGCAGGGATTATAACACCAATTGTATGCAATGACTGATACATGTGATGCTGGATACTGCCTCATCAGTTCTGCTCAGCAGCATCATGAATGTGGCAATAGGATTTCAATGCTTCTTGTCTGATGCACAGGGAGCTGTTATTGAGTATCAATGGTTCACTAGAAAATCACACATCTGAGTGCCTCTCTATCTTCTCCTCAGCCCGCCACATACAAACGTTGCAGTGGTTGCTACAAATTAGAATCTGACATGACTTGATTATGCCTCCTGCCTGTTAAGATAGCTTTGTGGCTGCAGATCCCAGCGGGTGTATTTCTCCCTCTGTAAACAGCCTCACCTGCTAATGAGGAGGATGGTGAACACAGTCCCTCCAGATACAGAGAAAGCCATCGCTGCCGAAGGAGTGAAGACGCCAGGTAGAGTTTATCTGGAATAAAAGCACACAAAGAACAAGGAGATGCAATTTAGAGGGATGTAAGTAATGATAGTAGATTAGAAAAATATGGAAACAACGCAGCACTTGTGTTGATCCTGTGACTCATACATCTTCCTTTTTCAGGAGCAGTTTTCCAACTGAATTGGCTGGCACACATCACAGATGATCCTATTTTTAATGTTTCCAGTCTACTTTTTTTACTGACATGATATCTATCACCCAGGTAACGGTGGTGGTTTCTCAGTACCACTTATGAAAAGTGGTGAATGTTTCACAAACTCTGTCTCCTAGAACTTTATTTCTTTATTGCTAAATTACTTCCATAATTACATTGTGCTGACAAATGTAATCATATCCTGGATGTTTAGATACAACATTTCTTTCCCGATGATTGTACCAGTTTTTGTACCTATGAGCTGCTCAACCAGATCATCCTACCCATGCATAAAGCTCACAGGCTTTACAGTTTGTGATAAATCTAAGGGAAGCATGGTAAGCTGTGTCAATCAAATGCAATGCCTGAGCAGGAGTACACATGTATAAAAGATCCCTATAATCTAATATTGGTAAAAATGTGACAGTAACAAGTCTCTTTTGTACATTAAAATAGAAACTTAACTTAATACTTTTTTTCACCCAACACTGTACATGTGGCTTAAATGTAAAGGAATCATCAATCAGAATTCCCAGGTACTTATAGACCCTTCAAAAACCTGTCTTTCAAGAGTGGAAGGGAGAGAGGAAATAACATGAGCTTGGTTTCAGTTGAGACAAGGTGTTCTGTACAGCACTAAAAGCATTTTGGAAGTGGTCAACCTCTTTAGCAAAGATTAACACACTACAGTAAATAACCATATCATTTTGGGGTCTTTGGGGGATTTCTGTATCAGTGCCAGTGCCTTAATAATACAGGAGTAATGCTGTAGTTACTACGGGTGTATAGTGTTTTTCAACAAAACCTATTTTATCAGTGAACATTTTACATTATATTAATAGAAAACATAATTGGGTCAACATTACATTTCACTCAAAACGTATTTGGTGTTGCAGATTGGTTGTCAAATGTCATTTCTAGAAGACAGGGCTGCGTTCACAGTCTCTCCTACAGACACTGAAATGTAGAACAATTTTTCTAGATGTATTTCTAAATCACAGTGAGCTACAGCACTGCACGACCCGCCTAAAGGACATTTTCTCAACAGCACAATGACCTCTTGTTACTGATTACAAGTCTGGCAAGATGGGTGAAAAGTAATAAAGCACATCGCAGTTTCCTTCAAAGAAAGTCCTCTCGCTCTCTGTACTATATCTTCCTGCACTCTCTCTCCCTCATGTATCTTTTAAGATGAAAGCAAACGGAAAACCTTCAGAGACCACGATGACTTAGCCACAGAGACCCGACTAATGTGGAAGACAAGCTGGGCTAAGGAAATATTTAATGTAAAGCTGAAAGCAAACTTCTGTGGCTGTGGTGTTAAAAGTGGCTTCACACAGTGGTGTAGGCTTGAAATACAGTAAGACGTGCTGCTGGTAATGTTACTGCTTTGGCTGGAGCTTTGGTTACATAATACACAGTGTGTGGTTCTGGAGCAGGTAAGACACCGCATTAGCACTGCTCTGGTTAAGAGTACAAATGACAAGGGAATTCACCACCATGTCCATAATGTCTTAAACTCATGAAAGTCTAAGCAGTCTGAGCAGCTTTGGACAGATTCCCTAACATTCCTGACATTAATTCTCTGTGCTACAACTCTAGCCAAGGTAGTCATGCAAGCACAGATCAACCAAAACACATTGCACACGGCTATTTTGATGGGAAAAGCACAGCAAACACAGTATACTGGAACTAATTTTCTGTTTGTGTCTTTGCTGCCAACTCTGTCGCATTCAAACAGACTACAATACATGAGATGACTGTTCCGGACAGAAGTGCAGGACTGTCACTCACTAATGATGGACATTCAACAGCAATGCATTATGACTCATGAGCAGATGAGAACATACTGTACATTTTATTTCATTGAAATGTTCCTTCTTGTGTTCTTCTTATATGTATTTGTTGAATAATCCTGGAATATGAAATCCTATGATCAATGGGATTGCAGAAATAAAGAAGTAAAACTACTTAAAAAGTGTAGTACCAGTACAAGTACAAGTACCTCAAAATTACCACAAAAGTACAGTACCTGTATTTGTCTTTTGTTGCAGGTATATACTGTATAAAATAAGACAGTATAGACCCAATAGGAAATGAAGGGAGATGGATAAAGACGCAACACATGTCTAGACCTCATCTAAACCCTGTAAAAATGAGAGTTCAGTTGCTATTATAATATATAATGTTCAAATCCAGCATGGACCACAGCATGGAGTGTGGACTGGTAGCTGGAGAGGTGCCAGTTCACCTCATGAGCACTGTCGAGGTGCCCTTGAGCAATGTGCCGAACCCCTGACGACTAAATTTCATCGGGCATGGATGCGACGCTTTCCATGTGTGTTGCGGCCTCGAATGTTCTAGTCAATGTTTGTTACCCCACCAGAAGTGCCACAGTCCATTTCAAAAGCACCACAGAATACGCAGAGAATAAACAGCTGTTTTATTTTTGATGGATGCCGCGAGCAGCCGCATCAAGTAGCATGAAGCAGAACGAGCTTCCTGGAAGTCAGACGTAGAAACTGGTAGAGAATCTGGTTTTCAAAATAAAACTTCCAGTTGTAAAAACAGCCAATGGGGAAACTATTTAACTACATAGCATATTTACTCATGGCAGAAGCACACAAATCAAGGAAAAATAACCAAATCTGAGCAAGTTAAGAAGTCTGAAACACTCCTGATAGGGTCTGAAGCCATGTGGAGAAAGGACCAAAGCAGCATTGCACCTGTAATGTGACAGAGACATGCCTGGTGGGGGTCCAGACTTTACTGCTCCCAGGGCGCCGCTATGTGGCTGCCAATCGCTCCACTGTCACTTCACATTTGCATGTCTATGAGTTCTTTGTGTGTGTGGGATTGTATTTCATGCCTATAAATGTTGTTGGGATCAATAACGTTAATATTCTTCTTAATAATAATAATAATAACATAATATAATATAATAAAACTAATGCATTTCTTGTATTGGCCTGTTAATGGAAAAGTTTTCACAAAACAATATCTGAGCGAGTATATTGATTTGCTTTTATATAATTCCAAGAAAGAAACCCTGATTCAAAAGACAAATGTCAGTGTTAAGTTAAGCAGTTCATTAACTTTTTTTTTTTTTTTCAGTGCACCATGAATTAACTTAACTTTTTCACTTTCTGTACATGGTAGTCCAGTAAAGTGAGCAAAATGAGTAATTAGGGACAGTACCATAATATAAATCACTATTTTTGCTGGACCGTTCATTAGCAGGTCAGTTATTTTCCCTCTGGGCCCTCCTCCTCACTGACCTGTCAGTCACAGAAAACTGAGCTAAAACTGGAGTCTGCTCCATTGGCAACCCAGATTGGACCACTCGGGGGTGATTTCAGCTTGATGACTTAAAAAACAAATATAAAAGTGCTACTTTTGGAGAGATGGAGAGAATATTAAACCGGGCTGCAAGTCAAATCAGCGAGCAGTGTTAGGAGAATTAATGGGAATGTATTTTCAGCATTTGGAAAGACTAAAAATACTGAGCTCTAACATGCTTTCATTTAAAATTCATTAGGATTCCTGCTCCTGCAAATGTAAATTACAAGGTGCTATTTTGTATGTTAAATACCTCAATTACATGTATTAGAAATTCTGTTCATCTTTCAAAGCACTACATGTTTGGACCCCTACAGGGGAAAGCCATTATAAGTCATTATCTATACATGCAGCGTGTAATGCATTAAAAGGACTGAATGACGCCCACTCAAGCTGAAGCCATTCAGTCAGAACATTACAGTAACCCAGAGAACTGTTCAGGGGGTCATGGATACACTTTTAAAACCTGTTCATCATTTACTGCAGATGCTTGGCTGTAACTGATATCTCTAATTATTTTATGCTCACATTAGGATAGTTTTACTAGAGTAAAAAATATCCTAGTCTAAAACAATTGTATCAGATTCAAAATACAAAACAAGTGTTAAAAAAAAAAGCAAGAACCCAGGTATAAAGTGATATGATATGTACAATATGTGGAACACTGCTGCTATGACAGTGCTTTTTTGGAACAGTAAGCTTCCTGCAAGGGGATAATGTGCTCCATCGCTCCAGTGCATACATGGCAGCATCTGCCATCATGTATTGATCCAAATTAGTTACTACTCTAGTACTTCAGTGCAAGAAATTGGAAAGGCAAGAAAATACTCTAATTAACAGAACCCATGCAATAGACAATATGCAAATAGCAGACAATATGCAGACCAGTGCTTTCATAGAAATGCATGTATGTCTTCATGTACATTTATGCATAATTTAAGAATTCTTTTAAACAAGTACTGCTAATTTTCTACCGTGTCATGGACATGGATAATGACGAAATTCATGTCAAAGCCCCTCTTGTGACAAAGATTGTGACCATCATCATGAAACTGATTAGACAAAGGATTGTTTATGTCACTCTGTACAATATATGCCCTAGTTGTTCAGTGAGTGGATCTGATAGGTCAGACAGTAAATGAGAAAAGTACATAATCATTTATTTTGTTTGTTTTCTCACTATCAAGTGTAATTGGATTCATCTGTCAATGTCTGTGGAACTTTTTGATCTTTTGGCAGAAGTAAACTTTGAGACAAGCTTTTGTGGCCTTATTTCATGTTCACAGTACACAACCTCAGACCAAGATACACTTGTAAACACACAAATGCAGAACCATCTACATCGAGAGCTGGCTGTTGACTACACTAATCTTCAAAGTACAAAATATTTGCTTACTTGGAATTTTAGGTGCTGAGGCTGAGATTTATCTGTGCCCCGGGTTACGCAGAGCTTTAATGCGCAGATATCTCCACTCTTCAGCCCATATTTATCTGTTAAATCAGACTCAATGACCGGACTTAGTGACCATCCTGAAGAAGGACACTCCAACATGGAAGGATTGGTAACAACCGTCCAAAGAAAAGCCTGTCTTTCAGCTGTGACTGTAACTGTTGGCAGTTTGATTTTAAGCTGACTTGAAAAGGGCAGTGGCAAATATAAAAAGATATGTCAAGCAGAACTGAGTCACTTCATCTAATTCTCTGGCTTTTCTCTTTTTTGTTGCTCTTCAAGATACTTATTTGAGGCATACTGGATGAGTCACATCAATAGAATGTCAACCTTTGTGGCCTCCAAACTGCTACTCCATGCCCAAATTCACACATATCCCCAGTCACTCTCATTTCCCTCTGCCATAGCTGGTTTTATTGAATGATGGCAGCGATTTTGTTTTGTGTATCAACAAAGCCTTAAAATATGCAACAGAAAAGCATGTGAAATTTTTGATAGGTGACTTAAATATAGTCATTGGGCACAAAGGCCATGACAACAGGAAAAAGAAAATAATTATTTGTGCCAGTCACTGTCCTGTTAACAATAGCACATGCAAATAAATATGTCTTGTACAAGCTAAAAACTAGTAATTATGTGTTAGCATGCCACGTTACAATTATTAGCTGACATTTCTTTTCAATGGGTTTCAGAGCTAGTCAGTGAGCTAACTATGCTAAAAGTAGAGTCTTATAGAGGCCAGGACTTAAACCATGCCTATGTCCAAAATGTCTTCCTTGTTCCATCCATCCATTTTCTGTAAATGTAGCCAATCCAAGCTGACATTGAGCGAGGGGCCTGGTTGCATGTTCATCACAGGGCTGACACACAAACAACCATTCACGCTCACATTCACCTATGAGTCACCAATTAACCTATTAGCCTTCATGTCTTTGGACTGTGGGAGGAAGCCAGAGTACCCAGAGAGAACCCACGCAGACACGGGGAGGCTGTGAGGCAATGTTGTTAACCACTGCACCGCTGTGCCGCCCTCTTCCTTGTTCACTCATTTATTATCAGCTACATAATAAAGTGTGTCCAGTGTTGCGGAGCTGTAACAGGCCTTTTCACAACAAACATTTTGACATCTTATCACTGGAAAAACACAGGTGTAAAAAATAACAGGCCATGTTATTTTACACTATCATTTCTATAATTTCTACTTCAAAGTTCCAATTTCAAGGCTACATGTCTTTCCCTGCTCTTTGTTGTCACTTTCAGTTTCAGGTTTCACAAATCTCACAAAGCTTTTTCTCTTCTGATATTGATTTTGATACCTCAACTCAACTAAATTTGAACCTGTATACCTCACTGAAATTTTCAAGTAGGGTAACATATACAGTAGAGAGATTGCTGTGGCGCTCAAAGCTGAGTCAGCAGCCCATCGAGAGAGAATGAACGCAACTCTTAACAAAACAAAAAAGAACATCTGACATTGGATCAATGCATCTCCACTTGATAGGCTTTATCGCTAGAGTTTAAAGTAATCTTTGATGAAAATATCTTACTGTTAGGGCACCTTAATCTAGCTACTTAGAATAGAATAGAAATATAGAAATAGAAATACTTTATTAATCCCCGCAGGGAAATGGTGTTTGTTACAGCAGCTCCCAAACAGTAGGTTAGATAGTAATGGCAAGAAAAAAACATTTTGAACACTATACAAGTTGGATAGTAACATCCAAAGAAGAACTATAAAACTATACACCTATAAAATTTAACACTATATACACAGGGTATAAATAACAGTTAAATAAAACCAGTAACAGTAAAATAAGAACCAAGTAACAGTAAACTAAAAAAAAAAAAGTAACTGTTAAGTAAAGACCAGTGCGAGCGATATATAAATCTAAACCCTTATAAGAGAATTTCGTGTTTATGAGAGACTGTACAGAGAAGAGACACTGATTGTTTAAAGTGCATTATGCATGCGTGGGAACTGCACTTATGTATTGCACAAACAAGCAAGTTCAGTAGCTACTGGACTTGTCTTGGAGTGTCTGATATTTTGAGGGAGGAGTTGTAGAGACTGATGCTCACAGGTAGGAAAGACCTCCTGTGCCTCTCTGTGGAGCATCTTTGTAATGGGCGTGAGGTTGGACCCAAGAACAGCACAGACTGAGACCAGTGTAGGAACAGTTAAACAGTTTATTGACCAGACAGGGTCGCAAAAATCCACAGTCGATACACAGGCAATAGTTCACAAACTGAGCCAGGCCAAACAGTCCCACTTTCCAGCAGAGTCCTCCGGGGAGGAAATCCAGCAAACAGGAGACAGACAAGGTGCGAGCAGGCAGAGGAGTCAGGGACAGAAGGCAGGTCAGGTTACCTGGGCAGAGACGACGAGGATGGGTCAGGGACAGGCAGGGTCGAAACCAGGGAAGCAATCCGGAAATAAACGCGAGAGAGCTTAGCATACTGCTGAAGACAATCTGGCAAAGACTGAGGGGAAAGAGTGGGTTTAAATCAGGTGAGGGAACACAGGTGAAGGTAATTGGACTGATGAGGTGGGAGTGGCTGGCAGGTGAGTGGAAAAGTACTGGCAGGACAGGCAGTAGGGATGGAAAGCCAGGAGCGGATCATAACAATCTTGGTGCCAGCAGTTTCCGACTGAAGGTGCTCCTGAGTCTGTCCAGCACCTCATGGAGGGGGTGGGAGTCATTGTCCAAGATAGCCCGCACCTTAGACAGCGGGCTCATTATAATATTATAATAATTATTTTATAATACTTAACAAATAATCACCATTTACCTGTCTTGTATTGATGAGCTTCACTGGTTTATGGTCTGTTTTGTCAGCAAGTGATTCCAATATTATTCTGAGCACATTACTATCTCGTCTGTTCTCCCAGCATCAGTGATTTCATTTATGACCCCTAACAACATCAGACCCTAACAGTTTTAATTCCTCTAGTTTTCTGATATGTTGTCAGATGAACGAATCTCCACACACAACTGAACAACTGTCCTATCTGTTCAGGTAGAAAACCTATGAAAAAAAAATGTGAAGAAAGACATTGTGAAAAAAAGAGTGTGTGAGTGTGAGAATGTGTGAAATATAAGTAGAAATACAATGTTTATGAGTCTGACTTTTCAGCCAGTATGCTTCGTACACACACAATATGAAAGCATTCTTCCTTAAACTTCAATCCACTTCCCATATTTTAAGGTTTCTTTAGTGATTTCACGAGTTCATTGGAACAGATCTCAAAGACTTCTCGCTAATGTGATGAATTAGGGTAATGGAGCATTTAATCTCTGTTATCAAAGGATTTTAGTGATGTTGTCAATGTAGGGTCTTTAAGGTTCTTGCCACAGCTAAACCCAGTGGTTCTGAACTAGTTAGTTAGTTAGTCAGTTAGTTAGTTAGTTAGTTAAGTCTTATTTTGACCAAGAGTCAGTGCAAGTTATCCATTATATGTCCATTTTCCCATTATCTACCCTTCAGAGAACCATCACCGAATGAGTCTCTGTTAAAACTTGACCACCCCAACTCCCTCACCTTGTTATATAATAGATTAAAGCTACGAAGATCACACAGGAGGACCACAGGACCATTATTGGCTATTGTATATAGTGTTATTGAGATCTTGTTAGAGACTAAAACAGCTCTGAGAGCTGCTAACCCTAACTCTGTCTCTCATTCCACGCTGCACAATATGTTATTCTATTTTATCATCTTCAATGATGACCTCCTTGGGGGTCCTGAACTCTGGGTTGAGAACCGCAGGTCTGCAACCAACATTTCATATTATATAAAAATGACTTGACTCAGTGTACTCCTCAGCTCATCTCCCATCACAGACCCTCTCAGTCTGCTCTGTCTCTCTTTCTCTATTTCAAACACACCACGACAATGTCTCCCAGAAACAGCAGGGACCCTATAGAGCTCATCTAGGTTGAGGCTTCTTCTCCCTGGCTTTATCTGTGGGTTTAAAATCTTCAATTCGGGCTCTGACTGCTACTTCTCATCATTCCACGCAGGTCTATAGGGTCCGTTGCTCTGCATTATCATTGGGATGTGTTAGTAATGTTACCGCTTAAACATACAGTATGGTGAGGAAATCTGCAGGCCTCTGAATTACGGTGATGATAGTGGTGAGGAGGATGAGACGGAGCAATCAGAGGAGATGGAAAAGCCATAAGAGGGGTTATACACTGAACAAAAATATAAATGCAACACTTTTGTTTTTGCTCCCATTTTTCATGAGATGAACTCAAAGATCTAAAACATTTTCTATACACACAAAATAACCACTGCTCTCAAATATTGTTCACAAATCTGTGCAAATCTGTGATAGTGAGCACTTCTCCTTTGTCGAGATAATCCGTCCCACCTCACAGGTGTGGCATATCAAGATGGTGATTAGACAGCATGAATATTGCACAGGTGTGCCTTAGACTGGCCACAATAAAAGGCCACTCTTAAACGTGCAGTTTTGTTGTATTGGGGGGGTCTGGGGGGGGTCAGAAAACCAGTCAGTATCTGGTGTGACCACCATTTGCCTCACGCAGTGCAACACATCTCCTTCGCATAGAGTTGATCAGGTTGTTGATTGTGGCCTGTGGAATGTTGGTCCACTCCTCTTCAATGGCTGTGCGAAGTTGCTGGATATTGGCAGGAACTGGAACACGCTGTCGTATACGCCGATCCAGAGCATCCCAAACATGCTCAGTGGGTAACATGTCCGGTGAGTATGCTGGCCATGCAAGAACTGGGATGTTTTCAGCTTCCAGGAATTGTGTACAGATCCTTGCAACATGGGGCCGTGCATTATCATGCTGCAACATGAGGTGATGGTCGTGCATGAATGGCACAACAATGGGCCTCAGGATCTCGTCACGGTATCTCTGTGCATTCACAATGCCATCAATAAAATGCACCTGTGTTCGTCGTCCATAACATACGCCTGCCCATACCATAACCCCACCGCCACCATGGGCCACTCGATCTACAACATTGACATCAGAAAACCGCTCACCCACACGACACCACACACGCTGTCTGCCATCTGCCCTGAACAGTGAAAACCGGGATTCATCCGTGAAGAGAACACCTCTCCAATGTGCCAGACGCCATCGAATGTGAGCATTTGCCCACTCAAGTCGGTTACGACGACGAACTGGAGTCAGGTTGAGACCCCGATGAGGACGACGAGCATGCAGATGAGCTTCCCTGAGATGGTTTCTAACAGTTTGTGCAGAAATTCTTTGGTTATGCAAACCGATTGTTGCAGCAGCTGTCCCAGTGGCTGGTCTCAGACGATCTTGGAGGTGAACATGCTGGATGTGGAGGTCCTGGGCTGGTGTGGTTACACGTGGTCTGCGGTTGTGAGGCCGGTTGGATGTACTGCCAAATTCTCTGAAACGCCTTTGGAGACGGCTTATGGTAGAGAAATGAACATTCAATTCACGGGCAACAGCTCTGGTGGACATTCCTGCTGTCAGCATGCCAATTGCACGCTCCCTCAAAACTTGCGACATCTGTGGCATTGTGCTGTGTAATAAAACTGAACATTTTAGAGTGGCCTTTTATTGTGGCCAGCCTAAGGCACACCTGTGCAATAATCATGCTGTCTAATCAGCATCTTGATATGCCACACCTGTGAGGTGGGATGGATTATCTCGGCAAAAGAGAAGGGCTCACTATCACAGATTTGCACAGATTTGTGAACAATATTTGAGAGAAATGGTTATTTTGTGTATATAGAAAATGTTTTAGATCTTTGAGTTCATCTCATGAAAAATGGGAGCAAAAACAAAAGTGTTGCATTTATATTTTTGTTCAGTGTAGTTATGATGATTAGAAGAGAAGTAGGAAGCAGCAAGTTAGCTTAGTACAAAGATTGGAAAAACTTGCATGGCTCTGTCCAAAATCCACCTATCAACTCCTAAAAAGCTCACAGATTAACACATCATAGAGCTGCAAAGTGGGGGTGGATATTCCAAGGTTCCCAGAGACGATATTACATGAATCACAGCTGGAGAGTTCTACAGTCAGAATGGACAGTGAAACTCTCCTGATTTAATCAGGTTATTATATGTCTAAAAAACATCTCATTAATCTCATGCAAAAAAAATGTTGGGAAAGCCAATTTTGGGAAGAAAAATTCAACCAACCTTAAATTTCTGTTAAGTGTGCGTTAACAGCGAGGAGGAGCTAATGATTATACTCCTGATACAATTACAACAATCTGCTGCAAGTTAATTCACTTTTGGTTTCTCTGTGTTTTTTGATGAATTCATTCCCAGTGGTAACAACAAAGTGTAAAATGGAATTTTCTTTATTTGTAAAGGCTGTAAGCAAATTGTCTTTCTGTTGCTCTGATTCACGCCTCTATAGCTGGCTTTTTTTCTTTGACAACGATCGAGGCTCATGGGTATTGTAGTACAAAGCCATGCCAAACCGACAGAGAAAACATGATCAGAGAGGAAGCTGAAATAAATAAAACTGATAGCTACAACATAATCCTATGGGGTCCTTTCATTAACTCAAATGTCAGTACAAAATAGAGAAAGCACAGCACTTCCCACTTAAAAACTATATGACATATATGTCAAGAATCCAGGATAATGTTACCTTTAAACCATTTCCAGTTTTTGTGCTAAGCTCAGCTAACCGTTTGCTAGCTGTAGCTTTGCATACAGAAGAGTGCTATCAATCCCCATCATGCATCACTCAGCAAGAAAATGAATAAGGCTACTAGTCCTTCAAGAAACATTGACAAATGAAGATACAGTGGACTCATCCACAATCCACTGCAACATACTGTATGTAATTGCTTGAGAGCTTCTGGTCCATGGAGACCACACCTCTGGGCTTTGGCCACATTTCATATGTAATCACATGTTAATCCCTGAAAAGAAAAAGCCTGAGGGAAACCAGATGATCTGAATATACATCTGGACACTGTGACAACTTGAGTATGGACAATACCAGACGATTTATGCCATCAGATTATATTAAAAATGACAATGTGACACTGAGTCAAGGCAAGATTCCATGTGACAAAACCCAGAAAGTGACACAATTACTGCCATGGTGCACCTGGTGAGTCTAAAATGATGCTTTAAATTGCAAAAACATCAAAAATTTACCAACAAGTGGGGTCAAAACGTCTCCATGTGACATAAATAATGTGGTCAAAATGAATTACCAGTCACTCACTTCACTGACACAGGGCAAAACTCCCATTTTTAGCTTGCCAGACCACAGAAAACAGTCAATATACAGGTAAAACAAGCAAACAGAGACAAGAGAGAAATCAATACAGAGAGAAAAACGAAGACAGCGCTGTCACATGTCCAATAAAGCAAAGCCACTGCAATACTTCAATTTGTCCTTTAAGACTGAAGTTTGTTGTTCATCTGAGAGAGAAAGAAAATACACAGGCAGCTCTGGAGTTTTGATGATAGCAGAGAGCCTTTTCCATTATCTCAACACAACTCTGTTTATGTAAATCTCATTCCTCTCCCTTCCTGTGCCTTCTTGCAACTGCCGGCCTGCGCTGTGAAGGCTGAATTTGAAAGGCAGCTGGCAGTTTATACCCAATGAGTGAACACAAAAATCTGCACCAATTAAGTGTGCCTTCCAATCTGCTGTTTACTGAAAATATGATTATGGTAAATATAGTTTGAGAAATTAGTGGAGAACTCTGGGTAACTCATAATAGGGCTTCATGGAGCATTAGCGTGATTTTAATTAGCTTTTATCACGGTGGAATCATAGCACTGCTGTGAGCATTTGTCTGTTGACTTGACAGCTTAACTGGGTTTATCTGATGCAGAGCTGCTGGGCAAAGATAGGCCAAAGCAGACATCACCACTGATAAGAAGCATCTACACAAGGTTAGACTGGCTTGTAAATGTCTTCAAGCTGTGGTGCTTAAATCTGATAAATTCTCCCAGTCACAGCAAGGCTGCATCACCCTGGTAGTCTCCATTAAATTAACTCCTTCACCTTCATGTCACTTTGATAACTACCATCCTTAAAATTATTGTGCCCAATTATGTTGCAGTTTGCGTTATGTGCTTGACCAGAGTCGAATTTGCCTCCTATTATAAAATTAGCCCAATCAACCACAAAAAAATACCCCTGGGGAAAAACAATCACCGATTACTGCGTGGTTAAGCAAAAACTTGTTAACCTCCTAACCCTTGTTCACTTCAACAAACAGAATCATCTACGCACCGGTGCACCAGCACCTTGTACAGGCACAATTAATTAAAAGAAGCACAATTTAGAGAGAGAGAGAGAGAGAGAGAGAGACGCACACACACATACACACACACACACACGCAGGCAATCCATGTATTTGGCTGTTAAGTAACACGGGAGATAAGCCTGCAATTGCTGACCACGCATGAGCATTTTTACACATATTAGGACATTGTCAGACCTTAAAAAAGGAAAGATCACCCCATATTTTAAAGTTTAAACCGACTTCTGTAGCCAGCCTGTGTTATTCGGACTGCGCGCTTTATTCAAAAGGCGCTCCGGAGAGAAAAAGCCCACAAAACGACATGAAACGTCTCCAAAATTCGAGGCGCAGCAAACACGAATAGGTGCTCACTATTGTTTTTAAACAAAAAGCAGCATGGGTAATGAAGTTAAAACCAGAACTTTACCTGTTACTGCCGATCGCCGCGAGCATGACACATGTCAGCGCATCCTGGAAAAAAAGAGTCTGTAACGTTAAGAATGTCCCCTCAGATCGATGCTGTTGGTACTGTGACTTCCATCCAGGTAAAGACGGCACCTGCTGATCCGCTCATACATATGCCCGCACATACAACTGGTTGTGCTCTGTCAGCGGATTCCCATTAGCCACTATGGGTTGGACGCGCCACTGCGCAATGACGCACGGCATGGGCTCGCAGCTGATTTGGAGTCTCCAAAGCTGTCCAAGATGAATGCTCAAAATATCTGCCAGGATGATGTCTGCTGTGGGGGGGATATATTTTATGTCACAACTCAAACCATGGAGGAGTTTGTGTCTGTCATCACCATTCATGAGACAAAGATTTAGTTAAGATTTGTCTCTAACCCTTAAAAGCAAACCACATATTTTAAATCAAAGAGGTCATACTGAAACAATGGAATCTATATTGACTCACAACATGTGCACTTTGTCATCATTCCATCTCTATTTTGGTACTTTGAAGAAATCAAGTGACAATAATCCTGTCAGTGCACATTTAACGCTTCACAGCAGCACTTAAGGCTATTATACTTCCTAATCAGCTGCACAGGCAGAAAAATAGGTTGCTCTGAAAAGTCAGGAAAGGAAGCTAGAGGGGGGAGTAGGGGGCTACAAGTCAGGATGGAGAACCTTGTGCCAAGGTGTTCGCCTCTGATCTGATGGATGGAGCTCGACAACCAACCCCAGGCCTTACCTCTTTGCCACTGTGTGGGTGGACCAGGAACACTTCCATCCAAAGCGCCCCAAGGGGAGAGAGGGGCGGTCAGTCAGGCAGCAGCTGATCCGATCTTAGCTCACATGTGTGTCCACATAGCTGTTGGAGCTCAGCCGCTGCATGGTAGGGCAGGAGCGTGGTTAAAGAGAGACTACCATTCAAGCGGGAGGGGGTTAAAGCCCCTATGTTGGCAAACAGCCATTCAGCTGATGTACACTTAAGCAGGACAGTGACTGCCTTCCACACATGGTTGTATTAGCTTCTACCTCCAGGGTGGCTGCTCTCTAGTTGACCCTGGCCTCTGGCCTTAGTGTGGACTGGGGAGATAAAGATGGAGTTCCCTTTGGGGATAATTAAAGCATTAGAAGAATAGAGCTGAAGGTTTTCATTCATTCAGGTCAATTTCAATGAATGAAAATTAGAAAAAACTAAAATGTAATTCAACTGTCTTGTGATTTTCTACAGGAAATTCAAAATATCTTGAAAAATGTGTGAGTGTGACAATCAGAAGGAGAGACATTTAAGCAAACTCATTACCACTTTACTCATTTACTCTTACATTTGCCAAAGGGTGCTCAAAAATCTAAAGGTCATAGTGGTTTGACCTGGTAGTTCATACAGTGTAAATGTAACATCTTTGAATTTTTGAATATGAATTTAATTTGGTCCAGCATTTTTATTAGATGTATCTGAGTCTGTATTATTTCTCTCTTTTGAGATCTAATAAATGAATTACAAAAAGGGAAAGAATGTATCTAGTTTTGCCACAAACACTGAAGAAAGACTGTAGTAAAAGATATGAATTAGCCATGATCTGTGTTTAATTTAATAATATATTGCCTTATATTAATAAGAAATCATTGCTTAACATTGCACTTAAATGTGGACATTATATTAGTCCCTAGAAAGTCACAAGATAGATCTCATTGGTCAGAAAGAAACAGGATTTAAAAAAGAAATGTTTCTGCAGATTTTCAGATTTTGCTGTCATTTTTTTTTTTTTCTGAATAACTTCACAATTTTAACTCCTCGGGTCTTCACAAATTATTAGAATAAAAGAACCGGAGAGGGAAAATTGCGCTGAGAATTCACAACCAGTAGACAGTGACAGTTTTGTTTTAAGAGGTCAAAAAAAGTTAGGAACAACTATGTGAGAAAAATGGAGAAAAATGATTTTTCTGTAGAGACCTAGAATGCAAGCAAGAAAATATTCACTTGGACTTTTGCTGAGTATTTGATTCTGATTGGTCAATCATGGCTGTTATTAGCAGACTGCTGCTATGAATAACAGACTGTTGCTATGGATGCAGTTCTGATCATAGCCTCTGGTGGACCTCTGGTGGATCACAGCGGACGCTATAAAATCATTTGAAACAAATTACTGATTTCTCTGGTAAGTATCCGTGTAATAAGATGAATAATGTACAGTCGGCGGGTCATTGGGGGGCATTATTCCGCAACAATGACCAGCTCGCTGTACATTATCTCTTACATACTGCAAGTTATAAAATAGAAGAAAATAAGGTATAGACACTGTCCTCTCATTAATGATTATGTAGCTATCGAAAATGTCTTACTACTTAAAAGCACATCCATCCCACCAATCAACAAATAAAATATTCATATCTGAATAACAAGAAAAAATTCTCATTGTATGCTGCAATATTCTTCCACAGAATTATTGCCACCTGCCATGTCTTGCTGTCCTTGTAGTATGTTCCTCAGAATATCCTTGAAGGTCCAGCAGGGAATCGGCACCCTGTAATTGTTTATGCAGAGACAGATGAGAAGATGAGGCCGCTAACTTGAAGGCCATTCAGGTCTCAACCTTTTCCCTCCAAAGACAGCCTCCCCTTGTGATGAATTTCCCCCTCATATTTTTCCTTGTCACCTGTTGGGGTATTTCACCACCTCCACCTGAGCCCTCATTCATCTGCAGCTACTGCCATTTTCAACGAACCATTTCACCCAGGGTTACATGGCCATGTGCATGTTTTATGCATGATTTATGTGGGCTGTATTCTCAGACTTCCATCACTTAGGCCTGGGTCAGCAGAGCACACCAGATTAAAAGGTGCACCGTGAAACTGAAACTTTCATGCATTTAACCGCCGATCTCTTGAGCTCTTTGGGGTCAAGTGCGTGATACATTATTCAATTTCAATAACTTACAAGCTATTGTGCACGTGGATCTGATAAACATATTAATACGTTCTCAAGTGAGGCACTGAAGTGAGTCTTTGGCAGTGAGAGTGTTTCAGTTGCCACTCAAGCATTGCAGAGTGTTTTCTTTCTACCATTTCACATTTGACCACAGTGTCAGCAGTGCTTGCTGGGATATTAGCATGGCCATGCATTATGCAGCATTTCAACAAGCACAATCTTTATGTTTAAACAATTCATCCATTTAAAAAATGAGTCTTCAATCAGTTGCAAGGTGACCTTGCCCTCCCCATCTGGATAATGGATTTCGATGCAAAGCCCCAGAAATCACTCATCCACAATTTATTGCACAAGCACAAGAGTGTTGGCTTCCCATGTCGTCAACCATGGAATCTACTGCCCTTGACCAGGAAAGGTTAAGATCTATAACCTATCTAATATGGCAACAATTTCTGTACTAAAGCATCATTATTTCTAAAACGTCAATATTTGTCGGCCAAATATATATCTTGACCCTTCATATGGAACCAGTGACAGTGAACATTCCTCTGTTCCAGTGTGAGCATTAGGGTGTTATAAAATTATATATAAATAATATAATATATATCTATAAACAAAAATAAAAAATGAAATAATTGAAGAAATTGTTGAAACCCCATATTTTAAAACATTATTACATCATAGGATATCATTTTTATCTTATAAAATATGGTATTTTATTGATTTTTATTATACTGTTCCATATCATTTCATGTCATAGTGTCATGTTTTGTAGAAAAATGTACCTGTCTATCATCATCAGCCTAACAGCCCTGCCCCCACATGCTCCACATTATATGAATGTGTGTGTGCATCTTTGCTGCTCAGCTGAGAGGTTGTGTCCTATCGAGTGGAGAGCGGAGAGTTGTCATCAGCGTGTGACAATTAGCAAATAAATTAATGACAAAAGGTGTCCTCATTGGACGGCTTCAGAAAACACAGGCGGCAGCAATTTGTAGATCAAGCAGTAACCAATAAAAGTTCCACTGAAAGCACTGCATTTTCCATATATACGCCACCAGTTTATGTGCTTATTGAATGAACAAATTAATAAATTATCTGTATTTACACTGTGCTTTTTACAGCAGAGCCATCGCTAAGACGCACTGCAAACACATCCAGGCAATGTTGTAACAGGCCTATGACATATGAGGAAAATGGCTAAGCCTCACACTGTTTTTACAGTTTTGTATGTTATACCATTGAACAATATTCAAACTAATGTCAGATGCCACAGATCATGTTGATGTAGGCCTAATGAAACTTCAGTCATATATACTGTATGATCAACTATATGTTTTTCAGCATTATGCATTTCAGGAAGGAAGCTGAAGGAATTAACATGTGCCTAATCTAACGCCACCATTAAAGGTCCAGTGTGTCAGATTTAGGAGGCTCTTTTTGCATAATGTGGCAGAAATTAATGTTTTCATTAGCATATAATCACCTGAAAATAATCAAATAATCAGTAAATAAAATAAAAAGAATTTATTAAATTAAATGTATTTGTTACCTTAGACTGAACATCTTTCATGGTCAGTGCCTTGTTGAACTGTCATGTTTCTGAAGTATCCCAGAATACAATACAATACAATTCAGTGCTAAGTAATAAGTCAAGCTTACAGCTCTACTTAGCTAGATGGTGGCATGCACAGCCTTGTCAAGCGATGTCATTAAAAAGAAGATGGAAAGATCAAAGACTCAATAAATGGGAAAGAGATGCAGAACAAACACAAAGACAGGACCTTTTACATGTCTATGTCTAGAGTGCCCTTGTTTCATAATCTATCCATTGCTCTTAGTTATCTGGAGCTGCAATTAGCAGCTCTTTACTGATATTAATTTAACGATGCACAGTTACAGTTTATTATTTAACTCATCTCACAAAAGTGCCTTCAGTCTGACCATCCCCTGTCCTCCCTTCCAAGCTTCCAAACCTGCTCCTGGTCATAAATAGGCTCTAATCATTATAACAATAGAGAACAGTTTTCAATGCACACCATGTGTAGCCTATTCAGAGGTGTTGCAATATTGATTATCTTTAATGGAGGAAGATCATTTAGCTGTTGGTCACACCTGCTAGATATATCGACAGGTTGGAGCCCCTAACTGGCAGTGAGTAAAAATCACTGTATTAAGCAGTTTATTAAGTCTACCTCAGACATCAGAAACTAGACAAAAATGTTGACTAGAAGCATGTAGTCAAGATGTTCTCTGTGCAACCACTGTTTTTATAAATGCAATAAGAGGTGAATCGTCAGGATACAGATTTGTATAATTAGATTTTTTAGACATCACCTGTATAAAACATCTCATACAGTTTAGCATTTGAGGTTTCTCATCCTCATTACCTAATGGCAGTAGAGGACTTGGAAAACCTCATGATATCAAAGCTGCTGTTAAGTCTGGTTTCACAGGAGCTACTGTGCACCCTCATTAGACAGATGCTGCTGCCAGAGGGGACTGCGGTATCTGGGGTAAACTGTTCGTGGCGTCCTTGCTTTCCTTTCACAGAAACAGATTTCAGAGAGAGAGCTAGACTGCCTTGTCATTCCACTTGAGGTTTCCATCCTCACATTTTTCTGGTGTATTCCTATTAAATTGGTTCTGTGTCGAGTGTTTCCTGACACTGATGCTGTATAACCCCACGTACAAGGCAGATTGACGTGTCAGAACATGTCTAGGTTGATGAATAAATCAAAACATGCATGTTGCAACAGTGTCATTAGCCAAGAAAGTCATTATGAAGCTGTAAAATCGCCTCACTTTCCGGCTAAATAATGTTGTCCTATCTGTGTCATTTATTTTGCATGGCTAGAAGGGATCTGGGGTCATTAAAAGTATGTGCACCAAGTGCTTTACTTTGTTATTTCTTTTTAAAGAAAGTAATTTTAGATGGAGAGATAAGAGGAAGAGCATTTCTGTACTCAAGTTACTCAAAGACACTCGCATTAGTGGAGCAGGTAGAAGCAAACCAAGTATAATTAGTTCCCACAACACATTTTCCTGTTTTCTTCCCCTTCTTCCTGACTGTGACATCCTTTATCTCTCACCAGTCTTTGTAAATATTTTTCTCATTTGATCCTTTCTTCATTCAACCGCGCTCTCTTGTTTTTCTCTCTATCGTTCTCTGCTTTTGTTTTACTCACATATGTATGCCCACACATACCCAGGAAAAAGCTTGGCATTGCTTATTGGGCAGAAAAAGAGACCAGGCATCCAGGCATCAGACTGGCAACCATCAAATATCAGGATTTGCTCCAAATAGACACATCTACACGGAGAAAAGAAAACCTTTCTTTTATCTTTCATAAGTAACATCCTTTTTATCTAATTATCTTTTTATCCTGTCAAAATATCCTTGAGGTTTTATCGCCTGTCAGTCTGTCAGCTGGTTCATTCAAGATGGTTTTGTAAAATTGTAACAAATATAAAATCCATCAAGACATAACAACACAGTGCCGTAGCTTGATAGACCAAACACTGTTCAATCTTGCAGAAACGGAGGCAAACAAAAACACAATAAAAAGATAAGAACAAAACATTACACCTACAGTGGAATCGTGAGTTGATTGTCCTAAAATATTTTCAGTAAGTCATCTGAGTCCACTACCCACCTTGAGTGCTCACACCTTCAGGTTGTTTTTCTCTGCTCCAAACTGTTGGAGAAGTGTTTGCTTCACCACGAATACTGCTCGGTTACAAATAACCCAAGGCTTGTAAAAAAGTCCCAAAGACTCACAATGAGTGGGAGAGTTAGTGACTTGTTGTCTCTCCAGGTTAGAGATTTTGTCACTGTGGGAAAGTCAGAGCAAATGTAACTCCAGTTGATGCAATCCCATCTGAGGATTATGGTCTTTTCTAGGCTTTTCTGCTCTAGTGTTCACACTGCTTAAGAATGCATTGAAAATGACTGAACCTGATCTTCAGCTCAGGCTGTGATGTGGATTTTTGGATGAAACAAAAATGATTCCAGATAACAAATAAAAAACACGATTAACGGGGTGAATTGTGTTTCCTGAAAGAAATTATTCAACATTTATTCTTTTTCATGTAAAGAGTTATATGATGACATCAATACCACTTTGATGTCTGTGCTGGAGGCAGGGGGTATTATTTCCTCACAAACAACAGCTGGACACAATGACATTCTGGAGTCTAACTCACTATGAAGTTGCCAGACAACCAAGGGAGATGTTGCACAGAAGTTCTGGGTGGAAGTATGATCCAACACGAAAAAGTTACAGCATGTAGCTCCAACTAAAACTACAAATAGTCCAACTTTTATTTCTGATTGTCTAAAAATTTAATAAATGAGAAACAATTCACCGATCCATGAGTCTAAGAGGTGTTCAAAGGCATATTATTTTTTTTTACTTCGAACACAGTATCAGGCAGATGTTTCAAAGCTCTCAAAGGCAACTGTACACTCGTACCAAATGACTAACAAAGTTACCAACAAGCCAGAGAACAAACAGCCGAATCTTTCTTTCAGGAGTTGGTAGAGACCAAGAACAGGGCTAAAAACAGTGAATATTAACATAGATACATATTTCAAACTAACCTTAACTGTTTTAGACTTATAAGATCTTGTTTAGGATGGCACAGTGAAGCAGTGGTTAGCACTGTTGTCTTAAAAAGAAGGTTTTGCGTCTGCATTGGTTCACTTTGGGTACTCCGGCTTCCTCCCGCAGTATAAAGACATGTAGGTTAATTGGTGACTCTAAATTGGTAAAATGGTTGGTTGTCTCTAAGTGTCAGCCCTGTGATGAAGTGGCTTGTCCAGGGTGCACCACGCTTGTTTTTGTCTGTTACCTTTACTTTCTGCAATTGTTGTGCTTCCTGCCAGTTTTGATTGTCTGTTCCACCTTGATTAGTTTCGCCTGTGTCTTGTTACCCTTGTGTATTTAGTTTGTGTGTGCATTCCAGCCATTCCTTCTGCTTCGACTACTACTTTGCTTTCTTGGACCTTGTCTGTTTTACAGATACAGTATATCCTGCTCCCTTACGGATTTGTTTGCATGTTTGGACTGCCTTTCATGGTTTTGAACAGAGCCTGCTAGACAATCCATAAGCTTCTGTACATTCACTTTTCCATTCACCAGTTCTGCCTCTGTAGTCTGCTTTTGGGTCCTTTTCCTTGTGTGGATAGTTACCCTGCTTGAACTGTGACGTATGAAGATCTTTATTATTAAAGATCTTGTTTACCCATGAAGCCCACCTAATTATTCAAGCCATGATTCTATCACATCTTTCTTATTATGTTACCACCCAGGGCCACATATTTGGAACACTCTACCATCAGAAATAAGAACATTAACTGATACTGAAGCTTGGCAAAATTAGGGCAAAATTATGTCTTACTGAGATGCATGGTTTTATTTAGCATATATGCAGTACTTTCTTTCCTTCTTGCTGTTTTTAATTGTTTTCAGTCTTTGTTGTTTCAGATACTTTGTAGTAGTTGTTTGTCTCAATGCTGTATTGAGTGTTTTATCCCTTCAAAGCCTATCCAGAAACAATGACTACGAATTAGCTACAGCTAGAAGTCCTATTGCATCAGTTGTATTTTATTTAAGTGTAATTCACTGTATGTACCATCCATGCCAAATAAATGAATGATAAAAAATGCCTACACTGTAGAATGAACACTTATGTGATAGCAAGTATATCTGCAATCTAAATATTCACATTCTGCACTGCAGATTCAGTGCAGGGTGTAGTACATTGGATTTGTGCTGAATACGACAGTGCTTGCTCAGCCAGATGGATAAGATGGTGAAGCAGCTAAAGAGATCATCTTGCAAAAAACTTCATATCAAGGGTTGCTTTCTGTTGAGGCTTCCTGCAATACTTCTACTCTTGCTTTGAGCATATGATGAAAACCAGCAGATAAACCCTTCAGCATATGAATGAAATAAGTTATCCTACTAAGCTATTATGGTGTAGATTTGACATATTACCTCAACATTCACATTCAAAATTGCAGCTGCACTGGTTCACTCTTAGCTTGGTAATTTTCTTACTACTCCGCTGAACATGTTGACTTGCTCAGAGGAAATCAAATAGTTTAGAGGAACAACATTAGAAAGCACGCTCCAAATGTGCTTGATTTGTTTTGGCAAATAGACCAATTAAACACTACACTGAGGCAAATGTCCACTTTACTGTTGGTCCACGTAGAGCATGTTTTGTCTCCATGGTAACATCCTGAATATGCTGCTAAGTGTGTTGATGCCTGCAGAGATATTGATGAAAAGAATATGAAAAATAAAATGACATATCCCAGCTCTGACCTTAAAAACAGATTGCACATTGAATGTAGACACTCCAAACGTCATCAGCAACGAACAAATAGCTGTGCAGGATGAGCCAGCATCCAACCTGGGCTATTGTTTGGACAATATTTGCATTTGAGCAGATTTTGGCACCACTGTAGCATTTGTGTGGCAAAGTGGAACTGCATTCGTAAAAACTGTTTATTTGCTTCCTTTTCTCACACACTCTCCCTCCATGTGAATACTATTAGGTTAGCCCCCCCAAAAATAGATCTTTCTGAAAAAACAAAAACTATGCAGGACCGCTGCACAGATTATTTAGAGGTTACAAATCAACCACATACTCCAACTCCAGGCTACTCGACTGAATGTGAAGGGTCTGTAAGTAAATAATAAGCTGCCAAAAACAACTAAAATATAAAAATCCAATTCATACACTGATACAGTAACTGTGAGAAGGATAAATATTTAAAATCCCAGAAAATAAAATATTTCAACTTGCAGAACAAAGGAATGAGGCATGGACTGATCGAAGGCCTAAGACTAAATAAGTCTATTCTTAGTGACTGAATTGAATCAACAGGTTCAGAGAGCTATAATATTTATATTTCTCTCACTGCTAGTCGGCACAGAAAAGTTTGGTACCTTAATAATCTCTTGGGAAATCAATAACTTCCTGTCGGGTGTCTGGCACATAGTTTGTTGCTGGTGTTTCGGTTTTTCTGTCAGATTGCGGTTGCTGAAATAAACATTAAGAGGATACCAAGGGGCATGTTTAAGCAGGAGTCAGCTAAGGGGTCACGCACACACACTGGTAATGTATCGCACTGGCTAGACATTGTTTTGGACATGGAAGGGTCAGATCAGGTTAGAATAACAAGAAGCTGCTGCAGGATCTTTTATGTCAGACAACCAAAGTATCAGTCTGTGAAATTGTGCGTGTCATGTCACAATACAATACAATGCAATCTAACGCGACAAAATCACACAAGAACAACCGCAAAATTCAAAAACCACACAAGCTTCACAACTGCTGACCTGTTGTTTTTGATTGTTTTATACTGTAAAGTGAAAAAAGTTCAAAGTTCATTTTTGTTCAACAACATGATCTTTTATTCAGCTTGTGGTCATCCAGAGACCAGCCTGCAGGTATCAGGTCTGTGCAGAATACTCAAGTGTTCTCACTTTGCCTCCTTACCGAGGGATAAGAATTTAGATTTGCCTCATAAATTAGGAATCAGCCTTGTCTTGCACTGAACTGTCACTTTTATGTTCTGTCATCATTGTTATCCTGTCAGTATGTGCTCCAGTGTTTTGGTCCTTTGTATGATAGGTGATTTAAGGACAATAAAACTGCTTCTTGCACATATATTGCACTTTGCTGTGTCAATCTTTCATCCAAACTTCTAAAGAGTTACTTTTAGCCCTGCTAGTAGCATGGCTTGTGTTGGCCGGTTCACTGCTTTGGTTCAGACATAAGATCTCAACAACTATTAGATGGATTGCCATGGAATTTTGTACATAAATTCACAGTGATAAGAGGGTGAAGCTGAGTGATTTTGATGATGCTCTGACTTCTCTTCCAGCGCCACCAGCAGGTTTACATTTGTGATATTAACAGAGGTGTCTCCACAACGTCTGTTGGTTAGATTGTCATGAATTTTGGCTCAGACATTCATGCCTCCTTAGGCTGATGGTCGGACTTTTCTTGGACAATCATCAGGTCCAAATTTTGATTTAAGTTTTAAGTTTATGTATATACCTGCAAAACTACTGACCATCAGCTCCAGCTGTACTTTGTCTTTACTGCTTTTTATTTGAAATGTTAGCATGCAAACACAAAAAAATAAGATGTTGAACTATGTAAACACTGTACCTGCCAAATATCAGCATTTTGGATTTTTATTGTCAGCATGTTAGCATCAAAACTAACAAGACATGTTGAGCTTTAATGTTCATTCTCGATCACTGAAACAACATTTAGACAACAAATTATTACCACAACCTCAACCTGCATCTCATATTTCCATATTTTTTGTATGATTGCAATTATATAATGTAATATATCAATTATTAATTTATATACTAGTGACAGGGGCCTTACAAAAGGACTTCTAGTCATTGACAAACACACTAATATAAACAGCCCTATATGTGCTTACAGATACATATTGGGATGCTATACGTTCCCTGGCTCCTCCACTCTGCATGTCGAAGTGTCCTTGGGCAAAATATGAGCCCCTAATTGCTCTTGAAGGCTGTGCCATCAGTGTGTGTGTCTGTGTGAATGTGATTAGCTCCTTTCTGATGAGCAGTTGATGTGTAGCAAAAGCGCTCTGAGTGGTCTGAAGATTAGAAAGTATGTAAATACAGTCCATTTACCATTATAATGTGTTACATAGTAAACATTGTTTTGATTGTTTAAAAACTATGTATTTTGGATTATTGTTTATGATACTCGACACACACCACTTTTATGATCGTTGGAGTGTACATGCGTTTGCCAAAAGTCAAAAACTGTAAAATGTAAGATAAACAAACACCTCTATCGCACGACTTCAGTGTTACCACCACTAAGCTTTGAGTGTTCACCGTAATGAGGTTTCATATCCACAACACAATCTCTGTTGTCTCAATTAGTCACTTGTTAGCGACCACATTTTTAGGACCTGTAAAAGCTCCCTGTATGATTATTAAAGGTGTGTGTGTTATGTGGTGGCAACTAGCAGTGAAGTTGCAGATTGCAACGAAATGAATACCCTCCCATGTCTCAGCCTCTCCTTCCAAACATGTAAGAAAAACTCTGTCTGGCAAATTCACATAAAAAGCAAAAGGCCATTCCTAGATCAGAGTTTGTATGCTCAGGCCTCATTTTAGGACAATGAAAACACAATGATTCTTCTATACATGTGATTATACACTAATGAAAACATACTAATGAATATTGTATTACATCCCTGCTAATAGATACACCTAAATCTTACACACTGGACTTCGAAGTATTTAGCATTGTTATCTAATTGTCACCTGTAGCGACAATAAACAAAAAGTTACATGGTCTTGATTTAATGCTCTTCTGTGAGAAGGTTGTAAGTGTTCATCGTGAATCATCGTGAATGTAAATATGAGTGACTGTCTATTCACATTAGTGCTTTGATGTCCATGGTGTTACGTTGCCTTCAGATAAAAGCATGTTGGGATAGGCTCTGGGTTCTCTTAAAAGAAATAATACAATAAAAGAAAAATCTGAGGAAATTACAGATTGCGATTCTATTGACGCAAAAGGGATTAAAGGATCTGAGTGTAATGGACGAATAATTGGTATTGACTAATGGATGATAAATGATGATGGATGATGGTTGCAGCTAAACTAGAATTATTCACTCCCCTTTCCACAGTCTGCTTCGCCTGCGTTTGGGGACTCCGTGCTCCACATTTTTTTTTATGGGCTGTAATTAGGACACAGTTTTGCATAAAGTGTCACCATGAGGGAGACTCCATCATACCGTTTCTGTCAGCATGCTGTCAATACGAATGCATCATGAGGGAAAGCCAAGAAACATACACATATACAGTACACATGTACAAGCATTCGTGAGCCAAATTTAGTAAATACGATCCAGTAAACATGCTGCGTGCACATTCGCATCTCTAAAAACAAAAAACACACATGGACATTCACATATGTGAAAAACAACTCGGTAAGGTTTGACTAACGCACTGCAAATAAATATCTGATAACCTCAAGACTCAAGATAGCATGAATTACTGTCCCAGAGTACAGCAGAAGAAGGGAGCTGTGTTTTTCAAAGCACTGTGTATTTGAAGTTGCTTTTCAAAGTGGCTAAAAATGTTCAAAGTTACCTAAAATAGTTTGTGAAATTATATAAATATGCTCAAAGCAAATGTGAACAATTAAAGCCTCATTGTAGAAACTCTCAGCTTTAATAAGGTAGCACGGTCTCTGTGAAAGCGTGGACGCTCAAAGCCTAGATGGAGTTCAGTCCACCTGTGAGGGCATACTTCCAAGAAAGACAATTGTCTATAAGTATGATTAATAACCCAAATCTTTATATAGAGTGAGGGGGAGAGAGGCTTTGCTGAGGGTGTCTGCGGAAGTAATTACAGAGCATGTACAACAAGCATCAATACACTCTCCACCAGCTCATCTGTGCTGTAGCGGGTGTAGATTTCATCAGTAAATGAGAATTCCACACAGAATCAGCAACCAATTATAAATAAATGATATTGATTAATGACCACTGACATTAACAGACTTCACTTAGTTGCAAACTATAGCAGTGCTGTATCGGTTTATAAAGACTGCAGATGGCTCAGATGTATACAATGTATTGAAATGATGCATGTTGACCTTCTCAAGTAAATTGAACAAAGACACTACACGCTACACACTGAAGACAAATGAATCGGTGACAGTTTTATCTCACGGCCTACTCCTTGAATTCCCCCACCTTTCCTCTTGTTTATTTATGACAGCTCCAATTAAAAAGATGATAAATTTAACTCAGTGATAATTTAAGTTCCCCTGTTCAATGATGACATTTAATTAAGGCTAAATTTATGTGTTAAGTCATGAGATTTGCTGGCATACAAACACAATTACCATAAAACCTGATTGAAATATTTAATTTCACCGCACAGGGAGAAGCACAGAAACAAAGAAGTATTTCTAGCATCAGAGAAAACTTTTAAAAACTCTTGAGAAATTCATAAGAATTAATTTTTGTATTATTTTGTGTTTCCTCCTCCTCCATTCCTGAGGGGCCTTTAAGAGAAACATAAGAATAAATTCTTAACTTCAGACAAATTTGCTCTTGCTTTTAGTAAATTCGGCAGACAATTTCTCTGCAGCACATTTTTTCTATGATATAATGGAGATGAATTGACAATATGAGCTTAGTTTAATGTTTATGACTGATTGTCTTAGGTCACATTCAGACAGGCAATGCAGTGAAGATGCAGGTTTTTCCCTTCATTTCAGTGGTGGGAGTCCATTGTCGCTGCGGTGGTGCGGGCTGCAGGGGTATCTGCCAAAAAAATGCAGCGACCTGCGGTGGAAAAGTTGAGCCAGATCCAACTCTTGGAATCAGGCAAACCCTCCAAAGTCAGCTTGAAATGTCACTGAAACTGACACTGTCCAGCTGGAGTTCATAATACTCTACATGTTGTATTCTGACTTTGTTTATTTCATGTAACCCGCTTCTAATTTTATGTCTGGCTCACAATTTACGCTGCAAAATAATGACACAAAGAATTAATTTCATTTGTGTCAAATGGTTGGAGAGAGAGAGAGAGAGAGAGAAAGAGAGAGAGAGACTGAGCTTTGGTAAAGAGACATAGACCAAGCGCTGGCCTCGATAAAGCCGGTTAATCAGCCAATCAATCACAGCGGTTACATTCAGCAAAAATAGACACCCCCCAGCAATACAATTACAAGGGCTTTACAGGGAGGTTAAGATATCTAAATGCACCATGCTTGTACAAAAGAGTCTTTGGTCACTCTCGCAATTCTGTCAGCATGCTAACGTGCTCACAGTGACAATGCTAATACTGTGTGCTAATGATTAGAAAGTGCAATGTCTACCATGTTCACCATCTTGGTTTAGCAGGTCAGCATGCAACCATTTGACAATCACAAAACACAAAGTACAGCTGAGACTGATGCCTTTATTTGGAAGGTATTTAGTACTAACACGAGTCTGGAGTAAATTAAAATTTTGATTTGATTTAAATTTAAATTTACATTTAAATTTAGTCATTTAGCAGACGCTTTTATTCAAAGCGATTCACAAAAAAAAGGGAATCAATCATGGTACAGTGCAGCTAGGACACGTTAGTGCGGCAATAAGTACTGTGACAGTAATAGAGGGACAGATTTAGCATGTCCAGTTTTGGTAGTGCTAGCAGAGGAGTTTTTTTAAAGGTAGAGAGAGACCCCCCTGCTCTGGTAGGAACTGCATTCCATCAACGGGGAACAACAGACAAGAAAAGTCCGAATTGCCTTGAGCGAACGGGTGTCAGAGCCAGGCGTTGTTCATTGGAGGAGCGTAACGGACGTGAGGTAACACATGCCTGTATAAGGGCGTTCAAGTAGTTAAGTAGGTAGGTGCAGAACCGGAGACTACTTTGTAGGTGAGCTTTAGCGATTAATGCGGGTTGCTACAGGTAGCCAGTGAAGCTTGATGAGCAGCGGGGTAACATGTGCCCTTTTGGGTTGATTGAAAACCAGGCGTGCTGCCGTGCTCTGGATCATCTGGAGAGGTTTCACCGTGCAGGCCGGGAGGCCCGTCAGGAGTGCGTTACAGTAATCAAGTCGTGAGATGACCACAGCCTGTATTAGTAGTTGGGTAGCACGTTGAGTAAGGTAAGGCCTGATTTTTCTTATGTTAAGTGCAAGTCCATATTCATCTGAGTGAGCAATAAGCATGATTTCTTCGCCCATTGGACAAATATTAGCTTTGTCTCGTCCTAATGAAACAAATGGTATCATGTGACAAGTGAAAGTTTCTTCAGATTCTTCCTTCTATGGAGTCACAAAACATTCAAGATTTAAACCCAGCCGCAGTGTATCGCATATAAGGTCTGATACAGCCTTCTAACTGCTTTCTTTTTTTAAGGATATTTTTTGGCTTTTTGAAGCTTTATTGTATAGATACAGCTGAAGAGTGACAGGAATGTGGGAAGAGAGAGATGGGAAATGACATGCAGCAAAGGGCCACAGGTCGGATTCAAACCCTGGGACTGAGCCTTTGTACGTGGGGCGGATGCTTTACCAACTGAGCTAACCGACACCCTCTAACTGCTTTTCTAAACATGAGATATTGCCTAATGTCAGCTCTAAGGTCTTCTGAGATAAAGACACAATCTATATTCTACACACACTGCTTTAGAGACAGTCTTAATGAACCAAAGAGCATGCAATAGGCAAAAAGATCTGTAAGCATATGAATTCTAAGGAGGGACAAGGCAAGTACATGGCCTTACTCTGACCTATCCTATGTTATGCACTTCAAACACATTTAAACACCCTTTCCTCCACACATAACATTTTTATCTGTGAAAACAGAACAAACTAGCATCTATGCAAACTAGATTGTGAAACAGCTCACTGCAGTATAGTTTCATGTTTTTAAGCATAAAAAACGCACTGTTTTCAACTCATCATTGGCCAATACAAGATGATCGTGTTTCAGAGATGGGTATAAGGACATGATTACACATCATCTTCAGATCATCAGAACATGAAGGTGAAAGCTCACTGTGATTATCTTTTGGCGGACTACTTTTGTGTTTCCTATTAATACTTTTTGTAATTCCTGTGATTATCAGGCATAGCTGTTGCTGTAATTATGGCTGCAGATTTTTTTTTTAGCTATGATTATGGCTGCAGCTGACTACCAAGGCTGTGACACATAAGCGTTTAATGGGTGTAAGTAATATGCAGGAATTGTGCAGATATCTGACACAGCTGGATGATCATTGTGGGAAAACTATTTATTTTGTGCTACAAAGGGTAGCCACAACCACAACCTTACTAACCCTTAGCTATATCTGCAGAAGCAGCCCTAGTTACAGCCTACGCCATATCGCAATAGACACATCTACAGCTTTGGACTTGGCCATACAGTAGCAACGGCAATAGAAACAGTTCTGGCTATTGTTCTGTAGTAAAAAAAAACAACTTTCAGTTCATTCTGCAGCCAATAGAAAATTCTATTCTGTTTTTGCATAATATGGGCCTCATTGTTTGTCCTTTGAACCCAGTAGGTGGCCTTTTTGTTTTTCATTGGATTCAGAGAGAGCACAGAAATGCCATCCATGACGTGATGCACACTGACCCAAACATTTTTTTACTTATGTGAAAGAAGCAGCTGTAAAACATTGCATTCATTTTTTTTTAGAGTGCTACAACCCTGTGATACGACTTGTTTAATGATTAGAATTTGATCCATTCAGCCCAATATCATTTTGAAGGTCTAGAAGAGCTGCGCAATTAAATCATTTTATCAAATGCATTTCATCCACTCAATTTAGCAGAGGGCTAAACTGGAAGTTAGTGGCTTGTCCGGCAGAAGACGTTTGTTCTATGGGCCCCACAATGTAGAGTCATATATGTGGGAGATCTGGGTAAGTGTTTACATGAAATAAATCGACCTGTGTTGGCTTCTTGCACCACTGAGCAACTTTCACAGGAATGAATGGAGCGCCACCTCTGACACTATCCAGTTATCCTTAATACATTTACAATTACATCGTATAGTCTTGGAAACAACCACAGCCACAAATACAGGCATAGCTACAACTGTGGTCACAGCTATGGACAGACCTATTTCTAACAGAAATATGGATTATGGGGAATGTAAAATGTATTGCAAGTATGACAAAAGCCTAGTTGGGAAAGAAATGTCCCACTGTGACATTTTAGGAGCTCCATAAAACAGCAAGCAGTAAATAATCAGATGCTTTTCTGTTAGCAGAAACTGTAGCGTTTCAGTGTTTCCAGGAAAATGAAAAGTAATTACCTAGACACTGCACCTACCTATAGTTGTCATAATCAATCATTTCCTCAAGCCTAGAGCATAAAAATAGAAACTGTCTCTTTACCTGGTGGGCTATCATGTAAGATATACTGTATATAAAGTTGGTGAGGGCTTGTAACTGGAGTTAAACATATGGCTTATCACTGCAATGCAATTGGAGAGTTTAAGTCTGTCTAAGCCTGCACCCAGTATAAAATGTATTGCCTTTCATTGTTCATCTATCATGCATGCGCCATCTGTCTGAGGATTCATTCCATTTTTTCTCTGCCCTCATGCATTGTCTCTCTCTTTCACCGTCTGTCTCCCTCACATTGGGATGCCGTCTTTTTAATATCAGCATCCTGCCAGTGATCAGGTGACAGGGGTGTACACCATGTCAGATTAGCAAGTCTGCCATATTATCCAGAAATGTGTGGGAGACTACAAAACCCTGTCAAGTGCCAGTGAGGCTCACTGTATAATCTCTCAGTACAAACTCTGCCGCAGGACACAGCAGCTGTTTTTTTTCTGCAACGGCGTAAAATAAATAAATAACTAAAATAAGGAGAATAAAGGAGAGGGACCATCCTTCACTCCCAGATCAAGTTTGGCTGCTGTGGCTTTTTTACAAGGCAAGGACAATATATAATTTGCAGATATGACTGGAGTGATTACGAAGGATTAGTCATTAGGAGGAGAAGGGAATATCATGAGGAGACGACAAATGGTGCAGAGTCAAATGTCTCTCAGTCTCATCTAGCTGGTACAGCTGTTATTAAACAAATCCTTCCTGTGGGAGGGGAAGACAGATCTAGTCTGGCATAATTGGCATAATTTTTTTTCAACTGGACGTGTTGGCAAATTATTAATGCTGTGGGCTAACCCGCAATGAAGACAGTAAGCTGTTTCCTCACAACAGTTTTCAAGTAATACCCATCCATCTTGATGGGAGTCCATTTCCAGAGAGATTTCTACGCTTGATGTTTCTTCAACACCATGAACACCATTGAACAAATTCCTTCCAAAACATGGCCTAATCAAAGCTAAAGACGGAGCGGGAGAACATCTAGAAAGTTCACGATGAAGAG
The DNA here is from genome assembly GCA_033000465.1 of Sciaenops ocellatus. Classification (NCBI taxonomy): domain Eukaryota; kingdom Metazoa; phylum Chordata; class Actinopteri; family Sciaenidae; genus Sciaenops; species Sciaenops ocellatus. The sequence continues at coordinate 6,563,038 of CP136872.1, read as the reverse complement.
AAGCTAGTTTTCACGGCTCCAAAACACCACAAATTGACTCTTCAAAGCTCAATGGGTGACCTACTTTTATGCAGCCAATTATATTATGTCTCCCTCTTGCATCTTTTTTAAGTGGGTCGAGAAACGCGAGAAATCTGACAACAAAGTTTTGCGCGTTCGTACACAGGAGGTGTGTGTATTTGTTCTTCTTTTTCTGACTGATGATTAATAAATGCCTTGGCTTGTCAGGATCAATTAAACATGAAATGCTTAGACAAACAGTAAGCTGTTGAAATAAATGGAAAGAGAAGACATGGGCAAGAGCTAAGATAAAAGAAGAACTTTATTGAACGGGTTACGAAAGCTCAATAACAGCCTCTGTGCAAAGGTATTGTATATTATACTGTTCTTATACACAGAACTTACCTTTGCATTAATTTAACATTTCCATTAATGTTGTGGGCAGTTTTAGAATTTCTGAACACTCAAGAGTCTGTAAAATAAGATAAATATTCTCTGAATTACTAAAGAAAGAACATCATGAGCACTTCAGACAGACCATGAGTGATTACCTCTCGCCTCATGAACATCCATAATAGCAGAAAAACTGAAAACCCTCGAACAATCTGCTACTAAACTGTTGCCCAATCATGATTAATGGAGTCAAGGCAGCATACAACAACCGACCAGCTGACTTCCTTTGTACCTGTATGAATCACGATACGAAAAACAGATCGGGCTTTCATTTGACAAAGTCCCAACATTTAAAATGCCATACAGGACAGTATGTGTAGCATTTATCTGCATTATATAATACATAATAACATTTAGTTATATCTGCAAGCTACAGTGAAGAGCAGCAGTAAATATGGGGAAACAAAGGGTGAGATATCATAATCCTTACACTAAGCACTGCAGTTACATCATATGTAAACAACATTTGCTGAAAGTTGCTTTTCTTGTGCAGGCCAGCTAGCAATGCCAATGCAAAAAGCATAAGAGTGACTTGTTACTGAATGCAGATGACTAGAGTGACATGAAGCACACATTTGGCAAAAGATATTTTGCAAAACACCTGACCAATCAGACGTTGTGTTGTTTTTCCTTCCCACTGATTTATCTTGTTGTCAGATAGCTATTTTATTTGGCACTTACTGTAGAACTTCTGTAATCCAGAAGCCCAACCAAATCACACAGTGTATTATGACACAGGCCCCTTTTATGTGGCTAAAGAATATTTTTCTGCTGACCTTGTCAACAGAAGTGCACAGCCCTTCTTCTGTGCTGGGATCCCTGTCTGCTTCTCCAAACTGGGGGTGCTCTGACTGCAGTCTGGTGTCTGCTGTAGGTAACACACTGCTTCAAAATACCCAAACTGTCCCTTTAACAACCAGAATCTCACTTGGACTGATAGAGATTCCTTTCACGCCCTGCTACGTGTGCTGTGCAGGAACCAGAATAATCTCTTAATGGCATTAGGCAGAGGCTATCAATCACCACAACAGTGGTGTCTTTTCTTTGTTACGATCAGAATGTTGTTTACAAATGAAACACATATTACTCAGATGGAGATGCATATGTGTTTTGCATAAGTGGGATGTCTCTCTTTGTCACGTACATATGCAAAACAGAATACTCACAGTTCCCTCCTCTCTGGCTTTCTCTCACATGAGACTGCTGAGAACAAATCCACTCAAAATTGGCAGCAAAGCAGTCAAGTTCTTTCAAAACTCCATTACTGTCCAAAGTCCCAATAAGACAGAAGACAAACAGAGGACTGAGTGGAATTTCAAACGCTGATGTGAGGTGTGAAACAGGGGATAAAGCTGCTTAACAACTCGTATGAGTTCCTATTTCCTGAAAAAAAGACAAACCCCGCTTACACCTCCGCCACAACAAAGCATCTGTCTGCTAAAGTCCCTGAGTTAACAAGGCATGAAGTCTCTGTTCCAGCTGATATCTTACCTTCCACTCTGTTGTCTCTCCTCTCTCTGACTGGATTTCCAACTTTATTTCAGTCTTCTGAGACAGTCTCGTGGATTGAAAAATGTGGGTTTAGAGGCTGGCACCAGTACTTTTTGTACTAAAAGTGCTGAAAGCTTTAACCTACATGTAGTATGAGTAACATTAAGCATTTAATGCCAAAATAAAAAGAATCACTGATTTCTCATTAGAAAGAAACTGAGGTGATAAAACACCAAAATGCAGGTGGATGACAGTAACAATAGACTCAAAACATGCTTCACATACAGATCAGGGTGTGCTGTGACAGCGTGTCATTATTAAATCAACAAATATGAAACAAATGAATCATAGCAACTATATTACAGTATTAATATCCAATAAAAATGCAAACCGATATTTCATCAAAGCAAATAGTCTTATTGATTAGATGTTTAGAGTACTGGGGTATCGGTTTAGTTAGAGTAACTGTGTGTGTGTGTGTGTGTGTGTGTGTGTGTGTGTGTGTGTGTGTGTGTGTGTGTGTGTGTGTGTGTGTGTGTGTGTGTGTGTAATGCCCATGAGGAAGAATGGTCCTCAGTATTACAGAGGCAGTCTGGGCCATTTAGGAGCAATACACAGCAGAACCTGAGGAGAGGAAAGAAGTGGAAGAAGGCAAATAGCCAGCAGACACTCAGAAATAATCACTCTGTCCCCCGTCGCCCACACATTGAGTTCTGTCAGCACAAATACAGCCACCCACTCGCTCTGTCCGAAGTCCTACAAGCACGACAGAGCCAAGCCGACACAGTTCAGCAATGTTTTTTTTTGTTTGTTTGTTTTTGGGGGGGGAAGCATATGCCTCAGCCTCATAATCACAGTCAGATGCAGATGATGACAGATTCTCCTGTACAGCCTGAGCTGGTCACACAATGTTGACAGCAAAGTAAACATTAGTTGCTCTCAAATGTTTAATGAGAGTGACAGCTTTAGGAGAAGTGGTGGCTTGGCTGCTGTTGTCGTGACTTTAGTTATAAATGTGGATTCATTTAAGTGTGACAAGTTTATTTACAGGACATGAAACATCAGTTTCAAAATTAAGTTCTTTTTTAAAAAACTAAATATTTGTGAGTAAATGAGCAACTACTGAAATTAATGTTAGGAAAACAGTCTTCTTCATGAATTAATAAAACTTTAACAATTAAATTTGCTTCTTCGAGACTGTCTGGGTACATCTGGGTGATCAGATTTGATTGACAGTAAGGTCTCTCTGGCAAAAAAAAGTAAAAATCCAACAGCTGTCATCAAATTCTGAGTCTGACTAACACTGCAGTTGGTAAGTGACAAACATTTTTCAACAATATCCAATTCACCTCAAGAATGTTGATATTGGACATTCTATATAAGTTAGGGTTTAGAAATGTCAAATCACTATGGTTATGGTTGGAAGCTTATACACTTTAAGACAGTGAATGAATGACCTCACATCAGCCTCACAGTTACGATAGGACTCCAGGAAACAGTTAGAAATTTATATCCAAATGTGTTATGTCCCAAAGAATACCACTAAGAATAACACAAATGCACAAACACAGTAATCTTTAGTATTATTTGAACTGCCTGCCTTTCAAAGTTTTGAGGGCTTTAAAATGAAAAACAGCTTTATATCTTGGCTATGACAAATAGCAGTTTATAGCAGTTTGTGCTTTCCAGTTCAGTGGGTCTGTGATGCGTTGACGCAATGACAACAGAACAAGATGAGGAAAAGGCTTTAGTTTCCATCCTACCAAGAAGTTACATGTGATCCCACCTAAGAGATATGTTTCAATTAAAACAATGACAGGGTTTGAAATGTAATATTGTTTCAATGCAATACTGGGATTGTTTCTTTCCGTTTTATTCCTGCGTGCATCGCCTGATCGACAGAAAACAGAGTGCATAGTATTGCAGCACTGATATGAAAGCACTCTGAGGGACACTGAAATAAGATTAAATGGAAACTTTGACCAAATCAAATAAAAAGTAGATGTTTTCTGTTGAAGTTTTGCTCTGCTGGAGTTGTTGTCAGACTGCAGGAGAACAAATGACAAGCCATTCAAGGGCAGAATGAAGTCTGGATATTTGATAATGGGTAAATATGACGCAGCAAAAGCTGAGTGAATAAACTCTGTGAGTTCAAATCAACTCAATTTGAGTGTACATGTAACACCATCAAGTTCACTTTAGGGATGAATTAAAGCAAGTCTTTTCTGGGAGCTGATGTTTGAAACCTTTTTAGGAGTTAGAACTGAACTCTTGTGGGAGTTAAACTAATTAATGTACAACAGCTCTCCATGACAAGTTCAACTGTTTGACATCCAGCATCATTTGTGTCACTGCTTAGACTGCTCGAGGTTGAGATGGAAGATATGTCTGTTAAGAAGGTCAAATCCAAGAATCACAAATAACACCATAAGGATACAGGGCACATACAACCAAAACTCAACCACCACAAAACTACCATATATGCTAAGCTGCCGTGGATGACCAACAAATGGCACATTTTCATTCCAACATATCACCATAGCTGGTGATTTTACTGACAAATTCCTTCAAACTTCTGGCAGGAGAGCTAGCAAGTTCATCCAAGCAAGAAAATACAAATATATGCCAAATACACTGCCAAACAGTATCCCTGGACACAAGCTGTAGTCTAACTGAGAAAATAAACTCCAAAAATCTAACTCTTTCACACTTCTTTTCTAACTCCAGATTATTCACCTTCAGAAATGAAGCACTGCGATATCATTGAGATGGAATGTGATGATGCTGCTGTATTTTTATGGATAAATTGTGCCAAAATCAGCTCTATGGCTAGATTTTCTGTGTAAAGAAATGTACCTACACTGCATGTTCTGGAGAGAAATGTTAGAAAAGAATCGTGCCGTGCAACTGTCCAATACCAGCATGTATTAATATTATCTAGAGAGTCAATACGAGTGTCACAGGCTCCAGCAGGAGCTGAGATTCACAGATCATTTTGGGATGCATATGGTAGGAGGACAGAAATGGTGGGTGGAGAGAGTGGAGAGGCTGAGGAGCGAGAAATTTGAATTTGCTCAGGGTTTCATGGCAAACATTTTGTGCTGATATGTTTACATAAAAACAGGCTGGTGGAATACTTACTGCTGTTTATGCAGCATTCACCCGTGTACTCCAAGTGTAGAATGAGTCACAATGCAATATGCTGCAATTGTTACTCTGGCATAGCCATTTTTTTTTTTTCATCACTAGCACGCACACATATCCAGAAATGTCAAGGTTTGAAGCATTTTCTTGTGGCCGGAAGAAGAACGTGGAGTTCTTACTGTTTGTCCTTTGTGGCTAACTTTGGCATGAGAGCTGATGCACTGCTCGTGTCTTGCAGTTTGTGTCACGCATCACATCACGCTGTATCATGAATGACTCAAGCAAGCGTAGCACTTGAAGGAAAGCACCAACGTCAGCTTGCTGCTGTGTGATGGCAGCTGCCATAAAAGTGGGTGGTGGAGGAAGGGCATTTCTATAAATCCTGGTCCAAGGATTGAGCACATCACACATGACATTATCTTTTCCAGAAATGAGTTTCTACAAAATAACAAAAATCGATATCAATGTGTATTCAACTTTGCCTACATGGTTGCTGTTTGAGCTGAAATCATGGTTGTAGCCTGCTGTGATATGTAATGAAAGTGCTATTTCTACCTAAATTAGGTTTTCACATTGAGAACCAGCATGTAACTCAATTTTATTGTTTAGTTTGATGTGATATTCTATCCACTGGAGTAGGACAATATGGAAACTGCAGTAGTGCTTTACAACATTTCTATAGACAGTTCTCTCCACCTTAAACTCCTGTAAAAAATATTTTCTACAGTTATGAAAAAATGTATTCATTATTTTTTTTAATCCACAATGGTTGATTCAGATTCAACATCCTCACAATATTTCACAACCATTCCACCATCTTTGCTGTAGAGCTCTTTCCACTGCAGAGATAATCTATGAGCAGATTTATTTATCTTGTAGTTTTAAGGATTTACTGATGGTGATGAAGGTGTTGGGTAGATTATGTTACTGACACGGGGTGATTTGAAGAGTGCCATCTAAAACAGTCCGTTCTTACTCTCAATGTGTCAGATAAAGCAGCTTGGTCAGAGGCTCTACGCTTCAGGCTGTGACGCTGTAGGTATTCATCTGGTGTCAATTCTGGAAGCGTCCCTCTAGTTTAATGTTTTGATGTGCCATCGAAGTCAGTTGTATAACGTCGGTGTAATGTGAGAACGTCCATGCATGGAGGATAGGCCAAACAAAATGGGAAACCAAAAGTTAACACTGACTGATTTTAAGTTATGTAATGTTATGTAACGTAACTTACATTACTTAATAAAACTAATGTACTTTGACCCCAAACCATCTTTTCTTAACTTAGCCAAGTAGTTCTGTTGCTTAAGCAAGCTTTACTTTAAAAAGTCTAAATCGAGCGAGTATTTATTATTGCTAATTTGACTGTGCAGCCCTGCCCAGGACACACTGTTTAGTTGATAATGTCTTGGAAATTAACTACAAGGATATATTATTGTTTAAATAACCACCAGTAACTGATAAAAAACACTCAAACTTTTTGGATTTTGGTTGCATTCCCATAATCTTAGTCAGCATCTGTGAACAAAAACACGTTGAAATGGTGAACATCTGTCACAGCACCTATCGCAATAACACAAAAACAAAAGCACACAATGTAAATCTAATAGGCTATAGCCAGCAGTGTTTTCAGTTTGATGTCTTTGCATCTGCTGTAAACAGCAGAGGGCTGTCTGTTCACAGGAGGTGTCTGCAACATCCTTCCACAACATCATACAAGCTGGGATCTGAGTCCCTGGGATCTGTCGGGTTTGGGTGGAGGTTTCACAATCTGGAAAATCTGGTCAGCAAAAACATAAATGCTTTGCATGTTTGTCATGTTTAATTGAACAGTATTCCGGTTCAGCGTTATTTTCATCACAATATGAATTGCAGAAATTATTCTTCTATCCTCCAAAATAGCAATATTCAACATTTATCACATTCATATAGCTGTCAAGCCTGTGCATGCTCTGACTTAAGCCTGCAAAGAAACTGCCGGATGCCTGGGTCATGACTGGACTTCTCTGGCAACGTGACAGGACCATGACAGCACAGCCAGAGTAACCCTGATCCAAGGAAACACTGAATGAAGAAGCAATGGAGTGACAGCCTGACCTTCAGACATAAATTTGGCGAGGGTCACTGGATGAAGCAGGCAGTCAGCACTTGGTGAGCAAGGTCAGTGTGTCATAGAAAGAGGATGGAGGATGTGAGTGTTGTCTGTTTGCAGGGACATGCATGGCTCAGAGCACTCACTCCCTGCAGGCTCCTCAAAAGAGTCAATTGAGCGACAGAGTTATGGAGGATGTGGAGAAACAGAGAAAGTAAATGATGGGGAAACAGTGAAAGTAAAGGGCTGGGGATAGCCTGCATAAAGCTGAACTTGATGTCTTGGCTCACAGGGGATAGATTTTCAGAACCATAACAGCCCATCTGTGCCCTTACATAAAGTGTTTCCCTCAAGTGGGATTGTGAATTGAGAGGGAAATGCCTTAATCTGCACCATTCAGTCTGGTGAAAGAAAAGCTATGTGAACCGTAAAAAAGCTAGGACCATCCTAAAGGGCATGTGATAACAGAGTATCACGCTCTCTGGGCACTCTGCTGTCCTCCTTTTTGATCCCTTGTTGCCATCCTTTACCAGGCTTAAGTAGTAAGATGAAGTCCAACTGACTTACCAGCACATCCCGCATTCAGTATTCCTCCAAACATGCTGGACGAAGCACTCCAAGCATTTATTTAAGTAAAAGTAATAAATACCACAGTATGAATACTTACATACAACTGCATTCCAAGTATATGCTTCAAAAATATATTACTTTACATGCTTATTATGAAAAATGGCACAGTAACATTTACTGTGTTTACTATGTATTAACTGCATTATAAATATTGATGCCCTGTGATTGACTGGCAACCCTCAAAAGGACAAGCAGCAAATAACTAATGGATGGATGGAGTTATTGATGCATTAATGTGTATAATACTTTAATGTCGCAGCTGCTAAAGGTCAGTTGTGTTGTGTTATTAATCTGAGTGTGAATCTGCAAAGAAACTAGTAACTTAAGTTGTCAAATAAATTTGAAAGGCCCCATTTAAAGCCTGTGTTTAGTTTGTCTGTTCTGGGCTACTGTAGAATCATGGAGTTTCAACATGATGCTCATTCTAAGGTATCAACAACACAATGATTCTCATTTTCAGGTGATGAAACCTAATTATTATTACATTCAATTTCTGCCATATTCTGTAAATAGAATCCCTTAAATCTGATACACTGGACTTTTAAGTGCATATTTAAGATTCATTTTACAGGTCTCCTGTGAACATTTTAACAAACCAATGAAGTCAACGTAGGCTAAATTAGCCAGCTAGCTGCAGTTGATAAAATCAGCAGTCTGCCATTTTGTCCACCTCTGCTTTAATAATGAAAAACTAAGAATTATGAGAAAACTACATAAACTGCATATGTGTGCCACGAGAACAAAATGCTTATTGGGCAAAGCAGCACTATGGGTGGACGAGCTTAAAGTCAATTAAAGACATTAGTTCTTGGTTACCTTGGTGCAACACATAATGTTGAGTGCAATTTATAATCATCAAACAACTATATTACACTTATTTCTGTACTATCCATCCCACTCTTCTATTAGGTCATAGTTTCCTGTGGTTTAGATTAAAATAAAGTGTACCGGAAAGGCATTGTGGCATTGGGGCTTAAATTCAATCAGCACTTACTTTAAAAAATCCTGTTATTAAATTTTGAGTTGCACAAGTCTAGTTTTAATAATCCATGTCATGAGGGGCAGTGGGATACCTTATTTTGGCATGTGTCCTGAGGCAAGAGGCAATGCGGTGGGCAAACAGCCAAAGAGCAAATGAGAAAAGAGCACCAGGCTGTATTATGAAACATAATGCATACACAAAAAACTCTCTACATTTCCGTCAAAACATGAAAATATAGTTTATGAGTTGCTCTTAAACTTTGTTCTTTGATGCATCTAAACTTATTTTTTTAATCATAGTGTGACAGCACTGTATTTTTTTCGAGCTCAAGACACTTTATGTATCATCAAAGAGAAAGAAAGGAGAAAGAGTGAAGAGTGAAAGGAGAGAGGGAGCAAGCTGCTCCCTCAGAAATTGCTTTCATGTGACCGTGGGGTGAACTTTGTCATCAGTACAGAATGTCAAAAGTGCACCATCAATAAATACATCTACTGTAAAATGATCAGTCTGATCCAGTTTGATGACCAGTTGCTTACTGCCACATGTTTATGTGTTTCTACTGAAGCTAGACACCTGTCTGTTTTAAAGCATGGGAATAGAGGGAAATGAGATAAAATGGCTAAGAGTCAGAGGTAGGAGGAGTTTCTGTCTGGTTACCATGGTACCTCAGCTCAGTGAGCTCAGCAGAAGTATTAAATATCACTGAGGGTCCTTTTGCTTTTGATCCAACTCTTCCTGACACAGCCTGCCCCCTCCACATCCTGGCAGGACCAGCACCTGGATGCAGAAACACATCAGCTACCCGAGAAGACAGATATATTTATACAAAGTAACACATACACACATTCACAAACTGATACAGCACTTAATATATAACAACATGATGAAATATGGGTTCTGTCATGACAGGTTCCCGCTGAAATATTCACAAAATGCTCAGTTTCATCTCATTTTGAAAGGATGGTGTCAGACTTTGTCACAGTGAAGTCAAGTCAGATATCTATCAAGTGATTTTCTTGACAGTCTATGAAACCATACTTCTTTTCGTTTTCATTGCTCAATATTTATGGAACATTATTGGCCCTGCTATAAAAAAGACCAAGGGATCTGTTTGGCATGTCCAACTGTGAGGAATTTGCATGCAAGAAGGACCCACAGCTCTTGGAATACCAGCATAAATAATATGATTGAATATGTAGAGGTGACATGAAAACATCTGGTTATCCAGGCAGTTTAAAGCACGGTGCACTGAATCATACAGAAACAATTGTACTGAACGCGGAGAACAGCTCACTTCGAGTGCAACACCTGTATCATCATGTATCACTCCTGTCTACTATCAGTCATAGTTCCACATTTGGAAACACATATCTCATATGTGTTATGTAGAAGGCAGTAAATTCAATGAGCCAGATGAAGAGTCTGGCATGAAACATATTTGACACATTATTCGGATGCTGTTGCTAATAATGGCCTTTTTTTAAATATTGGGCTACAACTCAAGCATACCAAAGCCATCAGACCAAATATTGGTTAAGAGATCAATTTACCAGAGAACATATCACAAATCAACAGCCATGCTATTGCAAAACTATCTAGAAGGTGACAAACAAAACATAGACAAATAAGCTTTCCAGCCAGTATGCTAGCAAGATCACTTTTTGAAGGTCTTGGACTAAGAGGAAGCATGATTTTTTTTCAAGACTTGTCAAGAACATATCTGCTGGGGTATCAATACATCTGCAGTTATCATCATTATAATATATAATTATCATTACTGTGACTGGATGTAAAACTTCAAATGCAACCAATGGAATTTTTGTTAAGGTTACTTGCCCCCTTCATATGCACACCGACATGTCAATGTATGAGACTGGAGAAGAAGCTGTGGCTGTCTGGGATCAGATGTCTGCCAAATATGTTGTAATAAAATGTGGCTATCTAAACCACAAAGAGTTCATCTGCAAAACAGCATCCAAAAGAAAACACACACAGCAGTCTGCCATGAGGTGTTTACTGAGACACCCTCACCCAGAGAGATTTGGTGAATAACAGCTACATATATCTACCTGAGTGGGCTATATACTATATGGCCTTGGTCATGTCTTGGTCTTGGTTTATGTGGATGAAAAATACAAGCATAATAAACAGTTTACCTGCAATTAAAGGTCAGTGCTCACGTTTCATGGGTTAAAATACATCCTGTACTCTATCAACACTATAGCTACCCAACACTATTGTCTCTACTCTCTTAATAATAGGATTCAAAGATTTTAAATAACATTCCCATCACCAGACCATTGATCTTACCCCGCCATCAGGAAAGCAATACGCTGTAAAGAGGCACAACTCTTAAGAAGCAGTAAATCGTGAAGAGGAGAGGCTATTCTCAATGGGCAGTAAAGGCACAAGCTACAAATGCACAAATCAATGTCAGTGGACATGAATGATAATCCCCTGGGTGAAGTGACTGAAGGTGCAGTTATGCCTACACTGTAACAAAATTTCCTGTTAAATTACAGTAAACTACTGGCAGCTACAGTTGCCAGCTTGAAACTGTTATTCTACAGTGTACCTACTGTGATCTACAACAACAGTTTAGTACTGTAAAAATATTACAGTACTGTGCTGTATGGAAAATAAACATTACAGTATTATACTGTAAGCTCTATGGTTGCAATTATACTGTTATTTTACAGTTCCTACAGTATTCTCCATTAACAACTTATTACTGTAAAACTGTGGAATGTGATCTTCACAGTGATATAAACTAATGATTTAAAAGTTTTACATTTAAAAATGAAAACCCCTGAAATAATAATACTAATACTACTACTACTACTACTACTACTACTACTAATAATAATAATAATAATAATAACAATAATAAATTAAAATAGCTATCACAGAAATGGCTCAGACAAGAGATGGCCTTACAACATTAGGCATTTATTAAAGCTGAACATTTTCAGTATCTACAAAATCCATAAAAACACCATTATTACTTCATTGTCAGAATTTTTTCTTGAGCTATGACAAGTGATGACTAACATTACATTCATTAAACTTTGTATTTTCCTCCCCAGGTCAAAATTGACAAGGTCTGGTTTGACTGTTTGCAAAGCATAGAGTAAAAATTATCAGCCAATTCAACTTCATTTAACCTTACTGCTAGTTTTTTTCCTTCTTCCTACCTCCCTTCACCCAAAGACAACAGTTGGGTTAAAGTCACTGCATCAAATGCATAGCAGCTAAGAAAACTAAGTAAAAGCTAACCCAATTACACACATTCCATTAACAATAACAATTAAACATATCAAACAGGCTCTCAACAATGGTGGGTCCAAAAATGAACCTGGGCATCTGAGACGGATGGAGTGAACTATACTGGCTAAATAAAGCCCCACTCAAAGTCAATCAAATTTTTTAGTAGAGTGGCCACATGGGGATTCACCGTTGTTGCCTTTTTGTGGACCAGCTTCCCCGTCTTCTTTGACACCACCTTCCCCTGGTTGGTCTTTCTTCCCCTCTCAGGATTAATCCCAATGAGGCGCCTAAAATGTAATAATAGAGAAAGTATATGAGATATTAGGTATCGTAAGTAAAGATCATTTGCATTTAATATGGAACCCTATCACATTAACTGAATAAAAAAATATTTAATTAATTAATTTAATTATTAGTCTTTTATGATAATGACCCTGTGTCTCATAATTATGAGAGAATGATCTCATTTTGATAAACTATTTATGAGAAACAAAAGATTAATGATTCAGGATTACAACACATCAGCTGTTGCCATTATTACAGTATCTATTAAACTTTGATTTGAGGGTGGCATTAGGAAACATTGTTATCTTTGGGAAATTTTATCTTTGGCAAAGTTCAACATATAGATACTTTTTGAAGAAGTATTTCAGGCTCCTCAACCATGGTGTCTATTGCCAACTTACGAAGAGCAGTTAGCGAAGGACACATTGCTCAATGAGAGCACCACAGAGAGTGACATGGCCAGTCTGAGTAGCCCCATTCCTTAATTAAGATGGGTGCCAAAAGGAAGCAGGCTATGCTTTGATGTGTGTGTGATGTGTGATAGGTGCAATAACTGTAAAAGTTAATATACCAGCATGGCTTATAATAAATGACAGTTCAATATTTCTGAACAGAGCTGGAAAGAGGGGTAACATACTCAAACAATATTTCTGGAAGAAGTTTACCTTTGAACAAACTCCAGTGTCCTTGCAGCTTCTTCTTGGTATTGCAGGTTGAACACATAGTATGTCGCGAAAACTGCAGCAAGCCCTGTGATGAAGGTTTTTTGGATGCCTTCACAGATGACCTGGTTTTCGATGCTGATCATCCAATGTCCCAATGTGACTCCATCACCAGCAACTGATGTAGACAACAGTTATGGAAAATAAATATGGGTATAAAGGCCTTATATGAGGATAAGAAGTTCACAGAAAAAGCCACCCATTATAGATTGTTTTATTTTTTTAACAGTAATGTTTTGTGCAACTTGATGTGTTTGTGTGGCATTAAAGCTATTTTTTTGTTGTTTAACTGGTGTTTTAGGTCAATACACACACACACTGAACTGTAGTGCTAAGAGGAAAGCTGGACAGAAATGTCTTAGATATATTCATTGCAATGTCTGTGTATTTTGCAGAATAACACACTAAAGACAGAACATAAAAAGTTACACTGAGTCTCTGTTCAAGTGTGCAACACCTATCCACACATTTTCTACTGTATTTATATCAAGTATCATAAATTATCTTATTGCAAATCATTAGTTTCCACAACTTGAGATAGCAAAAATAATGATGAGAGAACTACATCCATGACAGACGACGATAAAACTTAAGTTTAGAAGACAGATACAAAAAGAGAAATTAGACAGATGGAGACACAGAAAGACAGACTGACTTTGTTCTATACTCCATGTCATGCTTTTATGACACTTACCCAGTAGAATCAGTCGTGGACTGGTTGGGAGGGTCAGGGTGCGCTCAACATCGGCTGCTGTGGCAGACATCTGTAGAACATGGACAACACTATCCAAATTAAGAATGGAATTGCATGTACAGTCATTGTAGACACAAGACATATTGCTAAACAAAACTTACATCAGCTAAGAGTATCAGTCCCTCTGTTCTCTCATCAAAGTAGGCCATCAGTAACTGGATGATGCAAAGAGTCAATTCCCCATCTTCAGACTGTACATCTTTGTTCTTCAGTTTTGTCCTTAAATACTTCTCTATTCCTTGTCCACATTCTTCAATGGATAGCTCCAAGGCACGCAGAACGCTGATGTCAGTTAGTAACTCAAAGTGACCGTAGAGACCCCTTGGGGTAAAAAGGTAGGGCCACTGGATTCTTAAGTCTTCAATGGAAGGTGCTGGAGTCTGATTGATGTGGTTACGCTGAAGACAGAATGTTGTTTTCATGAGGTTTATCACTTCTGCCCTCTCACTACCTTGAATACCTTCCTGCCTGTAGATGTTCACCAGTTGTTGCCGCTTCTGCTCCACTGTCTCATTTGTTTCTTCAGGTGGAGGGTCCGGCTGAAACTGTGTGCATCCGTAAGAATCAGTTGGCCTCTGCAGTTGTCCAGACCGTCTTGATGTTCGGTGTCGTTTCAATGTTCCTGCACGGTTTATGTTCTCAATTCGCGTTTTCACTTGAGAAAGGAGTGACGTAAAACCACCAGCAATGATGACACCTCCTGTTGTCATATCAGCAAAACTACTGGGGTACTGCTTGACAATGTTTTGGCAGATGACAAGACATTCGCTGCGTGTGGGGTTAACCTCATACCTTCTTATTTCATCAACAAGAATTCGTATCATCTGGCGTCGCTTGTCAGGAGCAGGTCTCTTGCTGTTGGCAATGGCTGACTGCACTTCCTCTGGCATTTTATTCCATGGGACTTCAAAGGTTTCATGCCACTTACTGGATATGTTGGCTGATTGTCTTAGGCTGTGTGAAGTACATGGTGTTGATGGTTCTGAAGAGCTTGACAGGGATGAAATGCTGGACAGTGAAGATGAAGAGCAAGGCAATGGACTAGAGAGCGAAGTCAGACTTGTATGTGATGAGTCATCTGGCAAGATTTGTAAATCAAGTGTGACTGTAGTAGATTCTAGAACACATGGAAATAAAAATATATTATTATCATCACTATTTCACAATATTTGCCACATATGCATGCAAACTCATATCATAAACACTAGAGATTGTGAATTTGTATGGCAATTCCATTTATTGTTTTGAATAGACTTAACTCTACAGCACAGTAATAGAAATTGTATAGTCTGTGGCCAGCCCAAATCACTACTTCATTCTGCGCTCATTCCATATGTCAGCTGAGTGTAAACTGTCTTGTTTTTGACCAAGTACTGCAGCTTTAACTGGACAGGAAAACACTATATTGATAATACTTACCCATTTTGAATGCCTCCAGAAGTTTCCTTTGCTGGATAACAGGCAAGAGATCTCTGAGGTCATCCTGCTGCACATATTTGAGGTCCTCTGTTGATTCCACACCCGAGATTTCAAGTGCTGTGATGATCTGTTTTTGAGTATCCTCAGACAAATTGGGCAAAGTCTTGAGGATGATGACCTTTATTTCATCGCCAATGGATGACATGAATCTAAAATGTTGGGACAGAATGATGAAGAGTTAGCAAAGACATACCCCAAACTGAATACTCAGGCAGTGGGTAGTGATCAAGGAGCTCTGCTTGACTGACACAGTAGTAGGCTTCCTGCATTGGTGAAGTGTGGTAAGCATTAATCTCTGGTTGACGAACAGCCTGATATACCTCAGTGATGAAGTACACGGCTGAATTCTTATGAATGACAGCCTTTTTGATTTTTCCCACTACAAGGCCATCATCATTATGACCTACAACAACAAACATGTTGCTCTTATATGTTGTCCCTTTTACTGTCACATTATGACTAATGAGGGTATTAAGATGATCAAAATTAAGATGAGCAACTGACTGTCTGACCTTATCATTGTAGTCTCCCACAATAAATTCAGTTCCCTTCTCTACCACAACAGATGGTGGAAACAGTGTTCCAGCACTTAGAAAAGACTGCAAAAGCTGATGTCTTTCAGCAAGGGTTCCACAGAGGTTTTTGAAATTGTGCAGCCTTCTTGCACATTGTTTGAAATAAGTGTGCTTACTTTCAAATCTCAGTGTCCATAGACGGATGAGTGGCCCAAATTGAACAGTGAGTTCTGGATAATGATTTAGGTAGTGATGTTTAGGTTTGAGTGGATGATCCGCGAAAGTCTGCTTTCTGATGTACAAATACTCATCTATCAGGACTCTTAAATATGCTACCTGGCCTGTGGAAATGGTTTGAGTACATACCAGCTCCACAATCTCTCTCAGCTGTAAAATAAGCTGCCACACCTCACTCTCTCCAGGGCTTTTTATTTTATCACCAATTAATAATGGCAACATTCTCAGGAAACACCAATTTTGAACTGCATGTCCAGAGAGTTTTCCAGCCCCTGGGTTCACCTCACAAGGTTTGTTGTTGGCGTCATTGCCAAGATATTTAAACTGGTTAATGCGCCGATTCAGTTCAACGTAAGTAAACTCCTTTTCTTTTAAAACAAGGTGGTTGAGGTACAATGCCAAATCTGTAGAGACAATGCCCTCAAAAAGATCATGGCCAAGACAAGGAGGTAATCCAGGCTGACATACATGAAAATATGCCAGTTGATTGAAAATGGAATCAAATTTAACACCACAACAGCCCCTTGCTTCCACATTATGACTCGCAGCCTCAGTGTTTTTATGATACGATTGTAGTGTGCGGTCAGGGCCCTTAGCCAGAGGATCTGCCTGAAATGCTTCCCGATCAATCTCACAATATCTGCAAAAATGTGAGCTCTTGCTAAAATTTTCAGTGAAGCCCCCAATGTTGTGTGAACCCAAATTGTCTCCTGCTATGGCACACAGGGTTCCCTTGTAGAGCTGGCCATCTGGCAGAGTTACTCCATTCAGCTCAAGTTCCTTCAAATCTTTCACAAGAGGGCCAAACACTAGATCCTGTCCAAAATATTTATAGTCTTGCTCTCGACAAAGCAGTACAAGTTGCATATGATCAATACTTGATCTGTTGTCAGGCAAAATATTTGCAAGGGTCAGATACACGGCCAAAACCTTGTGCTTTTTCCTCCCGGACCCTAGGGGGTTGACAACTTCAAAGGAATCCTGATACAGGATTACACCTAATGAAGGGGCTGTGTGGTTGAGCAGCAAGTTCTTTTCAATAATTGTACCATCCCACACATCCTGTAAAACATTATCAGGTTGTACTCTGGTTTTTGTCTGCTGCAGTTGCTCCATCACTGACTCTGAGGACAAGAGAGACTCAATGGTGTTTCTCACAGGAACATATTGTCCAAAACATTCTTTGCCTGACTCATTCTGACCAAAATACGTGGACAGTGGCTCCACATAATTAAAGTTACTTTTAAAAAAAGTTTTTCTTTTATGGTCAGTTTTCAGGGTGTGGGTATTGCTAGCCCTGTGGAGATCCTCATTTTTCAGTGTATCTATGACAGTATTTATGTCAGCTTCAGAAAGTCCAAGTGATGTCAACTTCTCATTAAGCTTGGAAAGTAGGTGAGACTGATTGATGTCATGTATTTCCTGATAATGTTCAATTATTGTTTGAATAGTGGAGGATGGAAGGAGCAATTTAGCTTGTAATTTCAAATAAAACAAGGCCAAATGTCTGACAAATTCCCCTTCATCTGCTCTTTCTGGGTAGACCTCCATGTCTTCATCACTGGACTGACTGGGATTCTCAAGCTGTGTATCGCGGCCCTCATCATTCCGATCACTGGTGCTGCTTGTACTTGCTATGGACTCAACTAGACTTCCTTCAGAGTAATCTTTATGCTTTCGGGACACATGCGATGTGAATGTTGACTTAACTGTAAATTTTTTGTCACATTGTCTGAAAGGGCACGAGACTGTCTTGCCATCAGTTATATGACTTTTCAGGTGCAAAAGAAGACCCCGGATATCCTCACATTTTGTACTACAGCTGTCCATATGACATGTTAAATCTCCTGCATTATCCAGTTTAGTTACATTCTTTACATATTTATGGCGATGAGTGTGAGAGCGAAAGGCTGAAAACTTAGAAAATGCTCTTGTGCATTCAGGGAAACCACACTTGAAAGATGCATTAGGCAGACAACTATGAGTTCGCATGTGCCTGACATGTGCAAATGTATTCCTGCAGGTTTTACCACATATATTGCAAGTTATCATGTTTTCACTACAGGCCTTCACAGCAAAATAATCTTTCAAATACTCTCAAGAAAAAAACTAGTCAGCTAACTTTTAGCTACTGTATATAGCATTAGCGCATATTTGAAGCTACTTGTTAGCTTAACAAGCTTCTCCCTATGAACTCCCATAAATCGTTTTACTTGAAAAAGTAAAACAACAAATGGTAAAATAGAACCTTGTAGCCCACCTTAATTAGATCTGACAACAAATCAAATGCCCAAGCCAATTTATGCTAATTTAAGTAAAGCTAAACTTTTGTCCACATAGTTGCTAAATGAGAGTAACGTATGCTAGCGTGCGGCACGTACTTTTGACTCAATCTTTTCGGCAAAAAACAGTCAATAAAATGTTAATCCAACACAAAATCATATTAGCATTATGCTGAATTTTGCAAGATTATATTTACCTTTCTAAGAAAGCCACGGGGACAGGATGGATGTGGGTCCGCTGTGCAGTTGACGAGAGGAGGGTGAGGAAAGCAGCAGGTGATGCCTCAGGTGCTCAGTCCAGTTTGGTGCTTTCAGTTTAAGAGTCCGGATGAAAACGAATTCTTCATCTTGTTATTGTGTCCTCAATATCAAATAAAAACACTGATGTGTAGGCCTATTTTTAATTTCATTACATTTTTTATTTTGCTCAGATGAACTATTAAACGGACCGAAGATCAAGTCTGATTTAAAGTTAACTGAAAAAGAAAAAAAAAAATACTATATTATACCGTAAAATTATAGGTAGCTTGCTGTAAAAAATAAATAAATACTGCTTTTTACCGTAAGATTTTACAGGAGCTTACTGTTAATATTTTGTTCCTCAAAGACATCAGAATTTACAGTATTCAACTGTATTAATGGAAAACGGTACACTACTGTGCAAAATATCCAGTATTTTTACAGCAATTTGTTACAGTGTATAAGTATGAGATGCCGTTTATGCTCAGGTAAAGCTCTACTGTCAGGCAGCAGATGATGGGAGCTAAAAGTGCAACCAGTGCGTGTCTTTAAGTGGTTTATTGATGCCTGTCAACGGGAAACCAGAGTGTGGCTAATCACAACCGACACCCTGTCTCTGCGCTGAGAGGATGGCTTTGAGATGGAGGTGTTGGAACCTCTTAACAAGATCAATCAGCCAGGCTTATCCTTACTGCAATCTAAATGGAAACAAGACTTAAAGTCTGTAGGCAGGGTGCAGAACTGTGAGGCTCTAATGATCATTACACATCGGAAAAGTTGTTGACTAAAAAATGTTGGAGAGATGAAAGAGAGACAGTTGAGACAGCTTTGCTATTCTTAGATTGCTACTATCAGTATAGGTGGGGTAAAAGTTTAAAGACATGCCACAGATATCACTAGTTGCTATGGATACCACTACTTTAAAAATGTCGGTCCCATCTGTCTCACTATCCAAGTTTCTATCCACATTTGCGCACAGACTTTCCAAACATTTCCAGGTGCCATTAAACCACTGCAGAAGTAGTAGAAAACCATGTGTAAAATGATATGGAAATATAGCATTTATGTTTGTTTTACGTATTTATTTTAGAAACATTAAAGTCCCCACAGATGTTTCTCTGATGTTTCAATGAAGCATGAATTATGTTTGACATACATTACAAAAATGCACGTTTGCATGTTTTTAATATGTCACCGTTCAGGTATTGTGGTGTCTTATGGTTCTTCTTTTTACTTTGACTGTGTTGCAACAACTCAACCTTCAGCTGTTAGTGTGAATGTGCCATGAGAGTGATGTCCTCCACTGCAGTTGGAAATCAGCACTCAGGAATCAAAGAGTTTGTGAACAGAATCCGCTTTTATTTATCTGTACAGACAAAACAAGCAGGAGCCCTCTACGAGAAAGGTCTGAAGAATGCCTCTCGGGGCATCTCTTTATATACTCTTTCTAAGCCCTGCCCAGTGGGCTGGCCGGGTTTTCCCCACCTGTTTCTACCGGTGTAAACGGTCAAAAAATCCCTCATGGGAAAAACCCAAAGGGTGGGGAAAACCCCAGGGACTTTCCCTAATGGTGTCAACCCCGGGGCAGCACTGCCATTATCATTTCTTTTTTATTACTATCCTTCTTAACAATACACCATTAAACTTTCTCCCGCTGTCTGTCCTGTTTTTTAAAACATCTTGACACATTGTGTTACACTATTATGTTTCAGACATATCTTATTCTATTTTTTAAAAACTATGTTTCAATAATTAACAGTCATGAAGCCTGTGTTACAATCATCCACAGGCCTCTGGCGTCTAGCTCTTTATCAGTACTTCATTTGCATCACATCACCCATGGTGCTATTTCCCTACACTAACAGTCTGTGAAACAGAAAAAGAAAAAATCAAAAGAATGAGATTGTCCAATGCACCTGCCAGGCTTCAAGGCCACTGCCCTTTGCATGTCTGGGCGTGTTGCCAGATTATCCAAACTGCTTCCCCCTCCATTTTGTGTTTACCAACTCTTATCTTGTAGCGGAGAACTCTTGCTTTGTGGCAGAGGCCATTGGATCAAATCATCTGTGATTCAGTCATAATACGAATGTATACACTCAGAAAACATATAATATTAAAAATAAAATAAAACTTGTGAATGAAGTGCATAAAATCACTACCACAGTATCTATAATGAACAAAATGTTCAACTGGAGCCGTCTAAATGTCTATAAGATTGGTTGTTTGGTGTATGGAATGTTACTATTCAGAGTGTCACATTCAACTGTCTTTTCGTTTCATTTCACTTCATATTTAATCTGACAATTTTGCCCTAACAAGTCAGCAGGGGATGTACCAGACTTATTTAAATCTGAGATGTGGGCAGCTAGTTCTTAGCTTGTCGGGTGACTATAGATTAGAACAGACCCAGCCCCATTATGTAAGTGTGTTCTATCAAACCTCACCACATTTGTTACTTGTTAAGTTTTAAAGTCTGAAATCATGGAGAAGTTTGTACATTCAGTTAGCTTTGCTTTCTTAGCTCTACATTGACAGACTTGGCTCAACTTTCAAGACTTTTATCCGACAAGAAAACATGAGTGATGTAGCTTTGTATTGTGTGTCGGTATGTTCCTTTTCATATATCTCTGTATTGTTTTAGGGTGCTGTTTCTTTGTTCTGACCTGCCAAGAGACTACAGATGTGACTTAGTTTAAAACTAGAATCTGATACGTTGTATCAAAGGGTGGCACTATACATGGACCCTTTTTTAATAAAAATAAATAACTAAATTATAATAAAATGCAATCATGTTCTTATGATCAGCTGCTGAATAAAGCTTGATAAAGTTTATGGATAATCCTACTTTAATTCATTAGACTCATTTTTGGGGACCATGAATAGACCAGATTTGATGGCAGTCCTTCCAATAGATATGCAATGTACATATAGCACAAAGGTCCGGTGTATTAGACCAACAGATTGACTGACAGACCGACCAAAATTGCAGTCATGAGAGTCATTCCTCTACTAAATATTAATACATGTGGTGAATGAAAAGTGTCATTTATCTTCCATGCACTTGACTGTGCAACAGATTAATCACTTCTCAAATGATCCTTAACCTCCTCCAGATATATTAGGAGATTTTAATCAGTCTGTTGAGCAATTGCAGTAAAAATTAAATCCTAAAACTGTCTAGAGATGATTTAAGTGTTTTAGAAAAGACCTTGGCAGAGATTTTTTATTTTTGCATGGCCACGAGATAATCACACTATAAACAACAAAATAACAAGCAAGTACAGCACAGTACAATATGCAGTGTTTACGAAATGTGGAACACAATGGACGTTAGTAGACTCTAAATCTGCATAAACTTATTTCACAGCACTAACAAAGCACCTACAGCTGTATAAACACTCGGCTTACATACATTAAATTTACCTCAAAATATGACTTACAGTATATATGTATTATATATGCAGCAATCTCAGTTTGAGAGTAATCCTTTGCTTCCGTTCAATTTGAAATGAATGGGTAATCTCTATTGGGTTCAACCAAATCAGCAAATACATGCTGAAGGATTGGGCATCGTGTCAGTTTTTGCTAAGTATGCATCCAGGGTGCCATTAAATCCAATCCCCACACTGATGGTGTTTAAACACATCCGTCATCTCCAATGAGAGAGTTAGCAGTGAGTCAATACCCCCATTAGCTGTTTGAACACATGCTAGTGTAGATAAGAAACTGTGGGTCTGACGGTCCAGATCATTTTCAAATGTTGAATTGTTTAAACTAGCAGATTGGTAAACCACACTCTTAAAAGTGTGGACATTTGAAACGTAAAGGACAGATAAACTTTTGAGTACAGATTTAGGCGAAATGCCACTCTGGCTCACTCAGTGTTACAATATCAGATAACAACAATTTTGAGAGAATTAAATGTCCAAGCAAAGAACCTGTGATGTATTTGTTGCTCATGATGACTAGGTACTCTGCATCAAAACTCCTATGAGTTGTAACAAATGTGTGCAAATGCTATCAAACAGAAAACGTCATTCTGTGGAACTGAACGTTAAAATATGCTGATGTATAAATGAATAGAAGGATCATAAGAACATTATTATTTGCCACATTTTTGTTTGGCCTGTCAGTCGGCTTCACATTAATAACTAATTGATTCATTGCCTGAAAGGATTTGCAATGGGCACTTGGGAAGGGCTTAAAATGTAGCCTGAGGCTCATTATCCAATCACTGACTGCTGTTACTGTATGTCTTTTTACATAAAGAGGGTTTTGGTTCATGAGAAACTAATTATACCCAGCTTAACGTGGGCTTTCTCCTCAAATGCACAGTGAATTCTGATGAATTCATTTAAATCACTAACACCTACCTCTGTTTAAGATTCTATGCTGATTGAGTTGTATCTTAAATGTGGGTGGTCCTGCTGATTAGTTGCAGAAAACATACACTCTCTGTGCATATGCATGTGTGGAATGAGTAGGTATGTTTTAGCCATATGCAAACTGAATGGATTGCTGAAAATGTGTACAGTTGTTCATGGTCCCCAGAAGATGAATCCTATAGTGATCCCCCATCTTTTAGGGTTGTGAACGATAAACCGATGCGACCGGATATTCGGTTTAACAAGTGAGAGATACGGCTGCGTCAGTAGCAGCATCCTCAATCGATACGAATTAGCAATAAATTCCTAGATGAATCGGTTGTAGAGTCATGGATCGGGTATCGCGACACTTGGAATCGGTTGGCGGCTTCACACACTTACAGTTTGCGTCAGCGTCTCTAAAACAACGCGAGAGCTGAAGCTGCCCGCTAAACGATTCTCGCGCGAACTCCGTAGCTGCCTAGCTGGCGTTACCATGAGTGATAGACAAGTGACAAGAAGGAAAATGGAGGAGGTTAAGAACGACAGCGCCAGCCTGAGCGATGGAGGTGATAATGCACCTTTGTTACCTACCTCTAATGTTCAAAACACTATGCTCAGGCTGAAATGTTGCACTTTGTAATTACTTTGTTTGTTTCTGTGTTACTTTTACCTCTGGAGTTCCCATCCAACAAATGATGTTGATTCAGCCAGACTTTTTTTGGTCCATGTCCAAAAATAAATACATTGACATGTGATTTTGTTGTTGTTCTTTTTTTTAATTTTATTTTTTCCAGTGCCATAAAGCAACAATGCTTGGGGATATGTGGTCTTTTACATAATCGAAAAGAAAATATTGTACTGTACTGTAAGATAGTCACTTTCATAGAATTGGCTTCTTTATTTTATAAAATATCTACAACAAATATTAACCGTAGAATCGAATCGTATCGTTCTTACACTGTATCGATTCGTATCGAATCGGTCTGTAATAAAAGTATATCGTTTTTGAATCGTATCGTAACCTGTGTATCTAGATGCGTATCGAATCGTTTATTACAGAGAGGTGCAACCCTACCATCTTTCTTCTAGGGCCACCATGAAGATCACATTTGGTTTAATGATGGGAACTTCCATGTGGGAAATTACAGAGCTTAACGTAACAAATGTGAAAAAAAAAAAAAAGCTGTTAAAGGTCGAGTGTGGGGCTCTATTTACAGATTGCGACAGTTATGCATGTTATTCCATATTTAATTTATATGTATTTATATGTATATATATATTTATATCAATCATTAGGTGCAACTGTCAACTCAACTTTATTAGAACAATACAAATTGCAATGTAGAACAGAATAGAATCTTAAAAATAACAATGCCACACATTCACTTGATATCTTTCCTTTCAAATCATTAGGCTGATATATTCACAATACTGCATGAATGAAAAACAGTACACTAAACAGAAAACCTTCATTATAGTGAACAAAATGTTAGCTTATTTAGTATTTACCAATCTAAAAGAATACATTTAAAATAATATTATGAGTCCACTGGTCTTCAGTGGCTTTACTCAATCATCAGTTTTAACTGAGGAATGCAGCGCCCACAGCTTATATACCCACAGGTTGTGCCTTTACTCAAAATAGAGCTGCTTGAAACTTATTAGCAGTGTCTGTAAATATGCATAAATAAAATGCAAAACACAAAAACAAACACATTTAAATAAGTGGTATGAGATAGAAACACTCTACATGTCACAAACAATCACCTCAATATAAGAACTGTTATGTCATTGTTACTTTAGAATAAGGTGATGGAACAGAACCTGCAGTATCACCATGTTGAACCACCATGTTTCTACAGTAGCCCAGGGCAGACAAACTAAACACTGGCTCTAGGTAGGGCCTTTCTTGTTTTTCGGGTGTTTCACGGCCACCATAGTTTCTCCTTCATACTAGGAAAAACCGGGTGAGGCAAGTAAGTTGCAGTCCTTTACAACTTCATGAAAGGCTTTCTCTAAGTATTACTCTCTATTGCAGTACATCCTGCTATCAAAGGCTGACAAAGTGTTACATACAAACACAGCTCTTTTCAATCACAAATGAAATGTTTTGCCCCAAAGCAACACATTTAATACTTTTATGTGTATCTAAAGTAGTATGATGGAGCTTGCGTGTATGTGGAAAAACAACCAGTCTGTATAATTTGGGCTGATGTCATTACTGTTTGTCTTTCGCCATGCTTGTGTATGTGGGCGTCACATGTGCAAAATGCTTAATTATTGATAACAATTTCAGTGGTGATCAATAATTTATTTGATTCTGCTGATTTAACATCTCAAGGATATGCTGGTATTGTGGGTATTTTCAGAGATGCTGAAACTTTTCCCATCGGGGAAAAGACTTTGCTCCACACAATGGCTTTGATTCATCATGAATGAGAGGTGGACTGTGTATGTTTGTAGCTCTATGCCAAGTCAAGATTTTACATGTAAATACTTGTTATCAAAAGCCCACACAATCTCAGTGGGTCTAGATTTTGATTTATGAAAGTGCAATATATCATAATTTCAAAGCCTAAGTTTTCAAATGCCAAATCTTGTCTCTTTGATCAAAACACTGGGCTGAATAGTTTTGTCTGTGGAATTCCATTGAACACAGTGTGAGATAGCTGCTGTAAACTTGGATTGTTTTCTTATCAGCATGCTCCTTTTAATTAGTTTTCTTTTTTCTTTCTTTCTTTTTAAAATGGCTCATTATCACTATTTAATTATAATGAGTTAAATGAAATTAAAAACGGCTAACAAATCTGTTGTGACTCATCTTGTTTATCTGAATGCATGTTCACAATGACCCTCCTGGTGTGAAACATAGGAGCAATAGCCTTTTGTGTTTTTGCTTCTTTTTGTCTCTGGAAAAAGCTGGTGTGATTAATGTAATTTCACTACGGGTGGTGCATTGTTTATCTTTGTTTTCCACCTTGGTGCTGCTGACAAGATTGTGACATGTGGTTATATCCTCATTAAATGTGGCTAGCGTCTGTGCACTGGTCCAAAGATAACTCACAGACACAGCACATGGATTATCACTTGATGGCATTTCAATTTCCTTTCTCATTTTACAAGAAACCATGACCCAAACATGCTACATTTCAGCAAAATATTATTTATGATGGTGTGTCACACAGAAGCTAAATGGAGCTAAAATCTGCCATGGAGCCCAAACTGGAGCTTAGCATTTATTCATTGGATTGAACTTTGACTCACTCTTCAGTTCCTTAAATTAAATTCTGAAAAGAGTCCAGGCTTGTTATTCATGTAATCCGAGACAGTTAAGTCTTTATAAATATGAGCCACTCTTGGTGCAGTTTCAGTGACAGTGAATTAAAGTTGAATGCTGTGGATGCATTGAAAATGGCCTGGTTGTTTTATGTTAGATATTGGCACATACTCTATCTCTTAACAGTTATTATTTCTATCCGGAAAAAAAGCTTATTTTGATTAACATTTCCACTGTCAGTGAAGTTTTGCCTTTTGACATTACATGCTGAAGCGCTGGTGATTCTAGATTTTTATCAGACATTGACAGGATTATATGTGATTATAGCAATATAATAAATTGTAGGCTATAAATTCGATTTCATGGGATTATACTGTAGTAAAGATTTGTGTAAGCTGTAAAGCAGGACAGGTGTATTGTTGTATGCCATCCTGAACAAACACATTTAGCATTTTAAGAGCCTATTCATCATCATATAGCACCATCTGCATTGGCCAGAATGCTTGCTACTGGTTTGTGAAGCCACACACACCCTATTTTGCTGTGAATTGATTATATCACTAATGTAAAGTAAATGACTTATCCTCTTTCTTATTTTTTTAAAAAGTAGATTGAGCATGTTTGGACTTTATCTGTTTGAATAAGCACTTACAGTATATGTGTCATTAGAAAATGGCCATAGTTGTTATCACTCGTATTTGGAATTGCAGGTACGATGAACTGACACAAAGATCTTACTTCATACATATGAGACACGATTTAAACATATCTGTATAAGTACACTTGACCAAATCACTTTTCAAGGCCCAGTCATAGTAATTTGTTCATCACCTCTCTGAAATGTCCAAGAAAGCATATAGGTGTCTCTCTCTGCAAGCGTACAGTAAAACTCACATTGGCTCACATTTATGAGCAAAGGCACTGTTGCTCTGACAGTAGTGAAATTTTAAACTAACATAGCACCAACTCAAAGCATTAAGTAGGTCAAGTGACAGAAGAAAAATCTCTTTCAGAAAATAATTATATATTTCACATTTAAAGCCATTGAAAAGGGTGAATATTCTCTTTTGTGTGTATATTTAGACAGATCCCACGATGAACTGCTTAACAAATTTGCCTGAGGGCCACTGAGGAGTGACTGGATTTATGCTACTTTGAAATACTGGCAGGTAATACATGATTATGTCAATTAAACCCTCAAACGAGGAACTCCAAGTCCATTATAGGGAGAGCCACTTGCCTCGCTACTTTGTCCCCTGTCACTTCAATAGTGGTGCTTGCTTTGACCAAGTAAATTACATTTGCACACTTGAGTGGCCTGATTTCTAATGATGCACTTTGAAGTTGAGAAGCGTTGGGACCACAAGCATGAAGAGGTGCTTTTTGTACTCATATGTGTATTTGTTTGTGTGTATAAGAGACAAGTCTTTAAAAAATATATTTATCTAATCCAGGGGTCTGCAACCTTTTTCAGCCCAAGGACCCCTTGAACAGGAGACAAACAGAACAGGGACCCCCACATGTAATTCATTTTTTAAAATGTTTCACATATAATAACTTTTATATTTACTTTATTTAACTTTTATTTCACCTTATTAACCTATTTATATGCTGGGTTATTAGCCTAAATGTGTTTATGATTGATAAAAAGTTCATGCATAATTGTTATTGGTTATTAAATACCAAGAGATCTTTGGACATGTCCACTGATTCATCCAATTGGAGTGTAAATGCCTTCACTGTTTGTAGTTTCTATCTGCACCGTCACATTCACCATTATTTTGGTGAAAATTGTCAATTATTATGACAAAAATTGGCGGACCCCTTGCAGTACCTCTGCAGACCCCCCACGGGTGGTGGACCCCAGGTTGAAGACCCCTGATCTACACATACATACATACATATTTATATTTATTTATTTATTTCTAGCTACCTTGATAGATAGATAGATAGATAGATAGATAGATAGATAGATAGATAGAAGGGTTTTTTCAGTCCCTTTTGTCCCTTTCGTTCACTGTAGTTCAAGCCCGCTCTCCGGTTGCCTAGTAACGCTCCTTGACAACAAACCAACACGGATGGTGGGACAGTTAGTAGTCATTCAAGAAACTCACAAGTGCAATATTGAAGTTAACACCACAAGGTTTAACATTTTGGCATCTTCGTTAACTACCTACTTTCACACACCTGTACAGTTTTCATGGGATAGCGCCAACGTTACCGTTAAAACCGGTTAAAACTGGCTGTCGTATGTAGTTTTACCGTAGCTTGCTAACGTTAGCTAAAAAACATTATTCAACGTATAAGCTAGTTAACGTTCACCTGACATGGAGCTGGATATTCGTCGCTATCTAACTAAGGCAAATGAGCAACGAGGTTTGTAATGTATCACTTCAGGGACAAATACTCTTGTTACGACTTGTGAAAGTATGTTTTCACCGTGTTTAACGTCATGTAACGTTAAATGTGTGTAGACTCTGACGCTCTGCGGGCAGCTTACCGTTTAATCAAGGACAGCGTGACAGCGGTTGGATCCAGAGCACGCACTCCACGCATTGACCCAGAGCTGTACGTCGTTTGCGCAGAAGCAGCTTTACAGGTGAGACTCAGGCATGGATGGGCCTCTGCACTGTGCCCGGTTTTGTAGATTTAGTCAGCATACTGTCAGCAGTAGATATACTGAGGTCATGAGTGGAAGCCCCTAAATAAAATGCTTTGAAAGTGTGTGGCTGTAGGGGTGCTAGAGGACATGCTGTATTTTCCGAGTTCCTATGATATAATGTCAATCTTATATTATCCTTGAATTAGGATAATATAGCCACAGTAATACTCTAGCAACAGCACAGAATGCACAATATTGTACAATATACCTACTAGATGAAGAAAAGACTAAATATTACACATTAAACTGAGAGGAATTAAATTACACACCATACAGTATAAATAATACTTCTGCTGTCACCAGGTTAATACAGAATCATGTGTAAAACTACACTGAGGACAGACAGACATGTTGGTCTACAGTCAGCATTACAGTCTAATTTATTTATTGACCTGAAAATCTCTTTCAGGGAAGACCTGGCCGAGACAGGCAGCAGCACAAACGGAGAACAAGTACATTAAGACGGATACTAAACAAAACAGACAGTATTACAATACATAACATCCCAGAAAATAAAAGTGCAATGCAAGCAATGAATCCAATAATATAATTTCAAGCATGGACACCCCAACTATTCTGTATCCAGGTCTTTTTAAAGCACTCAAATAATTCAGATCTTGGAGTTTTATAACTTTCTGTAATACATTCCAGTCTGAGGGTGCAAACACCCTCTTCTCAATCTCTTTATGAAACATTTGGTACAGACAACATATGAAAAAGATATATAGGATGCTAGCAACCTAAGAATTGTCTCATATATGAAAATCTACCAATGTGTGCACCTGCAGGTTTTGTAAAGCTTGATGTGTGCCTGATGCTGATATCCACTGTTTGAAAGCTTGACATGAGAGAACACACGCCTGCAACCATGCCTTCCAAGTGTTGTGAGGAGTGTTTTCATGTTGTGAGGAGTCCATGACTACGGAGATGTCTGATAAGACATGATGCTTCAAGCAGCCCCCAAAGAATAAAAGATTGTGCATCTGACTGAAAAATGTGAAGTGCATTTATATTAGTAATCCTTGCTGCTGTCATGATTTGTAAGCATCTCCTTCTGTGGAAATTCCTTTATTGTTACTGACTTTATTGGCATGTAGAGAGGAGGAATTATTTGGTTTGACTAAATAAAGCAGGACCCAGATCATTTTTAGGGTTGTTGATTAGCACCACTGTTTTGATCTGGCAGCATCGACAGGTACTGCTATAGAATATCATGGAAATAGAAACATCTGCAGGACCCCATCTGCTAGAACAGTCTTGTCACATATTTGATTATGTCACTGTTTTTGTACAGTAACTTTAGTTAGCAAAATCTAACTGCTTTCCCAGTAGGGGGTAGTAATGAATATTCACTAGTGCAGGCTGAATTGTCCTAGGGCATGGGAAACATATTTGAATAATGAAACACAGTGATTTTCCATAATGTGATTTGTTCTGTATTTTTTTTATATCATGCATCAGGTTTTCTCAGTGAAGAGTGCAGCTTGCCTTGAAGTCTCAGGCTTAAGTGACTACCAAATTAGCCCTCATCTTCAGCAGAACTACACCAGAATATTCTTCAGTTTTCTTGAGAAGCATGAATATTCCTGTTTGCATTATGACATTTTCTAACACAGAGATCCAGTGCTTGTTACTGTAAAGTTTATGATCTTCCAGCAGGAGAAAAAAATAAAATAGTTAATCATACGACAATTAAAATCTTGCAGTAATTTCTATCACAGGATTATCTCCACTGACAGTTCTCCCATTCCTTGAATGAAAACTACCCTGTGTGAATTTATGTGATAATTAACAGGAGACAGTATATAAGACAGGACTGACATTCTCAAGGGCAGCAGCCTGCAATCAAGATTTTTGTCGTGCACCACACATGCATTAAGCCATTTCTGAATCGTTTAAATAATGCACTAAATGTGGAAAAAATGCTGTGGATGAGGTTTAAATATTTATTTTGTTTGGCCTTTGTGCTTTTTCTGTGTTTTCAGCTGGGTTGTTTGGAGATAAGCACGGCATGTCTAAAGATGTACTTTGAAGGGAATCCGCCGCCTGATGAATTTTTGTGTCGAGCTTACCTCTGCCAGGGCCAGCTGAAGTCTCCTCCAGTCACTGGGAGTGTGGTGAGGACAGTAAATTGGACACATCTCCTCAGGGGGTTGTGTGTATTTGTGTGTTTGTGCCAGCTACTGTAGAGATTCTGTATACTGTACTTACTTAAGTAAACATGCACTATATATATTCTTCAAGGCATGTTGCCCTCTGTCTTTACAGTTTATAGTTGTTCTTATCAAATCTTATCTTATCAAACTGTGGCCTTTAATAGAATAGCTGTGTCTGATCTTTGTATGTTTGTGTAACGTGACAAGATGTCACATCCCCTTTTGCATTTTGTTTTCTATTCTAGGAGAACTTTAACGAGGCTGTGCAGTATTTTTTGAAAGCAATTGAAGTTTCAAAACCTGATCCAAGGTATGCAACCTCTCAGAAGTTTGCTTTGATCTCAAGAAAATTGACCAATTTATGCCATGTACAATTTATCATCTCTGATATTGTTTGGAAATTGCCACAGTAGTGATTAGGTGCAGCTGCAACAACAGGGGATGAAACAGGGGATGTTTTTAGCTATGATAAGTTATGAGGGTTCAATCTGCTGCACAAAAATATTTTGGGACATGAAGGTTTGACTTCCAAAGAACATTGTTGAAATCTAACACGATTCTTCATGCTCCACCCTGACCCCTTATTCACATGATATTCAGCACGTGTTCTTCTGATGTAACAGCCGACTGGAAGTATCTGTGAACAGAGTGAAAAGGATGATAAATATAGATGTAACAGAAATTGTGAAAGATAAGTTCCTTGTTTGGAGATAGCAGCTTAGCCTTTGCGAGCAATGAGCACCGAATCTCTCTGCTAATGAACTCATAACCTGTCAATAAAAGGGCTGAATGAGCAATCCCAATTAACACCAAAGGGAATACATATCTAATACAGCCAGCCCAGACTAATGCACAACACACTCTCTGGTGAATAAATTAGCAGCACTCAAACAGTCTGTTCACACAATTTGCCCCAAAACATCGCCTTGAATTCATAAATTTTGCTGATTTTATAAAGAAAGGCTTACACAGGGTGCTCTCTTGAGGCTTATTGGACGATGGTTAATCCACGCACATTTGCAATTCACAGGACTTCTCCATACAGAGTTTGCACTCAGTCTGAATTGATTTGTACTAAGAGAAGAAATGGCTTGCATGTGCATCATCTAAATAATTCAACACTCTCCGTTTACTTCTTTTGCATGTGGTTTGTATCTTACAGATACTCCTTCTTGGTGTTCAATGCCTCAGTGCTGTACTTCCAGACAGTGCGTCCTCTCCTGCAGCCGGGGCGGTGCTGCCACCTGGTCCCCTCCCTCAGACAGGTGGTCCAAGGTCTGGAAGAGGTGGCAGACCAGGACCACAGCTGGAGGGCTGAACTCATGATGCAAGTGACCCCAAAATGCTCCCTTACTTGTCTTTCATCAATAAGTCCAGTCCTGATTCTGTCTAGTCTCATGCTGGATTCATGGTGATGACATATAGAGCCAATTAACCACCAGTTCACTTTCTTCTTTCAGGTCTGGAGAATATGTTCTCGGTTCTAATTAAGTTGTTTTATCGCATTTTCCCATGACACCTCAGGCCCAAATGGTAGTTATCTTTGTTCAGTGGGTATAATGTACCATCCATGTACAGTATACTGTCAGCGATGCAGCTAGCCAGGGTATTAATAGCACTGGGAACAGTATATAGCTAAGCATCATCCATATGATATATAAGATAGGGTGGCCAATATACATGGCTTCCATTCAAAACTCACTGTGCCAGTCTTATAATCTAGTGTATGGTTTTTGGAATATTTTGCTTACACTGACCACTACAGGGGCAAACAAAACACTTTTTAGTAGAATGCAGTGCAACTCTATAACACTACAGTGTCAGTTAAAATGGAACATTAAAAGCTTTATAAAGTAAGAGCTATAATTGATGGAATTGAACTGCATTGGAGTTTACATTACAGTAATAAACTGGGAACTTGCCGTGTACTATAGTGCTGTGACTGCACATGATGACTAATGTCCATAGTTGTGGAAATAACCCCTCTAAAAGAACTTTCTTTCTTTTATATTGAAATATTGCTGGTGTCATTTGCTCTTGGTTTTTATTCAGGCACCTGATGAAATGTCTTGTGGATTCTGGGGAAATGGAGGATGCTGCAAGTTTTGGCAAAGTTGCAGAAGAATTCATCAAGACAAATGTCGCACATCTTTATCCAAGACTCTTTACGTTACTGGTAAACAGCTAAAATGAGAAAATTTTAGGAATTTTGTCATAGTGTTTAATTGGGGAGCTATCCCGTGAAATTACATTTCAAGTATAAGGAAAGCAGCCTTGTTTTAACCTTTGTGACATTAATTTTAAACACAATTAATGAGTGTTAAAGGTGTTTTTTAGGCTAAAACATAGGAAAATTACGTTACATCTTTCACCATAAAAATACATGGTTTTCATGGGACAGTATATAGTATATAGTGCAGTGACTAACTAACCCTAACTTCCTCAGTCTGAAATCATATCTTATCTTAGTTTATGACTTAAGACTTTTGGTATTACAGAAGCATGTTTCCTAACTGCATTTAGCTAAAAGTCCTATATTATCTCAGGTGAATGAATTTAGCTTTTGCAGAACTGTCCTAACTGAGGAATCCTTCAAGGTAATATCAAGGTAATCCAAATTAGGGTGGTGCAGACTCTGTCCTAAATGAAAAATGTATATATATGAACTGCCAAGATAATTTATTTTGAATTTGGCTACATCCACAGTCTTGAAACTCTGCATACTCCGCCACCTCTTCCCACTTCAAACCTTTATCCTTGGTTGATAATTGGGAAGAAAACATCCCAGAAAGGTGGAGTTACCTCTCCTCCACAGACATGACTATTCCCTCTGACTCATCGAAGTTAAAACTGAACTCCCGTCTTTCTCTTGTCCATCATAGCAAGCTTACCAGCTAGTTACAAGTAAAGTGAGATGGCTGTTGTCAAGGATACGGGCAGTCTCGTGTACTAAGCACGTGTTTCTGAACACAGATACAAGCAGACAGGAAGAGTGCCAATTGAAGAATCAAGTTTACAGTTCTAGTTGGGATTTCTAAAGATAAGATGCAAAGTCTGAGATAGGATAGAGCACATGAATTTAAGAATTGCTTCTGTAATAGAAAGATATGTATCTTTGTCCTTGTCCTGTCTTTGAAAGATAAATAGATCAGCAAGCATGATTTTTTTAAGACCCCTGCAGGAGTCTAATCAGACCTTTTAGTAATAGTTTTTGTGATGATAAATAAAGAGTAACTCCTACCTTTACTTTGCTTTTCTCTTCTAGGTACATCACAAGCTGATGGAAGGCGATGCCCTCATTGAAAAGAGCAGGCAGTGTGCTACCCTCTCAGTCATTTATAAAATACAGGAATTTAAAAAGTAAGGAAAGTTGATGTTTTGTGTTGTGTTATGTTATGTTTTAAGTAAATCTTTATCTTTTTTCTGCTGTGAAATTGATGTGGGATTTGTTTTACAAAAGGCATTGTTTTTGTACTGTCATGATGAAAGCCTCTTCTATCTGTCTGCCGCTGAGAAGAGAAGTTGTACTGTAACTGTCATTGTCAAAGGAAAGAAGCATTTGATCTGCTTTGATAGTGTGTGCTTTTTAACAGTAGTGGTAGTAACATTGTGGCTGAAAGAACATTCTTTTTTGATTGATTGCTTGTCTGCTTTTTTAGATTGCTTCCTGCTAATAATAGAAGCAACTTCAGTCATAGCCTTTATCAGTTATGACTTTATAAATTGTCATACCAACTTCATGATTTGTGCAGAGATTTACCATTCTGTATTTGTAACCTGCAATGTGTATTTTTTATTGGTGCCATGTTGTCTTAAGCTGCAGTACTGACAGATGGATATTGATGCGTTTTTATCCTGAGGCTTTAATGCCGTCGGCTAACTTGGAAGCTCTTCAAACGTTGACCTACTGGCTCTCAGCTTAGCCTTTGGTGTCCCATAGTGGGCAGGTTTATCTGACTGCCTGCGTATATGAATAGTATAGTACCACTGCTTCTGATGTGGTATGGTACACGCCCAGTGCCAGCCCCCACCACCTTTCTCCAGGCGTGTACTCACCATGTCAGAGCGCCTTATGGTTCTTCAGATCAGCTACAAACATTGACAGCGTGACTCAGTCAGACCCAGCCATCGTCTGCATCATGTAGGTTATTTTGCCTAGGGTTTATGCACTGTTGGTGTGGGTATATTAGAGAGTGAATGAATGATTCATGCATAATGTTGAATGTATAAGTGTACGTTGTGTATTAATGTAAACAGACAGGTTTTCATGTTTGTAGCAGGTTGGAGGAAACTAGTATGGATGAGTTAACAAAAGAGGAGCTTGAGCAGATCTTCCATCTACTGGTGGATTGTACCAAAGTACCCTCTATACCTGTGAACTCCAGCACTGATGAGAGCCCAGCACCCATCCAACCAGCTGACAGGTCTGTGACCCAAAGTGTCCTAAACAAACCTCCTACCCTAACCTTTGTTGCTCCCTCTTCCCTTCCACTTCTATAAAATCACATATGGATATTCCAAGGGCAGTATATAGCACCGATTACTGTACTGAAGTGTTGTGAACTGTATAAATTCTGTTTTATCTGGTATTTGCAGAGTTGCCTTCCTCCTGGAGTTGGCTCAGCTGGCCTTGCAAGTGAAGCATCAGAAAGTAGCTGCCAAATGTTTGAAAGAGCTAAAGTCGGCGGGAGAGGCTGTGAGTGTCCGATATTCTCTTGATACCTCAGGCGGTAGCGTGGCTTCTTGCTGTAACTGTACATATTCTAGAAACATGCAAATTTATCATGGAATTTAACATCCCCCTCTTAAGTAGGCACTTGACAATAGATGAGATTAATTAGCTGAGCTCATGCCCAAGAGCTAAAGAGGTTGCTGCATTTTTGATTACTTTAAGCAATGTCGAATTTATTTCATGGAAAGATGTTTTTTTTTTCGCTCTTGCAGTACGTACGGCCCCTTGTCATTTTAGTGGAATGATAACATAATTAGCAACATCTCATGTGCAAGAGCTTTTGGCATAGAATGTGAGATAACTGTCATCCTCTCTGCCATACACTGCTTAATGCTTGAAATTACCTGTGTGTTTGTCTTTTTTAGAGTATTGGCCAACGTATTATAATGGAATGTGTCAGCTGTGAAATCATCCTGCTGAAGACAGAAACGAAGATGAATGCCTATTCCAAAGCCAGCGTGGAGGTGCTCGATCATATCCCTGAATTACCAGCCATGTTCTTCTGCTGCATGTTATAATGAAGGCAGTGGACCCATTCGCAGAGGCTTGATTAACTGTTCTATGATATTATTTATAATCTCATTTTTCTGTTTTAAAGGCAGTATATCCATAAATCCGCCCTTTACTTGAATAAGTGTCCTTGCTTTAAAGAAGTGCTAACCTATCTACAAGAGCTTTATCAATCAGTAAGAGTTTCAGTGATATAATCACCCCAGTTTATTTTCAGTTGTTTCCTGTCTGACAAGAAAAACAATCTTAAGTGAAGTAGGATTCTGTAATCCCATTTTCTAACAGATAATATTTTGGTGTGAAAATTGGCACCACATATTCAATCCAATTCAATCCAAGTATACTTGCCAAGTGATAGAAGTGTTGTGCTGCCATTGCTACAGGAGAGATTCTCAATCTGTAGTTGTTATCCCTCAGGTCCGGCTGAAGGAGATAGGCAAGCTGGATCAGTGGCTGCAGACTGCAGTGAGGGAGGGGGACCCTCAGGCCATGCAGGCAGTGTGTGCTACCCAGTGGAGCGCCTGTCTGCCGCTCTTGCAGCACAACCTCAGGAAACGTATAAAGACACCACTGCTCAGCATGGCCAAAGTACTGGAAGACATGCAAAGGTTTCCAAATTCATCATGATACATGGCTTTTGTGTGTATGTCTTAGGGCTTTTCAGTTTGTTTTTAATGTGAACATAGTGTTTGGCTCTGTAGCTTAGGTCACAAAAAAATTGACAGACAAACAGGTTGTGGTCTAATTAAACATTCCAAAAGAGCTCTATTTTACAATATACAGCATGCTGTATATTGTAAAATAGAGCTCTTTGGTTTTAATGGTAGTGCAGATTTATCGATCAACTTTGTTTACATTTTTACAATGATTACTTTAAAGCTTTGAGGACACATGCCTTTTCTGATGCAGTATATGTATTTTATTATTATTGTTTTACGCTTTTAAGCCAGGTTTCTTTCACTATAGCTTTTTGACAGAATTACTGAGAGCCAACATTTAGGTGTTTTTCAATATGGCAGTAGTCATTATCATTGTCTCCCAGTTTTGAACTGTGGTACCAGACCTACAGATGTTTGTTCCTTTATAGATTAGTTTATGTTAGAAGTGTTTTTGTTTTTTTTCCACAGTATGTTGCTGGAGATGCGCTGTCAAGTCCACTCAGAGCTAGCAGTGATTGAAGAGGAGGAGGGGCACCTTGAGGCTGCTTTGACTCACCTCAAGAAAGCTGCGCTGCTGGATAACGGGACACAACGAGAACGCCTGTCGTCAGCTCTCCGCCTCCTGCAGCTCAGAGGGACCCTCTATCAAACACCCTCACGGACTGAGGATAAAGCCGATATGCTTATGCAGCAGGTTTTCATCCCATTTGTGTCAGACAGTCTAACATAAGTAAAATGTAACAATTCTTTAAAGTTGAATAAGGCAATATTTTTATGCTAAAACAGCAGTCATACATAGAGTGAAGGAGAAGAGCATCACACCATCTAGAACTTGCACCCTAGTTTTTGCATGATTTTGGGGTGTTAAAGTTAAGTCAGTTAATTCACATGCAGTGTGCAGGTTTAATGAGACTAGAGTAAGTGTAATTTGTATGTCACAGGATAAAGATTCAGCGTGTTTTCATGTATGGTGTTGCTTTAAATGTCCAGTGTGTAAGATTTCGGGCACTATATTTACAGAACATAGAATGGAAAAATGTAATATAATCTAGTCCATTTTCATTAGTGTATAATCACCTGAAAATAAGAATTGTTTGGCGTAACTTTATAATGAGCCCATTTTATCTACAGAGGGAGTGTGTGCTCTTCTATGGAGAAACCATATTGAGCCATCATATTACTATAGTAGCCCGGAAAGACAAACCAAACGCTGGCTTTCTGTGTGGGGTTTTGCATTTTTTGCGGCCATCATAGTTTCTCCTACACACTTGGAAGGGGAGTTTAGAGGTGTTGGAGTTGTAGTTGGTGTATTCAGTCGTTTGCAATCTGTATCTTTGCCTCTAGATGGCATTAAATCCTTCACACTGGACCTTTAAGTCACAGAGGACAGCATAAGTGCTTGAAGGACTGGATGACTACGAGTTAACTTCCAGTCTGACAACCAACCCTTCTCTCTCTTTCTCAGGTCAGGGACATGCAGCCTCAAGACAAGACAGACATTCGTCCCACCCTGGTCACTGTGGGTCGTCTCTTGGCCCCTGATGATTTCCAGATGGTCCTGGATGTAGACAACACCTCCAGAAGTATACATTTCTGCCTTGCTTTTAGTTTTTCTAGGACACAATAACATTTCTTTTTTTTTTTTTTTTAAGATTTTTTTTTGGCCTTTTCAAGCTTTATTTTTGATAGAGACAGCTGAAGAGTGACAGGAATGTGGGGAGAGAGAGATGGGGAATGACATGCGGGAAAGAGCCACAGGTCGGATTCAAACCCTGGGCCGCCGCGGCAAGGACTGAGCCTTTGTACATGGGGCGGCTGCTCTACCAACTGAGCTAAACAACGCCCCACAATAACATTTCTTTAACACAGATCTGATTTGCAAAAAAATTCTTTTGGGATGCAGTGGTTTAAGACACAATTCCATATTTGTTAAGCTTTTTGCCCCATTTCATTATAGTTCTATAAAGCAGACAGTTTACTGGACTGGAAGAAGATACTCTAGATACCACTCATCTGGGACGCAAGTTGCACTTTTCTCCAGTATAAATATACAGTATAAATATATAGGGAGGAGCGAGAAAAATGCTCTGTTATGAGCTTCTACTGAACCTGCTGTTTGCCTCACTTAACTCTCTCGTGTTGCTTTTGATACACCAGATTTTTGTGGGTTTACTGTCTTTGAAGTTTATTTATTGAGCCCATTAATAATTTTACATGGGCTGTCAGATCAGGAGATACATAAAGAATTGAATAGTAACACGTATCATAGGTGTTGAACTGTGGCATAGGTAAATGTTTTGTTAGTTCATTACTGAGTATTTCAATGCAGCATGACTACTTGCGTCTGTTTTCTGAGCATGGTGAGCTCATTCAAATCCCAGTGAGCCAACTGAGCTCTCCTTAACTCGCACCTGCAAGGCAGACCTCTGCGCTGATTGTGTAATGACCAGCGGTCTCAGTAAGGCTAGGACTGATTACACACAGATTGTGAGTGCAAATTAAATGAGCGTCAAATAGCAAGATTGATGTATGCTCTTTCATTTAAATTTGTCCCTCAATCTTCAAGTGAACTCTTTATTGGCAGCGTTAAACTTTGACACTAGGTTGTATCAGATTTTTCAGAGAATCAGTGTGTGGCTCACAGTGAAGCCCCAACGACTGTGTGCAGTGGATTGTGGAGCAGAAGGGCTTGGGCTCAGGGAGAGCCTTTGATCTCAGGCTCCTTGGTCCACAGCATCAAATGAAGATTCAGCAGCCCTAATGACCCTGGGAAGAACTCGCCTTTGACAGCTAGTCAAAGGGCTTGCACTGCAGACATGTGTTAAAAGCTTTGGTCCATAGAGACACCTCTTGTTTTCATCCATAGACCTCAAGCATCCCTAGATGACAACACTTAAGCATTGTGCTCTGTGCTTCAAAGCCTGCACACCAAGAAACTCTTGGTACAAGAAGATTTAATTAATGGCAGCATGTAACGTTGCAACCATTTTGCATGGATCCTCAGATGTTCATCAATGAGAAGTGTGTGTTTGAGATTGCATGTGAGTGTGTTTGGACCCTCAGGGTAAACACACAAGCACAGTCAATCATTTTGCTTCTTTGAGACACTCCAGTCAAAGTCACAGCCTCTATTTGTAATTCAGTCCATAAAACAAATGCATAAATAGCCCTTTTGCAGCAGATCAGTGTGCATAATATTTCTAGACATGTAATCTGATTACACTGCAGTCAGTAACATCCCTGGAAATGGACCATTTGCTCTTGTAGTCCCTTAGTTGTAGTAGTTTACTTTTGCTTGTATAGAAATGGCATAGCAGGAATCATTATGTAACTACCTCAAAAGGATAACTCTCACTATGCATATGAGTGCATGTTTATTCCATGTTCTTTGAATTATCACCAATCATTTCGGGCTAAAGATTTGTGCAACAAAAGGAGTAGACTTGTTTGTTATTCGTACTTGCTGGAAAGTTGTATTGATTCATTATTTAGTTAAAATGCAGAAGCTTTTCCAACAGCATTAATAAAGTTCGACTTGTATTCAGTACCCCAACAATTGTTTTGTTCCCG
The DNA here is from genome assembly GCA_033000465.1 of Sciaenops ocellatus. Taxonomy (NCBI): domain Eukaryota; kingdom Metazoa; phylum Chordata; class Actinopteri; family Sciaenidae; genus Sciaenops; species Sciaenops ocellatus. Next base: position 6,522,538 of record CP136872.1, on the reverse strand, counting down.
TAGGCAGTGTTGGATCTGGACCAGAGGCTCAGCTCTCTGCTAAGACTCTCTATACATCTGAATGGAAGATGGATGGATACCTGACCAGACAAGGAGATGACACAGACCACACAGAGAGGTGTGTGTTTGTACACTTACATGTGTTTATTGTGACTCTATACATAGTACTGTATGTGTATGAATACAAATGAAAGCTTTTTTTCTGTCTTCTTAACGGTGTAATGTTTTTCGGTAATTATTTTTAGCTGTCAGACTTCCTGGAAACCCAGTTAGAATTTTGGCTATATAATTAGGCTTTTATGCCTTGTTGAATTTATTGCTCTTCCTCCTTCCTGTTACTGAACGTTAGGTACTAATGGTAATCTGTGATATATCGGTCCTCTCTGCAGTTAAAGTTGTTGTGTGACTGTAGGAGCCTGTAACCTTCTATTACATCTCCTTTTTCAAAGCATATAGTTAAGTTCCCCCTATCTACCATCATCATTACAGTAAAAAAGTGTGCACGGCAGACTTAATGGGCAGGAGAGAGCACAGTCATCAGGACTTCAAACTGCAAACAAACAACTTTACATATACATGGTGTGCTGCTGTGCCCTTGCTATGACCTCCACCTTTTAAAAAACTGAATAAATGTCATCTTTATTTCTTGGCTGTTGCAGGGTAAAGTTGTGGGCAAGACTGGTGAAGACAGCCAGGAAACGGGAAGTTTGGGATGTCTGCCGAGCGGCTTGTCGATTCTGTTTGCTTTATGATGACGGGAGATGGAAGATTTCCAAGACTGACAGTAAGATGATGAATGATTTTTAGACTGATGGTAAACTAACAGAAATAATCCTAAATATACCTGAGGTTGATGGAATTGCAACACTAGAAGGATTTAATGAGAAACCACAGGCTTACATATTGGTTCATATGTAAATCAGATTAGGGGATATAATAAGGATTATATTAATAAAGATCGCTAATGAAAAACACAGGTGGACAGGAAGTGGTAATAGTAGTAGTAGTTGTAATGATGTTAAATACAAGAAGGTCACTGAGAAATTCACATCACAGATTTTGTCAATTTGATCCAGAATGTAGATGCTCGGAGGAAGAAAGTTGTGCAGAATGTCTTCACAGCTGCAATGGAAGTCAAACCTGTGTGAGGGACTTGCTGCGGCTTTTAGCTGAAATCCGCTTCATCAGTGCTGAGGTATGTGGCTCGTAATACACACAAACACTTTTCATATATTCTAACAGAAGTAATCAACAAAAACTTTATTCACATTACCCCTATAGTATGTAGGTCAATGGTCTGTAAAGTCACCAAAGATTTCAGTCCTGCTTGATTTGGCGACACCTGTGGTTCCTGTGAAAACAGCAAGCACACATTTTGAAGTGGTCAGCACTCACAGCAAATATACAAATATATCGCTTTCACATGGCTTTTCCTTCACAATAAAAGTCACCCCATGTTTTTTATGTGAAGCAATAGCTGTAAGATTTGCATTTACAGTGATTTCATACTAAACAATAAATATTGGCTGTTATAATGACGTAAAATTTACGCTGAATTACATTTGTGCATCGTTTTCTGTGAAGGCAATTTGAATCCCATGTTATCATGGCGGCCTTCACCAATCATAATAAAAACTACTAAATTAAAAGGATAATACCTGAAAGCAAATACAACATTGACAAGCTATTGCTGACAAAATGCTTACTCTAAGTGGCAAAAAATGGTTTGTCTTCTACTTTAAATGACGACACAAAAAACGTTTTGTGTTTTAAAATATCAATGTTCAATGTACTGTACATCATTTACCAAGAGCAGTGGAAAGAGTAGATTCACATTCCAGGACTACTTTTGATTTCTTGAACTGAGGTGGTCATGTTCATAAAAAAAGCTTGAGCTATCTTAGATGATAGGAATATTATGTTTTATTTGTTTAGTTTGAGCTCTACTTTGAAAGTATGACTGCTTGCAGTAGTAAACATGCATCATGGGATTTTTAACAAGCCTGTGAGGCAGATGTTGACTGGCTTGAGTCAGAGACTGTTGTGCTTGTCTTAATGTGTTATCCAACTTCCTTTCAAGCCTGAGCCTCAAAGTCTTTATGAAGTCCATAGAGATGTTAACTTGACAGCACTTTGAAGAAAAAGACATTTGTCCACAACATCTACATGAAATTGCCAAAACTGACTCTCACTCTGCCTGCTCTCACATGTATCGCTCTCTTTGTTCCGTGACACATGGGTATTCATTTCTGAGAATTATTGTCATAATTCATTAATTTAATACCTATGCCATGGTCTGATGATGCAGAGGTTCCCTGTGTCTTACCTGAGTTGTCCGCCACATAGTAAAATGATCACCAGTCATTTCCTTCTTTCATTTCTTTGATCTGCTACAGCTGAGCTTTAACTGTGTTGCTACTGCGTTGCTACTGCGTTGCTACTACGTTGCGAAGCTGTCACCCTATAGTGGGAGGTCCTCTCTTCTCCTTTCATTATGAAGTTGTCAAAACAGAAAATCAGTATTATCTTTAGAAAGTGAATGTATTTTGTCTTGTTCAGGCCACCGTCCAAAAGCTGCTAACAGAGGGGCAGCAGCTTAACAGCCCTGCTGTCCCTGCAGTGGGGAGAGAGAAGTGTGTGTCTGAAGAGGATCCACACTGGATTGTTTACAGGTGGAAACACAACATTGCACACATGCCAGCATTATTAACTTGTCTGTGTTTTTTTTCTTCTTTATTAGTTGCACATCACATATTTAATACATTTTCAGTTTACATCATACATACATACGTTATCTGTAACCGTTTATCCTCACTAGGGTCGTGGTTGGGCTGGAGCCTATCCCAGCTGATATTGGGCAAGATGCAGGGTACACCCTGGACAAGTCGCCAGTTCATTGCAGGGCACATAGAGACAAACAATTCATGCTCACATTCACACCTATGGACAATTTAGAGTCTTACATCATACATGACCATATAAAACACTTATATCTACAGCAACAATGTAAACACCCCAAGCTTTGAGCTTTCAGTGACCAATCTTTTAGATAACAAATTAGATTTTAATTAGATTTTTAGAAAATTTGCTGAGGTCCAAAAAGCTGTGTATTGTTCATAAAATATAATATAAATATATAAATGAACACCATATTTATATATATTTCTTCTTTACTGACAGTGTCTTATTTAATGGGGCAGTGGCTAGTTTTTTAAAAATACATTTTGAAAGACTACTTAGAAAATTGAAAAATAATGATGAATGATGAATAATGGCAGTGTTGGGAATGACAAAAATTTCATGAACTATAAACCCATTAACTAAAAGAGAGAGACCTGAAACCATTCCCACACCAGTTAAGTGGTCTAGACAAAAGTCCATACATTGTTAATGGTATTTTTTACAGACAAAGATGTTGTAGATGTACTCCACAAATGTCCAGGATCAGACATTACCTGTATTGTGTTGTTTATTATTGGACTCAAAAATGGACTTGATAGAATGCTTCGTATCTCTCCCTGAATTGGAGTCATAGTCTTCTTATTCAAGTCTTAACAGCCTATTTTCTTTATTGAATTGACGAGACCTGGCATATCACATTGAGCAGCGCTTTGTCTGAAATTCACCTCCAGCACATTGTAACATTACGAGGGCTGAGAGCTATCGCTGTGCATCCAGGTGCTTAAATAAATTGCTGCCGAATGCCTTATTAGATATAACTTATTTGACATTGCCAAGGTGAGTTCCACTCTTCCTTGTGCATCATGCAGAAAAACCCACCAGAAAAGCATGGCATGCCACTTCTGTTCAGCAAATGGAACTATTCATGTAAAAAAACATATGGATTATAAATTAAAACAGCTCTTGCTCACTGACCCTTCCACCTTTAATTTAATTGTTCACTAGAGAGAACACCATGTGGCCTCTACACTTTCTTTATTTCTTACACACAAACACGACTTTCTCCCTTCTTTCTTTCTACTGTCTCTGTACCTCTCCCAGAGAATGGATCCAGGCTCTATCTTCCTACGCCACCACCAACTTCTTGCGGGCAGCAGAGCTTGGAGCAGAGATCAGGGAGCTGTGGGTGGTAACAAATGCAGCCATTTACCTGTGGAACTACAGTAGCCACTTATTGGCAGCTGGGGAGTACCTACGCCTGCTTCCTAGCTTCCAGTATCTCGTGGAGACAATCCGAAAGACAGAGTACATTGGGTAGGCCAAGTCTCAAAATTAGTATCAATTTTATTACAGGTATATACCCATTAGTTGAACAGACAGAATAGTAGGGGTGTTTGGCCTGCAGTTCTTGCAAAGTTTATTTCAGTCCAGTGCTAAATATAGCCAAGCTGCTCCACCGCCTGTGAATAAAATACTAATTTTGTGCAGTTGCTGTTGATGTGAACTGTATCATTCATCAGTGTTTTCGTAAACAGGTCTGAACCAGAATTTCACAGGTGTTTGATTCAAACTCACAAAATGTCAACCTTTCAAGAAACATGAAACATAGCTGTTTTTAAAGTGATGACTGGACATTTTTTAAATTACCCAGTAGGTTTTGAGAGTGTTTCATTTGATTTACTTAACAACCCCCCCCCCCCTTCGGACTGCTATGCAAAACATAGTCTTTTGATTCTAGTGAAACTTGAACATGATTACATTTTCAGCTGAAAACAGCAATATGTACACTTGTCCTCAGAAAACCATTTTAGGCTCGGTCAAGGTTGACGTTAGAAAAATGTCCGTTAATTTATTCTCTATGGAACTGAACTCACAGAGAAAGAAGCAGTTTAAGCTGTGCTTTTATTTCTGTCTATGGAAAGAAGCAGTGAATGTTCATGAAATCATACCAAACTGCCCTTGAGCACAGCCGTAATTATGTGAATATTGAGATTCAGTGATATGGCCAAGGAGATAAACATTTTGCCATCCAATTTTAACTAATTCTAACACAAACAAAAATTTTAAAAAAAAGGTGTTTGTCCTTCAAGCCCAACTTTCATTTCTTGTTTTTCCAGATAATGTCATCTTGGTGCATACTTTGTGTTGTCTTTCTTAGGAATCGTACTCTGCTCGTGCTAATGTGTGATGCTGTGGCCCAGGGGCTGATCCAGCCTCTGTGTGGACCAGACAGTATCGAGCCAGCGCCATCAGGAGACAAGGGCAAAAACAGAGCTGAGAAGGGGATGAAGGAGGATGGAAAGCAGGATGTCCACCACAAGGCACTTGAGGTCTGTCAGTATGTGGCAGTGGGTTAGGGGTTATGGGCACCTGTGTGTGGCTGTCACTAAGTGGTTTAATTAATGTATTTAATACTTATCAAAATAGAAGTATGTATGAAGAATAGTAATTTGCAGTTTTCTAAAGGTTAAACTTGTTTTTGATCTCATAAAATGCCCTCTTAAACAAATCCAAACTGTTTGGCTGTGGAAGGTCTGTCTCACTATAATTTGGCATAAAATTCTCTCTGACCCCATCCATTTTAGAAACTTGCTATGTCTCAACAAATTTGCATAAAAGCCGCACACATCACTGTGAATTTGGATTTTTCTCTTACTGTGCATTTATATGAGAACTCCCATTTAACATTAATTCTAATGTTAAATGTTATGTTCAATGTATGTTTGCATGCTGGATCAATAAAGTCTATCGGTCTATCTATTTAATTAAGTAGCCATGTCTACATAAAGTTTAAAAAGCCTATAAACCCAGCTTGAGTGGAAAGTACACAAAAAAAGAAATAATCAATCATGACGAAGGATTGATGAGGTTATAAGTATAATACTTAGATACTTATAATACATAATAATACCTTCCCTAAAGTTCGGATATAATATGAAAACAGCTTCTCTGAGGGAACTACATGTACATTATGAATAGTGGTGCAACAATACATGTATCTGTATTAAACCATTCGATACAGTGGTCTCGGTTCGGTATGCACTATGAATCGAACAATACACAATTTTATAATATATTTTATCAACTTCTGGCGATGCACGCTGTGCTGAAAGCTCAGTGGATCTGCGCTTGACTACTCCGCCTTAGGCTGCATTGTCGAGCGCAGATCCACTAAGCTGTGCCTCCCACATTCATTCAGACCAAGCTATTTAAAATTTAAAATTTAATTTAAAAACTGTACTTTTGAGTTGAAACAAATGTTAGTAATTTCAATAAACTACAAGTTAAAAAAGGCATGGAAATTTCTCTTTTTTGAATCAAAAAAATATCGAACCGTGACACTAAAGTATTGAACCAAACCGAACTGTGAATTTTGTGTATCGTTGCACCCTTAAAGGTACAGTGTGTAAGATTTGGGGCCTCTATTTTCAGAATAAGGCAAACATGGAATATAATATTCATAACTATGTTTTGATGCATGTATAATCACCTGAAAATAAGAATCTTTTTATGTTTGTTACTTAAAAAATATCCTTTTATATCTACAGTGGGAGAGGGTCCCCTTTCATGGAGGCCGCCATCTTGAAACACCTTATTTATACAGTAGTCCAGAACAGACAAACTAAATACTGACTCTAAACAGGGTCCTTAAAGTGTTGTTTCTCCTTTACATTAGGAAGGTGAGGGAAGGTGAGGGTGATGTGAGGAGATTATAATGCAGGGATTGGACCACTAAATGCAACTAAATTCTACACACTGTACCTTTAATTATGAAATTATCAAAACATTTGGTTGAAGCAAACATGATTGACCCTCCCAGACTTGATTAGGTGTTTTGAGGTGTTTTTTTTATTGTTTTGTTTTTGGTTTTATGAATTTCTGATCTTTCTACAGTGAAACTAATATCTGAAATATCAGCATTCAAAGCTTAAGAACGGATTAGAATCTCTGAAAAGATTGCATTGAGACTCTGAAAGGAGTGTGTGTATAATCTCTGAATGAGGTTTACTGAATCTGTGAATCTGTAAACCTCAGAAATTCAATTTTTAATCTTTTGAACAGATATGACATTGTATGAAATATTTTCCACACGGTCAATCCTTTAAAAATTTTAACTTTCAAACCAAACCAACCATCAAAGCTTGATGGCCTTTCAAATGTTCTCTTTTAATTGTATGAATCATGAATTATGAAACATGTCAATGTCATGCAGATGCTGCCGTTTAATTCAGCCCTTTTGTACAGTATTATTATGTCAGAACAGAAAAGAACACCAAGAAAAAAGCCTCTCTGTTTGAGGCATTGTTTAGGTTTCATAGAATATATGTTTGTGCCTATAGTTAAGAAACATGAGGCCTTTCAGGAAGCACTGATAGTATCTCCTTGATATGATATCATGACAGATGCTAGAGCATTACAGGTAAAAAACTGAAGCACACTTGGGATACATTTTGTCCTCGTTCATCCTTTGACGCCCATTACTCATCCAACCATGCATGCAAACACACACGCACACATGCGTACACGCTCATGACTGGCTTTCTTTGTGCCATTGAAGTCTGATTTCTCTGTTCCCTTTGCTGCACTCGCCAATTAAACCCTGTTTCCTTTCTCCTTTTCTATACAAAGGATCCTCCATGAATATCTGCTCTAACTCCAGATGAAAGGCCCTTTATCAGTGAATTATTAACTAAATTTCATCGGATCTGTTTCCTTTTTGAAGAAAAGATAAAAAATGATCCTTCCAATACATTTTTTATAGTCTACAATACAGAGGGGTCAGATACAGTGTCTGACTTGAGCAGTCTTGCAGAATTTTAAGTCCTTTGTGTATGTCTGTCATGTGTATAGTTGACAGGCGAGCAAAGGGTCCTTGAGCGTCTCAGAGTGCATAGAATGCAAGCTCACTGTTGTTTCCTATACTTCCTCCTAGCTGTGTGACTATGCCCTGCGCATATCCAACTGCAACATCCCAGGGGAAACGGTCCCCATCGTGGCAAGAAAACAGGTGGCGTCCACGTGGGTGCAGATCAAGAGGCTTTTGCAACAGCAGATTGGCTCAAAGATGGAGATGAAAGATGAGGTACCTTTCCCTGTGTCAGCCTGTATCAGTCTGTGGCACTCTTTTAGGTTCCTAATCGATGTTTAGGGAATAAATTAACATTTTTAAAGCACTGTTCACTGTTCATAAGTCATTGCGTTGTGGGCCAGCTATTCATAAATCCATTACGAAGTTTGTGACGAGTGATTTACTTTCACTGTTCAAACTTAAGAAATATCTTAGCCAGTAAAGACTTGTAATGTGAAAATAGGTTGCTAGGAAACATATGTCGTGCTGTCCACTGCAATCAAGAGCAATAAATTTTGTAAAGAGGAAGTCAGTGTAGCATCTTCTATCAGGCTACCATAATCTACAAAATCAAAAACAATGCAGATTATTAGCTTTTTATGTCATCACGCTTGGACCAACATGTACATTTTAGAAAAAGTAGTCTAATTTAGGATAAGTGGGAAATGTCAGATTATGCTATGTAAACTTTTATTCAGAAGCAGTTCTTGGACGCTTTCTATTATCGGTAAAGCATGAACAGTAATTGACTGACTCGAGCCTTCCAGCACTTACAGTACTGCAGCACCCTTTGCTTCCAGCTTTTCACCACTGTAAAGCCCTTTTTGAGAGAAGTGATTCAGACACTGCGTTCCCATTTTTAAAAATGGCAAATTTATATTGCTTTCTCAAACCTCTCCATACAGTCAACAATAAGAGTGTGTGAAAAAATAAATACTGCATACTTCTCTACACACATCAAACTATTAGTTTACGTCTGCAGTCATTTAGTGGTGATAAACAAAATGAAAGTTAAAATAAAATACTTTAGGTTGTGTATCTCAGGTTATATTTACATCAGGCCACACCACAAACACTGTAATATTCTCCCTGACCAGACATCATAAAGCAGTTTGTGTGACAAATCCTCAACCTCAGCCTACAGCTGGTAAGCCCATGACCTTAGAAAGTAAAACACTAAAAACATGTTGTATTGCCTGAGATAGAAAGGCCACTGGCTTTCAAGCTGTCCTGACAAATTGTACTACATAACTGTGAAACCTCAAATTGTCGATTATGTCACCGTTACAAAGCTTTTCCCACCTTGCTTTCACACACATCACAGCTGCTTCTTCAATTCTGCTTTCATTTTTCCTACAACAAAGTTTTGAAATAAGAAATAAGTTTCGCTTGAGATTGAAAGTTCACTCTTTAATTTAATTGAACTCCATTTCTCATCATTGAGACCAAGAATGATACTGTTGTTAGGAGAAGACTCGTCGTACATAGTCAGACAGATCTCAGCACTGGAGAAAGGTCTGGCTGAACCCATCATCATTCTGTTATAGGGTAAAACAAACTGTTTGTGAACAGTTTGTCTTTGTTTGAGATTTCCTACTGAAAAAGTCAGCCAGTGGCAGGCTTATACTCACAACCTACTTCCTGTGAGCTTGACTAGAAAACTAACATGTGTCTGCAGTGAGATTTATGTTCTACAGTACAAACCAGTATTTTTATGCAAGAAAAGCAATGAGAAAAGAACCAGAACTAGTTGAAAGTTAGGTGAATGTGTTTGAAGTTGTGATCACTGCAGCACTGAATTTAAAGTTTTAGAACATTAAAACAATGGAAAAGAAATTTTAATAGCACTGGTTTTAAGTAACAGTAATAAACAACAAAAACCCTTTTAATGTTGGAGATTTTGTGATGTAACAAGGATAATATTTTTATTCTTTCATATGCAGTTAGTTTTTATTTCACTTGGGAGGGTCTGGTATCGTCTACGTATACTATATCTAAGATTAAAAAGCTGCTCGTAAATTACACTACAAAATATGTGAAATGTGAAGGAGGATGAATATTCGCTGAGACAACTTTATAGCTCATTGTCATAACACAGCTATGTCACATTCATTATGTATCCTGTATTATGGTAGTTATAATGTGCTTATGATATTGTAGGCTTATGACGCCTGACTTTTTTTTTTTAATCTTTTGGATGTAGTAAGTGTTCCTTCCGCCATATCCATATTAGAGCATTGTATCCGCTGCTCTGTGATAACCTCCGGATGTCATATTATGTCATATATGTGGGCAAAGCACTTAAGCAATTTGTCATTTAGAAGGACTGTTTGATTAGTCACCATAATCCTACGACCATTTGTCAGCCAAGAATTTCCTGCCCTACATTAGTCCCTTCAGCCTGATGTGCTTTGCGTCGCGGCTAAAACGTTTCTTGCTATGTGAATTAAGAAATGCAGTGTTAATATAAATGTGGGTTTGTCTCTAATCCCAATAAATCATTCATCAACTCATTTTCCACACAATAGGAAGTCATACATTATCAAAGAGATCATCTCAGTGGTATTTGGGACACATACAATATGATAATCATACTACAGTGCCATGTATAATTTATAAGCAAATAGTAATACATGTATACGTCTTTTCTATAATTAAACTTAAGGGATTGGTGTATATTCAGCAGAGGACTCCACTCAAACGCTCAGCATGCGTTGTTCTCCTCCCTGTTTGCAGTGTGAGAACGAGGAAGTGTCGGCAATGACGCGTGTGCTGGTTGGAGTAGAGATGCTCCAGTGCAATAGGGACCCGAGGCATATGGAGTTTTCCGTTCCCAGTCTCTCCACAGTATGTACTTCTGTTTGTGTTTTCCTACAGTAGATGTTGCCCAGATGGCAACAACAGATGCTGATATGACCCATGAGCCTTCAGACCCCGCATGCATCTCGTCATGTGTCAATATCTTTAAATCACTGTAGCAGCCTTGATCACTTTGCTTTAGTCTGAATATGGTTATCTGGAATTTCTTTGACATGAGGTGCACTGAGCATGTTTTCTTGGGGAATCGTTCTCTCTGACATTAAAGGCCTTTTGGCTTTTTTCACTTTGTCCATACCTCCTCCACTCTTCTGTCTTTCCTCCCATATTCATTAATTCCTTCCTCTACTACACTCTTTCCATCTTCTGCTCAATCCTTCTTCCATCCAACCTTTCATTTTCTGTGTGCGTCCATTCACTTTCCCAATTCCTTTGCTCCTGTCCTTCCTACCCATCTGCTCATCGCCTCCTGTCTTTTCCCTCTCCAAATGATCTTTTCATTTCTGTCCCTTCCCTTTCTCTTCCATCACCTTCTGTCACTCACCCCTCCCAATTTTCTCCCATTCCCTGCTTGCATTACTTAATTCCCCCCTCTTGTCTACATTTTCCCCACCCTTGTTTTCATTCCCTCCCTGCTTGCTTCCTCTCAATTCTCACCCTCCCTTCTCTCATCTTTTCTCTGACTCCCTCCTCCCCTCTTTTCCCACACCCTCCTTCTCTCCTCCTTTCCTTTTCCCTCACCACCTCCCCTCCTCTCTCTCCTTACCTAAAGCTGGTGAGCATGGCGTCTGAGTGCAGCTGGACTGACACTGTGGTGGAGATGCAGGTGTGGTGCCAGCTGGCTGCCTTCTGCCACTATGCGAAGGACCACAGCTTGGTGTTGTGCTGCACCAAAAGTGCTCTGCAGCTGGAAGAAGCAGCAGCAAAGAGCCTCAACACCATGTCCTATGCTTTGTAAGTGTAGTTTGCCTGATTGCAATTTGATTAATCGATGAGAGAATTTTAGATATACTCTGACAGATCTGTCTTTTCTCTCTATTTCTTAAAAATGTGAAGGAGAGACGTCACTTGATAAGAAGGTGGATGCCTTGATATAGAAAGCATTTTGAGATTTTTGCTTTCATAGCTCTCTAAGGGGCAGGTGACATCTTGTGCACAGTCAAGAGTATTGCAGGCGATATTAATGAGCAAACATTGCTTTGCATTTTTGCACGAAGAGCCGTAAAACCTGAATTAAGTTGATTGAGTTTTGTATTCATTGACTTTGACTGACAACTAATACATTTTCTTCTCTCCTTAGCTATGAACGGAATGCTGTGAATGAAATGCTGAGCAGTGCTACTTGTCTGAGGGGTCTGAGTTTAGTCCATGAGTCCAATGGGGACCTTCACAGCTACAGAGAGGCTATGAAGCTGCTTCTGTCCAGTGTCAGGTACAGGTCACTTTATGTGTTGACTAATGTCTTGGACAGCAAAAACTATTAACATAAAATGAGAGAATACATTTTGTTTTCTTTTAAACTGAAAAATATTTGCTTAATTTTGTCTGTCTACATTTTTATTTTCTTCCCTTATGTGTACTGTCCATAGCTATGCAGAGAAGGCTGAGAATCCAGCGTTGTGTGTCTCAGCTGTCAGGCATTACTGGAACACTTGTCTACCCCTGACACAGACTCCTGAGGAAAGATGGCAGCTCCGAGAGCCTCTGGAGAAGATCCTGGCTGCTCTGACTCATACCAACACTAAACATGCAGATGTATGGACCCCTCTTTAGCCTTATTCACAGGCTCACTTTAATCCATATGAATTTGCTCAATTTATCAATCATTTTTTATGTTTGTCACATGCAAGCAGGAGCCAGAGTTGATTTTTTTTTAATACTCACTCAACTCCTAGTAGGATATCCATAAATTTTTATTCAATATGATTTAATTTTAATGCGAACAAAAGCTAAATGAATCCTTTGAAGATATGTCTGTGATGTTTGGTCCCTCCCAGGTCTTCATCAGGCACATGGAAATGAAAATGAACTCTGTCTATATAGGCACAAAACTGATGACATCCTGACAAACAATATACACACACACAAAATGACCCTCCAGATAAAACAGAGACAGTTTCACAAAGCTTATAGAAATGTCAGTTCAGTTTTTGTAATCTTTAATTGAGCGTGGAGATACTCCCTATTTGCCGTTACTGAGTCTGCTATTCAGCACAACTACCTTTTTGCATTTCTATCATGTTCAAAGACTAAGCATTACTAGTTGTTGAACTCAACTCCTTTTGTAAACTGGAGTAATGAAACAACACAGCAACAAGGGAAACACAAAAACACAATCTGTCTGCCTGTTATGGGAAATGTTCCAGGCCCAGTATCAAGGGCCTTTCCAAAACTTTCAGTTTCTAGCCATGCCAACTGCTGACAGGACAAAAGTTCAGCCAAAAAAAAAGTACCAGCAACAAAATAAACAGCAAGCAAGCAAAACAATGACGGTCAGAAATTGACCTTTCATGTTCTTTTTTTATTTTCATTTAACAACTTCAGTTTGTTTACTATAAACAGAGTAACATATAAGGGGCACAGTTCTTAAACATGTTCTGGTATCTTTAATTGATAAAACTGATGAAACATTTACTTTCAGGGTGCTACAGGGGAGAACTTGTGCGTGCGCCGAGTGTGAGAAAACATCTCCTTAGCGCTGCCTGTGGACAGCAAGCCAGGGGGATAAACAGCCATTCAACTGCAAAATAACTTTAAATCAATAATTAAAGGCAGCTTATGTTAGAATTCAGAATGATAGAATGAAACTGTTCTTCAGTAGTGCTGCGACCCACAATATGTAAGGAAAATAAAGCATAATTAATACCATACAGCTGTATGTTTTTTCTCTACGGGATGCCCAAGTGTGAACATCTAAAGTGACTTCCTAATGTAATGAAATGTTGCAGGCTTTTGATATACAGATACCAGGACAGGGTCATATACAGGGCAAGGTCAGAGAGCAATTTATCTTTACTGTACATCACTGAGCTTTAACTATGTCCAACCATCCGCCACTAGCAGCAACACTCTCCTATCACCCTTGTATCTCAAGGATCAAGCTACAAAAGTGATAATATTAAATATTATTTTTCTTTCTATTTCAGAAACCGGGCAAAGTGAAAGACTTGCTGACCTTGACAGCTCTGCCTCATGGGAGCTCTAAAAATGAAGCAACAAGTGAGTGGTAAAAGGACCCTGATCTGATTCGTCTGTGAAATTTCTTTTTTGATTTTTGAAGGCTGTACCCTTTGAAGAATAGCTTCATGTCTGATTTTGCTTCCTGTCATGAATCTGATTGGTTTCCTCTGTACCTCTGTACTAATATAATGGATGGTACAGAAAGGGTTGTTCATTCCAGGTTCAACAGTTAAGCTCTGGACCTATTGTCATTTGCATTTGAATGGTCTGTTTGGAAAGCTGAATTTCTTCATCGATAATAACATTATGAACACACACAGTTACATTGGATTACAAATCAGTCATCTAGATATGCTTTTCTGTGTGTATTCTCTGTGAGTAGATGAAGAGTGCCTAACCCTGAGAGCAGCTATTTACAGTTTGTTACTCCACATCCAAACTGATAAAGAAGACTGGAAAAGTGCTCTGCAGCTCCTGGACCAAGCTATTAGAGATATGCCTCGCACCAGACACCGACTGTGAGTAAAAGACCATGACACAGTGGGGACTGAGGGAAGCTATGAAAGGTGGAAAGGGAAGTAGACAGAAAGACAAGAAGACATCTTATTTTTCTCTGTGTTTTACCAGACCTCTGCTGAAACATCGAATACTGGTAAAAGCACGACTGGGGGAAAGTGTACTGATGGACATGCAGGAGTTACAAGACCAAGGAGAGCAGTGCTGTTCATTTATGTGGCGCCGGGCAGCACTGTATGCTGGCAATATAACCCAACAGCTCACCTACTACCAGAAATCCATCACCTCTCTGTTGGTAATATCTCTGTTCTGGCACCATTTTTACATCATTACCCAAACCTGATACATCAGCAGATTCATGTTGAATCATGTAGTCATAAAGTTCAACATTTCCCTTTCGGTGTAGTCCTTCTGCACTGAGCAAAGGTAATATATCTAGCAAAGTCTCTACCACCATCATGTGGAGCCAGTATGGCATTACAACTTTGATTTCCTTGTTTTCCTTAATATGGTGGTTAACACAGAAGGAGTGCTTCTCAATTAGGGCTAGCTAAACTGTATCTGTTACATTATCCAAAGGTGCCACTTAAGCCTAAGCTCCAGGCTTTCCAAAGGAAAAGGGAAAAGATCGTTGTGCTTGACTTTTGTGTTTGTGATGCCATTTATAAACAGAGTGAGGAGACTTGGTGGCAGGAAGTTGGCCTTCTGCTAGAGTTTGGAGAGTGGCTATACACTAACAACTTCCCCAAAGCTGATGCCTGGCAGCAGGTTCAGCAGGCTGTAGACATCCTTCTACACACTGAAACTGAACAAGCAGACAAAGCAGGTATAACTCATTGACTCTTCTTATCCATTCTGTAATGACACAAGTGTGTTAAATACTAGTTAGTATTGTTACAATGCTATTATTAAAAATACTGAGGAGAAGTTAACATATTTTGACAACTCCCCTTGAGGTGTGTATGTGGGCTTGAAACACAGACATCTCAGGGCTCCTTTGCCATATAGATTCAGTTTGCTAATGAAAACATGTGCATGTGTACTTTTATTTTAGGGACTCCATGAAGTTTAACACTGTGTTAGTCTAAGGGTAATAACATCTGTGCCCAAAAGGCCATGCTACAACTCTTTGATAGTTGTGTCAGCAGTTGAATTCACTGTCTGTACTTTCATTTGAATTGCTATCCTGTGTAAACATTAAACAAAGCAAATATTGTTCAGAGGAAGGGAACTGACCACACAAAGAACCCATGTGGCTACCCCCCTGAGAAAAGTGTAGCACTACTTGAAAGAGTGCTGTGAAAAGTCTTTTTAGTCTCCCGCTATGAGCCTCATTAAATATCCCCAGAAATATAAACTGAACACTCAAATAAAAGAACAAGTAGAAACTAATTACAGAGATTTGTGTCTCTATTATTGGAGTAATCATAAAAAAAAGTAATGTCAGTGCCAATGATGCTGCTCATTTATACTTACAGATGATTGTACAATCTATCTTGTAAATGCTTTGTCACAGTAAATGTTATGATATGTCTATCTTTTCTCTAGAGGACGATTTAAAGAAAAAGGCTTTGAGCTCATTGAAATGCGAGTCCCTGGTTGGAGTCCATACATTGTTATTCACACAAAGTTGGTCTTATCTGAAGGAGGTGCGGCGCCTTGACAGCCTCGTACGAGCACACACTCTGCTCGCTGTCATGGCAGACAGGACTTCACCTGAGCACCAGCTTAACCTGCTCAAAGCCTACACATTTGTACTTCAAATATGGCAGGTTAGTGCACCTTTACTACAACATTGTTCTATCACTCGATGAGGCTGTTATGTTTGTTTTGAGTATGAAACATAAATCTATGTGTTTTGTTTTGTCACTCCAGGTGTCAATGACAGTGGGTTATGAAATATCTAGTGAGATGGCAAAGAGTCAGGCACCCCATCCTCCTCCCTCCGCTGGAACCAAAGAACGCAAAGACGAGGGCAAAGGGAAAAAAGTGAAAGAAGTAAGTCTTATAGCTCAAATTATTTTAGAATTGTATTGATTTTACAGTAAAGAAACTGCTTTGAAATGGTATCTTTTTTATTATATCACTGTGAGATTCTCACATGGTACCCGATACTACATGACACAACACACAACACAAGTACTTACTGAACTTAATTTACTGCCTTAATTTAAAACTCTTACTGCACACCAGTAATAACAACAAAACTTCAATTCTGTGTCGGCTTGACCAGCCTTCCCCAGAAGAGAGACCTAAACCTGTTGTCTTGGATCCATCACTTCCTTCTACGCCAAAGGACTGGGCTCGCTATGTCTGTCCTGACCAGGCCAGGCAGATCTTCAGAACCAACAGTAACCCCCACTGTATCAATACACACAGCATAACAAAGCAGGCAAGACTACATATGTCTCCCTCACATTTCTCTCAGTGTCCCAGAGACGCTGCTGTTTTTGGTTTTTGCTGTTCAAACAGCAGTGCATTTATTGATCCATGCAGGTCAAATTAAGATGTGGGAAGAGTTTGAAACCGCAGTGTTCTGAATTAAATATGTGTTATAATTAATGAATGGATCGACTGCTAGAAGGGGAAATATGTGATGAAATTTGACCTAATTAATAATTAATTGATTAATAATTAATTAATAATTAATTGACCTAATTAACTTTTATTTCTTTATTTTTTCCCTATGTGTGGTTGGCTGTAGACTCAGAGCCTGTTTTATCTCAACTTGCTGGAAAAAGAGCTTCGCTCACTCTCGCTCAAACACCTGACCCTGCCCATAATGCATCTAGCTGAGACCATTGCTCATGACCTTTTGGATATGAGAAGCCTCTCCGACCTCTACCGACTTAGGTAAATATTACATAATAATAAATTAAAAGGGAACTGTTCACAGATTTACTGCATATGAGAGAAATGCTGTGTAGAGCCTACTCAAGAGGGGCTTTGCCAAATTTCGTTTATTGCCTGAAGTGATGTCAAAGAGTGACCTCTGTAACCCGCTCCTCATCTCTGCTTGAACGGCTGCTTTATTTAAACAGTCAGAGCACAGAGAAGCACAGACAACTGGGGAACTGATGAGCTTCAATATTAATTCATTCAACCTTTGTTTAAAATTAAAACCATTGAGAGCATGCCCTCATTTTCGATGATGCCAAGCAGACAATGACTGAACACAGTTTAAAAAACAGTTACTTTCAAAAGTGATGTAGTTTGTAATCATAGTTTGGTATTAACCTCTATATAGAAGTGCTGTAACATGTGTGTAAAATGTGTGTGCAACACAAAAGCTAAAAGCAGTCTTCCCAAATGTAGTGTTTGAACAGTGGACTTTGAGTGTTAGCCAGTTAATTGAATGAGTTAAATGATATATGATGGCAAGTTTCCATTTAGGGCTTTATAAATAAACAGAAACCAATGCCTGTGAGTCATCTTACTGTTAGAAATGTCCAACCAACCTTCATGCAAGATTCAGTGATGAGTAGAATAATGGAAATAATATTAGGGCGGAGTAATAAACTGAATCTAGGGGTGGCAGAAGACGCATGTCTAGAGACAATGTCACCATAATCCAGAAGTGACAAAAGTTGGCCTGAATTATCTGCTTTCTACTGAACAGAATTAACTATATTTCTGTACAAATATCCAGTATCTGTAATACTATAGTAATCTCATTGTCAAATTTAAACTTAAAGTTTGATCCAGCCAGACACCAAGCTATTTACACTCTGAGACCCTCTCAATAGTTTGAGGAATTTGCATGTTTCTTGTTGCTCTTTTTTCACCTCATTAGAATTGTGAGGACTTGTTGTCAGCTGGGTTTGGAGACACATTCACCATATAAAGATCTCCTGAATCTGAGTAAGATTCCAGAACAAGAACAGATGGGGTATGTCAACTCAAAAACAACTAAAAATAATAATATAAAAAAAATTCTGTTTGTACATTATGCCTCATGATATGTTGTTCATGACTGCAGGTGCCGCAAAGCGATTGCTTTGTCACGGGCGAAGAGAGGCCTTCATGAAGCATACAATCAGGTCAGCCTACTTCTCCTGAAATAAATACATCTGTGTTTAAAATTTAAAAAAAAATACGGGATTTCAAGTTTAAAAAGTGGCAATTAAAATCAATAACTTTTAATTTACTCTAGTTTTATTACTTCTTGGAGGATGACTAGCAAGTCATTTAAAATATGAGGTTTATGACAGTTTCAATAAAATTGCAGAGAGTGTGAACTCTTCAGTCAGTTATGTGAGATGAGGATTTGTTCAAATGTTTTTTTAATGGTTATAACTTTTCTAGTCCATCACATAAAGTACTTGAGCTTGTTAGTCGTGTGAATTTCATATTCAGGCTCATCCCATAAATTTTAACACTAACCAATATTTCACATGGTAGTGTGTGTGTGTGTATTTGCACCTATGTGTGTGACTTTCTAAGTGTATGTGGACACATGTTTTGCATGTATCCAAGTTGTCAATCATCACATATAGTTAAAATGTCTTACTGTATATCTGATGTTACAGAAAGGCATGGTGGATGAAAAGGCTGGGTCATGGCAACAGAGTATGGATGTGTGTGCTCAGGATGTGTGGCTGGACAAAGCTGAGGTTTGCCTCAGCTTGGGTCTCTTTCAACCTGCCAGGCAGCTCCTGGCAGAGGCCCACTTGGTGGGTAAGGTAAGTTGAGAAGACCGGTGCCTCTGACAGTAAAATAGAATCAAATGAAATCACAATATTGTTTTAATCTGTTGGCATACCAGACTGAACCACTTTATAAATCATCAATGCTCATGTTGTGTGAAACAAAATGTTAACTTACTGATAATGTATTCCCACTAAAATTTTAGAAACATTTGTTGCTTTTTTTTACTTTAAAACTCCCTTTTTCAAATTCTCTCTGTTCAGGAACTTGGAAACCAGAAAGCAATGGCAAGAAGTTTGCTTAGTCTGGCCATTCTGGCTTGTGATGAGCAGAACTATGCCCAGGCTCTGATCCTGCTGGATAAAGCCCACGTCCTAGGTGGGGATGAGGAGTTTTGGTCCCAGCTCATCCTCACCAAGGTCAGAGCTGTACTAGGCCAGAGGGATCACGATGCCCACACCAAGGTATCAAATCACTACCTTCTCAACACCCTCTACAGTACAGTGACCTTCTTTTTTTGGTGAATGCTTCTCCCATCATGTCTTTTTTTAAGTGATTTTTTTAGTGACCTTCTGTTTTTTTCCACAGGCTGATCAGATTTTGAAACAAGGCTGTGAGGCTTTGAAGCTGGTTATGGAGCAGCAGGTGAACCGAGTTCCAGAACTCACATTCTTGATCACCTCGTTAGAGATGAGGTAAGCCCAGACATTTTTGGTTAAATTTGCTAAATGTGTAACACTTTTTTCACATCTCTGTAGACCAGTACAGGTGGTTTTTTCACCACTGAACTCCCAAATGTGCATTCATCTCTGTAATCAGGGGTTTGTGCACTGCAACCCTAATATAACACTATATAGTATACTACTATAATATCCTACGTATCAATGGTCTGGTCTTGCTGACAGTCTGATCACATCCTGCACTGTGACATTCTCAGTCACCTGAGGAACAGTTGTTCTTCTGTTTTTCCTTACATATTGCACTAATCACAGTTCTTAAATGTGCACCGGCAAACAAAATATCTGACCCTGTTTACTGATGTTGTTGCCAAAGATTTAAATGCAAATGTACTCACTCTTCCGACTGAAACATGAGCCAGTTGAGCAGTCAAATCTGTTAAAAAAAAAATTTAGCTTGTTTGCCCATTCTCTTCCTCAGGGTTCTCGGTGTTTTCAGATGTCAGGAAGTTTTTTGGTCCTGTTGCCTGAAGGCAGGAAGGCTGATGTCTGTCTTTAGGTGCTTCTTGTTTAGTCTCTGTTATATGAATACAGGGGTCTGCAGAGGAACTTTGTGAGACGTTGTGATGAAAGAACGAATGCCGGAGCACCTCCAGGGGTTTGATGTGCAGTTGTAGCATCCTTTTATTTAGGTCCACTGGCAGGTGCTGATGACTCTGTTGTCTTTCTGTCTTAATCAGTTGTTTAAGGTCATCATGTTTCTTGAGCTTGATGGCTCTCCTGTCCTCAGCGTAGAACACTGTTATATGTATATGTATAGACCTCTGGCTTCTTAAATATCCAGTGCTGTTGGCTATTTTTCTGGTCTCTGAAATAGTATCCAGTGCCTAAACCACAGTCCAGTACATGGTCTGCTGGCTGTCCCTGAGTTTCTATGATGAAACGCAACATGTCATAATTCATGTTCCCAGGGTATAGGGGAACCCTGTAGCCAGCTCTGCAACTGTGATGCTGTGAAGCTTAAGGGGTAGAAGGAAGTAACATAAAAACCAGGTGTTAAGGTTAAAAAAAAGGTGTTTATTAAATTGAAAAATCAAATTGCTTTAACAAAGGGAGGCGAGGTACTATGGGAAACAAAGGGCACGCGGATGCTGTTAAAAAAAAACAAACATAATAAAAGGAGAACTCTCTAAACAGAGCCTATACTATCTATGTGAAACAAAACGAGAACGAAAAGCCTTGCTATCTAATTTAACAATAACAAAAAACACATCAAAAACAGCACCCCTAAACTAGTGAATCTAACAGAAATTTCCTCTACATGAGTCAGTACTATGTAAAAAAACTAAACCCTGCCCAGTCCCAGTAACCAACGAAAAGAGAAGCCTCTACAAACAACAAGCAAGTTAACCACAGTTAACGTTTTACAATTTCTTTAGCAATTAGGCGAGCTCCCACACGCAAAGAAAACCAAGCCGCCTCGATGCTTTGGCGGCTCCTGTTTAAATCACCGGGATGCCAGCAATTGGTCCCTCTGATTGGTGGTTCATGGAGGAGGCCGTGCCAATCCCGGCCCTGCATCCTGAGGACGTGTTCTCAACGTGGCCTCGCCTCTGGCAGTTGGGAGTCAATCAGACGCTGGCGTCCACGTCTGTTTTGCACAGAGGGCACAAGAAACAGACACACATCCTGCAAGACAAGCCAGGCCGCACGGCAGCCGTAACAGATGCCCAAAGACCACATGTCTATGGCCTCATTGAAAGGAATAAGAAGCATCACTTCTCCTTCTGGTTTCACCTGTTTGACAGGGGAGGCAGAAATATTGTCATGGCCAGCTGAAGATGTTTTTCATAATGTCACTTATTTCTTAAACATCAGGGGGCTTGAAAGAAGAGGTAATAGGAAAAAATTCCTGGATCCATGGACAGGAGTTTTGCTAGCTAATTCAAAAACCAAAAAATATTGTATTTACTGGGAATTTCAATTCAATGGATGAAAAGAAACATTTATTTATTTTAATTCTGTTTGGCCTAACATTGTAAGGTGTTCCTGTTTAGAGGCACAGAATATTCAAATAAATAGCTGTTTCACCTGATTTATCACCACTAACTATCACTGTAACACAAGCTGCACCACTTTTTTGTAGGACACATATGGAGGGTGAGACAGGTATACTATAGACTACTAAATAGTAGTAAAGATACTATAAGATTTACTTAATAAGTTTTTGTGTGTCTTAATGTTTCACAAATAGACTTACATGGATATTTTACTCAAGCAAAAGTCAACTGTCTTAAACCTTAGATTTAACAAGGGAAAATACTTAGCATGAAACAGTTGAACCATTCATTAAATGTCACGTTTAAATGTTTAACAAGACACACACAGATAAGTAACTTCAACATACCTTATTGTAGTCGTGATCACATGGTATATCTGTTGTGTTCCAGAGGAGCCATTGAATGTATACGTTCCCTTGGTGGTGGTAAACTGGGGGAGACACTCAGCACCGAGGCTGTCCACAGGTTAAAGGCTGCCTGTGAGACACTGGGAGAATGTGCCAGTGGTTTCACTAAACTCAACTATAGAGAACATGCATCAGAGGCACATGTGGAGCACGCACATGGTCTGAGGTTAGTCAGGAGTTACTCCAGACCTGCATGTTAGTAAAATTTTATTTCTACTGTGTCATGCATGCAAATACAAATGTCTACTTTCACACACTTTTGGATGATTTTAACAGTTGAATCTTGAAATTCATCACTTAAAGGCTTAACTTAAGAACTATGTCTTGCTACTATTACACCTTACACCTTACTATGACTAACTCAACAAACTTGGTTAAAAATGAGTTTGTTTCAGCTTGGTGAAGACTGCTGTGAGCTTCATGAGGAGGTGCAAGCTTTAATATTTGATCATTAGCATAACCAATTTATCATTTCAAATCATTTAACATCAGACCAGCACTGTATTGTGACAAACATAAAGAAAGAACAATTTAGACTACATGAAGTTAGGTGCCGCTGTTCACAGTAGTTCTTGCATGAGACATGATGTGCTCTCACATACTATGTTTATCTCACTCACACAACCATACTTTGTTTTCTCTGTCTTTGTCCACCCTTAACAATATTTCTTTACAGAATCCTAGCCCACCATTCTACTTATACAGAGGACAAACAGTGTTTCCTGCTTGATGGCCTCTCCCAAATGCAGCTAGCTGTTACAGAACAGGAACATGTGGTGCAGACTATTCAAAGGCTGCTGCCCTCACAGGAGGAGGTAAAAGAAAGTGCATTCATGCTCCTTGAAAATCCATCATTCACTGTGATAATGCCCTCTCAGGAACATTGGGAGGCAAATTTAATCTTTCGAATGTCCAGAGAAATATTCAGTCTTCTATTATGAACACGTTTAACCAGTCACAGTCACAGAAGTATCTGAGCATGTTGTTCAGTGTTGAGAGATGAAAGGGCTCTCCTGTGAAAAGTGAGAGAAAAAGGCTTGGCTTGTGCTATCTGCATCATTTTTCCCTAAACAGTGTAACTGACAATCATAATTTAGTGGCTATGTGAGGTTATTAAGGGCCTGTTGTACCACTGTCATATTCAGAGGTTCTAGGCTGTGTGATGTCTCAGGTAATATTTGTGAGTGTTTTGCTGCCTACAGTGCTCTAACAGATAAAACCATTATTTTTACTTTGTCAACAGCAGATTGCTGTTCGAATCATATTTTATCCAGACACTATACCAGCTCTTATACAGATCTGAGGGCTTTAGTGCCAGAGATAGACTGGCATAACTGCAGATTTGATTTACATGTTGAGTGAGCTATGCTACAAATTCTTGTTCTATTTTCGATTAAGTCTTGTGTGAATGTTTCACTCAGCCATTGGAGGCTGGGTTGTGGCAGCATGCTTTCAGCAGATGGTGCTGCTGCATCGGTAAGTTTTGACATCCAGCCTGCAGTGGAAACAAGAAACAACAGCTGGAATCACTGAACATTTATTCATCCTTATGTGCTGGGCTAGCTTTTGTTTTATATTCTGTTTTTCTTGTTTAAATCTGATTTTCAGTCTTCATTGTTCATGTTCTGTGACCTTGTTACAGCCCACTCTTGCACTCTAACTATCAATTGAGAATAATTGTTTCCAGTAACCATTTTAATAGCAGTCGGGCTTTTTATTGTTATAATGTAAATGTGTTTCTGATATCAGGTTGGCAGCTCATTTAAATAGGAGCAAAGTTTTCTTTATCATAGAAATCTGAGTTGCTTAAGTTTGTGCCATTCCTAATACAGGCTGATATTTCAGGTGTGTGTTATTTTGTGATCTACTGCATGTGTGTGCTTATAATGTTGAGCATTGTTTTGTGTTTGTTTTTTTACACTGATGCTTTTGTCCTTGTCAGAGTCACGGACTGTCACTGGCAGCCATGTGGAGGCTGCTGCGCCTGCGACTGGCCCTGGCAGAGTTTTGTCTGACCGTGTTGGAGGAGCACTGTGCTGAGAAGAAACGCCAAGCTCTGGCCTGGGAGAAGAAGACCTCTGCTGAGATAGCACTGGAGGAGTTTACACGCTGCACACCTGAACCCAACTCTATAGAAGAGGTTAGACAGGCCTCACAAGCACCTCAAACTTAATCTAAAATGTTGTATCCATTTAGATTTATAACCCCAAACTCCAAAAAATGGGATGCTGTGTAAAATGTAAATAAGATCAAAATGTAGTGATTGGCAAATCCTTTTTGATCTTTATTCAATTGAATACAAAAAATGTTAAACTTTATTGTTTTTTCTAAATATGTATTTATTCTGAACATGCTTGCATCATGTTCCAAAAAAGTTGTATCACGGCACAGGTAAACAGTTAAAGGTAATTGACAGGTGGTACAGGTAGATGTTAACAAGTGGATGGTATCATGAAAGGGACATTATTGAAAGGTTCAGTCGTTCACAAGCAAGGATGGAGTGAGGTTCACCGCTTTGTGAAAAACTGCCTGGGCAAATAGTCAAACAGTTTAAGACCGTTTCTCAGCACACTAACCAACCAAAGACACAGTTCATTACTGCATCGACAAATCCCAATAAATAAAAATCAATAACATCCAGAAACACCACAGTCTTCTCTGAGCCTAAGCATATCTGAGATGGATTGACACAAAGTGTCCTGTTGTCTGTCACATTTTAAACTGATTTTGGAAATCATGTCCTCCGGGCAAAATTAAGTTTTACACAGTGTCCCACATTTTTTGGAATCTGGGTTGAAATCAAACTTACTTGGCACACTTAAAGCAACACTCTAAGGGCATTGCATTGTGACATATTTCTTCACTACACTCATCACAATCAGTTTAGGTCAACACAAATGGATGAATTGTATTTTTAAGAGTAAAATACACTAAATACACACCTGATCAGTCTTAACAACACTACAGGGATGAGACAGATACAACAAAATATTACTTGAAACATCAACAACTGAAAGATCTCTGTTGATATAGTCTGGTGATGTAGTATTTAATGTAGATTAGAGGAGTTTGCAGGTTAGTAGTGTATCATTGCCACTTGGGGCCGCTAACATGCAGTACCTCCACTCTTTATGTCTTCAAATTGAAATTGCTTTATTGGTCAGAACTGCCCCGGAGTTAACCTGTTCAGAGAGTGTTTTCCTTCATTTAGACATTTTTTTCAGGATTTCTTACTACTAGTGTTTGAAAAGTTAGCTTACAATACTCAACTCTCTTCTACCTAATGCTCCTCAGGAGAACAGAGAACTTATCCAGCATTTAATATAACATGTCTTGCCCAGAGTAGTGCAATTTAAAAAAGAGATTTAAGTGTCAGAAACATTCCAAATAAACTACATTAAAACTTCAGTTATGTGATAGTTACACAACATTGAATTTCTTCAATTCTGAATATGCTTATTTGCCAGTCAACACGTGTTTGTAAAGCCAAATAAGATGGTAGCGATTCCATCACCCAGAACTTTAAATTGCAAATTGCTCATTTATTATTAATAGATTATATTATAAGGCTGAGGAAAGCTTTAAACTCTAAGAATGACAAGTGTAGTCATCAGTGAGCCCTTACAGTAGTTTTTATGTAATTCTGTAATTTTCCACATATATTCCCATTTATTCTCTCATTCTATCTTACCTTCTCTCTCTCTTCATAACTCAGAACCTGTGATATTCCAAGTATATATATATATATATATATATATATATATATATATATATATATATATATATATATGTGTGTGTGTGTGTGTGTGTGTGTGTGTGTGTGTGTGTGTGTGTGTGTGTGTGTGTGTATTGTATATAATATAATAATTTGATAAGTGTATATATATATATATATATATATATATATATATATATATATATATATATATATATATATATATATATATATATATATATGTATGTGTGTGTGTGTGTGTGTGTGTGTGTGTGTGTGTGTGTGTGTGTGTGTGTGTGTGTATTGTATATAATATAATAATTTGATAAGTGTATTGCTTGTGATCCATCTCCTTGTTTGACCTTAACTTCATTGCGTGTTGTCCAGGAG
The DNA here is from genome assembly GCA_033000465.1 of Sciaenops ocellatus. NCBI lineage: Eukaryota > Metazoa > Chordata > Actinopteri > Sciaenidae > Sciaenops > Sciaenops ocellatus. Next base: position 6,496,379 of record CP136872.1, on the reverse strand, counting down.
TGGGTCAATGTGGGCAGTACCTTGGGCCATGTGGCTCTGGGCCAGTTGGCTGCAGTCAGTTTGCACTCCCTGGACAACATGGAGACCAGAGCTTGCTGTCTGAGTCTGATGGGAAAGTACTTTAGACTGCTGGCTGCGCAGGAGGACCCCATTTATCTGTGTGCTCTGTGGGAGAGACACAAACAGGTGGACAACACAAGTGTTTTTGTATAAATGTACACACATGCTCATATATGTCTGTTACATAGAGGGTTCTCACAGGCACTGTGTTCCAAATAGGGACTTGGAGAATCACTGGGGAATATTAGGAAATTTAATGAATAGATTAGAAATGGAAACCAGACTACTGAAAACACAAGACTGAATTAGTTTCTTTTGAGTCTTCCAACTATATAAAAGTGTAATATGAAATTGCTGGAGTAGTCAGATATAGATCCTCCCTGAACAGTGGTCTAAAAGCTTCAAAGAACTGAAGTTGTTTATGTCACATTCATCATAATGAGTGGTTCCCAGCCTTCATAACTAAGTGACATATTTTATGAATATCTCACATTCTATTCAAGGCATAACAATAACAGCATATGACAAGTGATAAACTTTGCAGTATACCAAAATAGTGGGCACAATAAGTTTGTACCAGTTGAGCACTTTAGATCATTTTGACCTAATTATTTCCTGTGAATGCTGCATCAGTAATGGGTTTTCATGATATTTTTAGGTACTTTTTGTAATTTTCCGTCTGTATTATGTGTTTTTTTAAATTGTTAATCAATCACGCATACTTAATAGGCTTTTTTTTTTTATGACAAATGCAGTATTTTCACTCCCTGATGATTGGCCCTTATTCTATTAGCTCTTGTAACTGCATACTTTTCTAATGCAGGATGAGGCTGTTTAGCAGAGAGTGAGGGCTTTATGACTGCAGCTTGTGTTCAGGTCTTAACAGTGCCCTTATCCTGTGACATTATTTTTAGATTTAAACCTACAAATAACAGTTTCATTTAGTATTCTTCATAGTAAGGAATAGAATGATGAGATATATGCCAACTGTATATTTAAAAAAACAGGTTATCTTTCACCCTTTAAAATCATGAAGGCCTCATGACCATCTGTGAAGCTTTGCTGACTCCTTGTGGAAAGGGAGCGAGTGGCCTAGCTGCAACTGGGTAATCAGCTGTCGTACCTGGTAGTAATTCCCTGTTGTTTCCTGACTTTTCTGTCTGCCCCTGATGATGGTTTTAAAGTAAAACCAAAAGCTTAAAACTGTCACTGGGCCTTTTTTTGAAGTAACTCTACTCCAGACTGTTTTTGCCTTCAGAAAAGTTGTGGCAACAAAACCAACATACCAGAAAGAAATCACTGGTTTTGAATACAGTCCTACCAAATTATGGGAACTCATATACATCTTGGGGAATTTTACTTGCAGGTCTTTGGGAATCCTGACAGTGGCACACATGCACACACATACACACCAATGGACAATAACCTGGAAAAAGGTTGTTACACAGGGTAAAAGCTTATAGGGATTAGAGAGATGGATGTGTCCTTACATAATTTAGGGCAGAAAAGCTTAGTTTTCATGGTTTGTGATCATGAGGGGATTTTATACTAACCAGGATGATTGTTCTGTGATCTTGAACTAACTCTGTACGAAAGGGGGCCTGGTCTGACCCTAAAGCTGTTTCCGTGGAGGAGGAAGAGGATTCAGAGAAAGACCAAGGATCCAGTGGAAGAGAACCTACCATGACCTCCACAAAAATTGCTGAGCTGCAGGTACATACCTCCTGACAAGTGACCCCATCACCTCTGACTCATCTCTAATAGAAAGTCTTTATTCTGAGGTTCATTGTGTATCTCAAATGCCCTGGATATAAACCTCTGGGCGCTCTGCATAGTTCTCATATTAAAAGTCTGTGTAGAGAGATCTACTGTCCACATCAAACTTGCTGCAGAATAAAAAGGGGTCAATGTATTATTAATGTGGCAACATTCTGGAATATTAAGCATTGATAATGTTGTATAGTTCAGTTTCCTTAAATACTGTATAATGATGTATTACTTCTAATATCTAGATGCCATTTGAATCGTATCAAAAGGAGATAAATGCCTTCGTAGGCAGCTTTGAACAGTTAATTTATTGTGATTTTGCCATTTGGAGACTTAAACGTATTGTTTCCAGACACAGCGAACTTGCCTAGCCTCATGTTGAAACATAAATGTGCGAAATATGCTGTGCCTTTCAACTGTCCTGAAATATCTTACCTACAAAGATAAAAACAAATGAACACCTGACTGACCTGATCATTGGTGGAAGAGAGGTCTTTATGCTATAGGTAGAGGATGGAAAAGCTACACATGGGCCCTTGTTGCCCAGTGCCCAATTGATAGAAATAAATCCATGGAAACAGGTTAGGTAGCTGTAGGAAAGTTTTAATTGTGAGTCCCAGCATAGTGCAGACACTGACAGGAGATGTACTGTAATGAAAAGACAGCTATATTTAAAGATTACAGAAACTAAGTATTTCTGGAGTGACCTACAGGATAGGTTCACATTCTTCTAGCCCGTCTTAAAACAATACTCAAATGTCCATGCGTACATTTAATACGTTGGCTGCAATAAGAGACGGGAAACAAAACCCACAATCCTCGCTGTGTACAAATGCATTCTTAAGTTCAACTTCAGCTAATATGAGGCTTCAGTAGTCTGAGTAAGACAAATTAAGGTGATATCCTCCGGTTATTAAGTTACAGTCATTTTTTATTTCAAAACCCCCTCTTTGTGATAATATCCGTCACTCCCAGTACATTAAAGCACTAAAAAGCCAATAGTAAGCCTCTTGTTAGATTCAGCTGAACTTTGGAATGTATTTTTGCAGAAAGACATGACTGTGGATCACTGACATCGCAGACAAGTTAGGGAAGAATAATAACTTCTTTAATGTGCATGTGAATAATATCTTACAACAGAATTTCTAATAAGGAAACATATGCTTTGGATAGAAAGAAGCTGGATGAAATATGTTTGCAAGCATTGTACAAAACTTGAATGAACGGTATACTACAGTGTAATGATAGTGTTGGAATTTATATACGCAGCAAAACATTAATTGCATATGTATTAAATGTAAGTGTACTATCCATTTATGTGTTGATTGATTACTTTAGTGTACAGGGATGTTAATCTGCTGTATTTTGTGTGTGTGATGTCTATTTAGCAGCAGAGGAGGCGTAGAGCCCAGCAGCTGCTGGCACAGGCCAGTCAGACTCTGGCTGAAGCCATCAGCCTGTGTCTCCAACACAAGCTGTCCTCCTCTATTCTGGCTGATGCCTCTATCAACATGCTGGAATGTCATGGCCAGTCTGACCCTGCAGTGGCAGGTCAATATCTTGCCCTGTTTCAGGTATCGTGCATCAGATCCTAATTTGCATTTTTACTACAGTTTGCAGTGTTTGTATAAATGACATGCTAAAAATCAGTCTCATCATTGTTGTGCCCATGTTCACTGTAGAAAGTTCCACATAATAGTACATTGTACTACTGCATGCAGAATATCATGCAGTAGGTCAGGAGGTCAGTAGCAGCAACACAGTCCCAGCTTCTGTACCCACACATCATCTTCACTTACTTAATGGGATTCTTCAGGATATCATCACCTACTATAATTCTTGCCATGATCAACAGCTCCTTCATCCATCTTCTGTTTTATTCCCAGAGCTGCTGCGCCGTTGCTACGATGGCTGAGGTCTTAAGTTGTGCCTGTGCTGGCACCAGTGTGTCCCAGCTGGCCGCTCTGCTCAGCCTACACAGGAAACTGCACATCTCTCAGGAGGAGAGGCCCAGCAGCGTGCTGAAGGGAGCTGTGGACTCCGTCAGTAGCTTCTCCAAGGTACGGGGTCACCAACCCCACCCCCCACACCCCCATTTATGATTTATGAACGCTGTCATACTCAGCCCGGTAAATTCCCTTGATTGGGGACGTGATACTGGTGCTGTTATGGCCTTTGCCCTGAATGCATGAGGGATTTCCAAAAGTAGTACTGGAGCTGCAAACACACTTCTCCTTTTCATGCTACAACAACATGTACAGTAGTTGGTAGTGAGAGTCTGCAGCTCAAAGTCTGCAGAGTGTTGGAGATGGGCTTATATAATCCTACACATCACTAATGTTTAACGGGTAATACTGTGTGGAGTGCCAAGATCTTTTGAGACCTGTAAAAAATATTAGTGGGATAGTTCAGCAGCACTTTCTCCATAATCACAAATCTTCACTTCATGTTCAGAATCTTTTTAAAGTCATTTCAAGATAAATGTGTGATCTTGAAATGACCTTCTTGTTTGCAGGCTTTCAGCAGCCTGACCATCAATCCCAGCCACCTACACATCCTCGCAGAGTTTCCACCCAACCTGAAGATCATGTTGCTTCAGCACTCTGAAGATGGGTAATTTCTATTTTGTCTTCTTCTGTTTTCTCTCACCATTTCCTTTCTTTGCCATGCTGTAAATTCTGTCCTTATCTGCCTCTGAGATTAGCATGGTACACGAGTAAATGACCGCAGGTCACACAAGTCACATTAGATTTAGGCTGCAGTCATATCTGGAGCAGAAGGGGCCTGCTGTGTTGAACACCTACCACTAGAGGGCTGACAGTTCAAACTGCTGTATGTGGAGATGGAATAAATCCATGTTACTTGAAACTGAAGATATTTTAAATAAACATCTGAAGTAGTGTGTACAGTAAATAGGTAACTTGTGTGAGTGTGTGTTTGTTTGTTTTGGTTTTAGGTCAGAACTTTATGGAGCCTTCTATGAGATGACCAAAACTCCAAATCAAAAGGGAAAGATGACACAAGTTACAGGTTAAGTGCATTTACATTTTAAAGCAGTGTTCAGAAAACAAAGAGTTGACTGACTTCCTGTTTGTATGAGAGATGTGGGGCTTTTCAAACCAGCTTGAAATGATCTAAGACTAACATGTTCCAAAGCCCTGGGAAATATGCTCCACATTCCAAATACAATGTAGCGTTGTTGTCAGCATTTAAATGAAGCCAAATGAATTTAGTATTCACAGGTAACATTTATCTGCAAGGCAGATGAAAAGTTCAGGTTTAATGAAGACAAGCAGAGAGGAAGAGTGGAGAACAGTAATCTGAATTTCCCTTTGACCTCTCCACTACTGGCCTGACATGGAACACCAGCTTTTATAAGTCATCACAGGGTATTAGCATACTGTATTACCTACTCACATGACCTTTCCTGGAACCAGTCTGGCATAAAAAGTTGTAGGAATTTGGGGGGGGGGGGGTCATGAAAGAGAGAAGACAGTGAGGAGTAAAAAAAACAAGATAAGACAGAAGAAGAGAGAGGGGCATCTGTCAAAAGAGAAGAGGGGTTCTCACAGGGACCAATTACAAAGCCTGTATGTGTCTGTGAGTATGCATGTTTGACTGTGTGTCATTCTGTTGTTGCAGGTACCCTGGCGTGCTCTAAGGTCGCCAAGGTTTCAGTCTGCCCACAGGCTCTGCTGGCACTGAGGGAGCTCACCCAAGCCTTTGGCCAGGAGACCAGTCATGCCCTCTACAAGGAAGCCGGTTGGCAAAAGGCTGAGGACAGGCTGGAGGCCTTTGAGGAGCATCGTGTTTTTGACCGTGTATGTCTTGTTGAGACTTCTGCACTTCTTTCACTATATTAACATTAAACACCTTAAGCCTCACAAATAAGCCCACTCCACTGCAGTTATATAATCATCTCATGTCTCTGTGGCTTACTGTGGAGACTGGGACAGCTGACTTAAACATCCAAACATTGCATTGCTGCAATAGATGTGTGGATGAAAGTAATCATGGGTCTGAAACAATAAATACTACATCACAGCTACTGAAACTCCCTTCTCTCTTTTCCCGTTCTTCTTTACAGAAAACCTCTGCGGAAGAAATGTTAGCACCTCGCTTCAAAGAAATAGTACAAGATATGGAGGACTATCTGAACCCACTCCTCACGCAGTTTGACTTCTCTTGCTTGAGGTAAAGTCCTGCAGGTGTCATCAGATTTCCAAAATTGGCCACTACAAAGGCTTGACAAACTTCATTAGGTTCTTTTAGCCTAAGGACAGAAACTTTACTACTTTGAAGTGAAGATTTCACTGCTGTGACCGATGCAAATGTCCTCTGTGACAAAAGTCTTTTCAAGTGTTCAAAACAAAGTCAGAGTGGTTTGCCTGTTGAGTTATTCCTCTGTCTGTGCTCCCACATTAAGCTTACCCAAACTATGCATATACTTCTTACATTTGTCACATCTTAAAATATCTGGTTCAATCTTACTTCCCTGCCAGACATAAGATAGTCTAGTCGTACTGATCCTCACCTGTCCTTGCCTCCCTCAGGCCCCAGGATGCATTGCTGCCAGTCCCTGAGATGACCAAAACCAAAGATAAAGATGAAAAAGGGAGCTCAGGTAAAGGTAGAGCATGTTGGGTGTGAGCTTGCATGTGTCTGTGACACCCTAGGGGCCTTGTGGTAAATCTTTACAGTGTATCATACGAACCACTGTTCCAATATCTGCTGTGATTCCTATCTGTGTATGGGCAGCCCATCAGCAGGTTTCTATTCAAGCAGACTGCAGCTCAGCCGCCTCAGGCCAGTGTTATTGCAGTATGCGTGATTTAATGTGTCGCACAACACAACTACTCTGTCAGCAGTGAGGTTTGTAGTGCCAGTAAACTGTTTTAAGTTTCAACAGTCTAAATTGTTGGAACAATTAGTACTGGTTAGAAATTGTGGACTTGTGGATTGTGGAGTGTAGCATTGCTTCACTTCTCCACATATCATTCTTCATTTGGGCTTATAGGGCCAAAGTTTGTTGTACAGCAACATCTAAATATTTTAAGGTAAAGAAAAACAGTTATTCTGTCAGAAAATATACAATATGTGAGAAAATATTTGTATGTGTGTATTTGTGCATTAGTTAAAGCACCGGCAGAACAAGGGGTGTATGTGGTGTTGCTGGCAGACCAGAAGTTGTTGGAGTTGCCGCTAGAAGCCCTGTCCATCCTGCATGAGGAAGGCGTCAGTTCTGTGTCACGAGACTTCTCCCTCCAGCTCCTCCACAGTCGCCTGAATAGAGAGGAACCAGAGAAAGGTACCTGAGACACACATGCAGACAAATTTTAAGACGTTTGCAAGCTCTGCCTAGAGAGTTAACTATTCCAATGAACATGCACCTGTAGAGCAGTTTGTTTAATGGAGTCTGCCGATCTTGTTTTATTGATACCGTTTTAGGGTTCTACTAATGAGATTTATCTAATCCAGAGAAGTCAGTGACATGTTTTTGCTCAAGAAAACTGAATGTCAGCTAACTACAGGAAATGAGTGTAAGGTTGTTAACCCACGACTGCTTGAGGAAACATAATTAACAATTTTTCGACTGTCTGTTAAATTATTAAATTGACATTTCATAGCGACAGAGACGCACATGCTTCCCCATATACATGAATATGAACATCAAAATATAACTCATACATTGTGTGAGATCTAGTCATTAGTGCTAACAAAAGGCATGCCTAATGCAGCACTTTATATAACACAGGTATTATTGGAAACCTGTTATATATATCTGGAAGTGCAAATGACTTGCCTGGCAGGCGGACACATTATTTCACACAGGTCTAAAACCATCAGGAGAATTCCTGCTCAACCCTAATAAAACAGGAACCCTCTTCAAATTTAATGTTTTTTAATTTCTCAGAGAATAATTAAATCAAGACGTATGATTAGTCATTTCTCCTCATGTTGTCTTACAGTATGTGCTTTATTAGGGTTTTATCACTGGCACACTCACTTTAATTTTGTTGGAATCATTACGTGATATTCACACGTAGGTTTTTGTATAAGGTGAGACAGACAGTTATAGGTAAAGTAAAGAAACAACAAGATATGATTAATTATAAGTTCTACAAATGGGCCAGAACTATAATCTATACTGCAGGAAACAGCAGCCTTTGTGATGTTATCTATAAAACTCTTCATCGTGGGACTTGTTTTCAGTGACAGTGGATGTTTGCCTCACGTAATTCCCCATCATATTTTAGTAAACAAAGGCTTACACATTAGACTGCAAGCAACCATCCATAGAAATGGAATTTGTTCAGGAGAGAAAGGTCATTTCACATCCTGCTGGTATGCAGAAGTTCATGCGGACATCCGTGAACACCACAGAGCACTTTGGAAGTCCATTAACTGTGGCCACTTGACTCTGCCTTCTAGAGCAATTTACAGTCAGGACTGTAGGTTTGATTGTTTTTGGTCACACATAAATTAGCCACGACATTTGCAAAACTGTACTTCAACCTTTTGTTTGTTGAGCGAGTAAGAAGAAGTAAAGAGCAATTTTCAGTCAACAGGCAATAAAAACAGAAACAGACTAATTTTAATTGATATTATCCACCACATTTTGTTCTTCTCCAGTCTCTCCGGGTTTTATTTTGAAGTACAACTATGAGCATTAAAAAAAAGAGAAAATAATCCAGTTGTCTTTTGGCAGTGCTGCTTCAATCTTTGGAGGATTTCTGCACATACATATTTTGTAAAGAAAAGAAAATGGGGTAGACAGAGCACTGAATCGAAATCTGATACTGCAGACATTTTTACCTTTTTAAAGGTTGAATCATTTGCATAACTTGAATGAATGTTCAAAGGTTACTATTATAGTGTGTGTTCGTGGCTATGTGGGTGTGTGGGTGTATGTGTGTGTGTCACCTGACACTTTCATATGCCACAGACTGGAAACTACAAAAACATGTATTTCCTAGAACAATCTTTCAATGCCTGGATCAAATACATAGGTGATGATGAGACTGGAAAGTCCTTTTTATTTTTTTTTCCTCGACCATCATTATCATAATTTTGACATCTACAGTTTACCATTGTGTCAAGAAGATATAGTGCCCGAAACCACTTTTGAAAGGACTATTTGTTATTCTGTGCAGCGGTTTGCATGAAGTACGCACAGGACAATTTAGCACAAACTATAAAAAGAGACTGCCTTCAGTTGGAAAGTGTTTGCCTTTGTATGAATGTCTTAAATTTGTCTGCGCCTGTCTCTCTGAGAGTTGTTGAGTGATATAACGTACATTTTTACAGTGAAGAAATACATGGCCACATATAGCATGAACAGTTGGTGCCACAACTACTACACTTTAGCTGTAGTGGTAAGAAAATAATGCTGCCATGTGACCAGTGATGCATTCATCCTCATGAAGTGCATCCTGACAATAGATATGAAAGGTGTGTAGGCAATAAATCAGGACACCTGCAACAATGTGTAGTGTCAACATTTGAGCTATGTCTTTGTACCCTTTTTATCTTGTAGGCACATTCATTTAATTGCATA